>OX451737.1:1619831534-1620173866 GCA_948472305.1 Vicia faba | reverse complement strand
ACGATGACCCGCGACTTGTCCCATTTAACATCCTAACACAAGGTTGTTCACCAAATGCAATGGTGAAACAACACTGTCAAAAGGGTTAAAAACATTAGAAAAGATCTTTGAGTAAAATATGATAGATAGCTCTTAGTTACTTGATCAAAAGCTTGCAAAACATCCTTGCTAATTTTTCAAACACACTTCACAACACAATTTCCACATCAAACATTGAAACATTTTCAAAAGACAAAAACACCTTTGTATACATTCAAACAAGAATCATTACAAAGGTTGCCACAACGATGGCCTCTTTTCAAAACATCTTTCAAAATCACACACAAAGCACCATTTCAAACAATTGAAAAGCAAAGCAAGTGATCTAAACAAGTAACTAAGAGCCCATGGATAACCATGAATGAAAATGGTGCTTGCACCTTCCCTTTTCATAATCTACTCCCCGAACCCAAGAAAACATCTCCAAGGTCTTTCCTGTGCTTTTTTGACCTTTCCTTTGGATAAAATAAAAAGTCGGCGGCGACTCTTGCTAAATTGAAACATTTGCGAACACAAAACGCAAAACCTCAAGTCAGTTCTCCCACCGTATCACAGCAACATTTAATGATCAACGATGATTAAGTGATCCGCGTTGACCAAAATTATGAAGATCCATAAGAGGATTGGTAGAACAAAAGCCTCCACATAATGAATCTCAAGGTTATTGGATCAAAGGGATTAAATTAACATACCTGGGCTTGCAAACATAGGTTTGGGCCACGAATGGTCATTTATTCGAATCAGGACAAAATTTAGCGCTATGTGTTGGCTCCTAAATTCGACACCTTTGTTTTGTTGATGTCAGCCATTAAAAGCTGAAAGATGTTTTCGATTGGCTAAGTCTGTCGAAAGACCCGTCGAAAGATTGGCAAAGTACTTAGAAGATTTCTTCCAAGGAAGAAGGCTGGTTGCCTTCGACGTCGAAGGAGTTTCTCATCGAAGATGTCTCTTGACGAAAGTGTTCGATGGTTCAGGGTGGAGCAGTTTGAAATTCAAAGCTTTTGGAGGGAAAACGGTTTCCAGCAGTTACTACGTGCAAACGTGCAAAGATCTGGAGCGTCGAACGTGGAGAACGTGCCAAGTGGATTGATCTCGAAGCAGTGTAACTGCCCGACGGTTACTTGGGATGTTTTAGTATAAATAGGAGTAGACATGTAGTTTCTCGGGTGTGTTCACAATTCTATACAAAGTCACTCATATAGATTCGAGTACCCAGTGTGTGAGAAAGAATTGTTGAGAAATGTATGTGTGAAACACCAATTTTATTTATCAAAGTTATTTACTTTTCCAGAAATTTACTTGTTTTCTCCTTCACATTCCTGTCGAAGCCTTTTACTTTAAGCCTTGTTTATTTTACCAAGTCTTTCCTTCATGCAATTTACTTGAAACCTTTTTATTTAAAGCCTTATCCAATTTAATCAAACTTCAAAATCAACCTATGTCCTAGGATCAATCTGATCGATCCTGCGAGTAACCAAATAAGTAACCATTTGGAGGATCAGCGGTTGTTTACCAAAAACCAAGGTAAACAAATTGGCACACCTGGTGGGACCGTGTGTTGATTGTTGAAAATAATCTCATCTTTTCGAGTTGTATGTTATTGAGAAGTGGTAGAATATACACTAACGATAACGATACTGCCAGAAGAAGGGAAGAGATGGCGAATCCGCCAAACACTAACGAAATCCCACAAACGAGTGTGGGAGCAACGGTTAATATGACCGTAAGTGAAGCGACAAATGTTGGTTCGACACCAGCAGTATCGGTCACAACCACGGGGCCAACACCTTCGTTAACAGGCCCCAGGATGCCTTTGGGAACCCCCCCACCAAGGGGAAATTTAGGCACAAGGCCTTTCGTTCCCCCAGGATTCATTCCACTCTATGGTATGCCAACTTCTGAATTGGCTAGCCTGACGAATGCTACGTCCACTTTTTCAGACCCTTTTGTGAGTGCCTCTTCGCCACTCCAAGGCTCTGGAGTAGGCATGGCGAATAGAAATAGGACCCAACTCTTAGGAGGAACGTCCCAAGTAGCCCATGGCCTTACAAATGCCTCGACAGCAGTCTTGAGGCAACAAATGGACAAAAGCAACCATGATATGGTGCAAATGTTGGCACAAACTTTGAGTACGGTGCTAAACCCTCTAATACAAAACACTACTCAATCGAATCAGCAAGTTACAGCGCAAATGACGCGTTTGGCTGACTTCTTTGGAGTACCCCCACCTATTCGACAGCCCCAAAGGGCGCAAATAAGGGGAAATCAGGGGATATTTTTAGAGGAAGAAACCACCATTAACCAGGCTCAACAGCCTGTCGAAGAAAACCTTAGGGCACGGTTGGAACAACCTGTCGAGGAACCTAGGGTAATAACCCCAGAGGTAAGGTTAGTTAACCGAAACCAAAATGCTGACGAAGTGGTTCAGCATATCAAATACCAAAACATGGGTTTGGAAAACAATCTGGCAACCATGATCGAAAGGATCATGACTCAGAATGGGATGAACATGGGCTTTCGAAGGCCCAACTTTACATCTCCATTGTCAGAATATGTGTTACAAACGGACTTACCTCCTAGATGCAAAGTCCCCAAATTTACTAAGTTCTCTGGGGACACGACAGAATCTACTGTCGAGCATGTGGCGAGGTATTTGATCGAAGCGGGTGACATTTCGAATAACGAAAACCTAAGGATCAAGTACTTCCCAAGTTCTTTAACCAAGAACGCTTTCACTTGGTTTACAACTCTCCCCCCCCAATTCGATCCATCATTGGACCCAATTGGAGAGATTGTTCCATGAACAATTCTACATGGGGCAAACCAAGATAAGCCTGAAAGAACTGGCCAGTGTGAAGAGACGCTTCACTGAACCTATAGACGAATATCTAAATAGGTTTAGGTTGCTCAAGGCGAGATGTTTTACACAAGTGCCAGAACATGAGTTGGTCGAAATAGCCGCAGGCGGTTTAGATTATTCCATTAGGAAGAAGCTAGACACCCAATACCTAAGAGACATGGCCCAACTGGCCGATAGAGTTCGACAGGTCGAACGCCTCAAAGCTGAAAAAGCTAAGGCAACGAAAACTCACAAGAGAGAGAGGATAGCATACGTTGAGATGGATGACGAAGATCTAGAATCCTTCGACGATACTTTAACTGTCGAAGAAGGAGAAGTCGACCTAGCAGAACTGAAACAAGGGCCACCATACTCTTGTAAACTGTTAGTCCCCTCAAATGGGAAAAATCCCATTGGTCCAGAAAGGACCAACGACAGGTTCCCAAAAAAGACTTATAGTTTTGACATCACAAAATGTGATGAAATATTCGACTTGCTAGTTAAAGATGGCCAAATGATAGTACCCCCAGGGGTAAAAGTGCCTCCTCTTGATCAAAGAAAGAAGAGAGGTTTTTGCAAATATCATAATTTTTTGGGCCATAAAACTTCTCAATGTTTTCTTTTCAGGAATCTTGTGCAAGACGCTATTGAAGAAGGGAGATTAAAGTTTGCTGACAAATCCCCCATGGCTGTCGACTCCAATCCATTGAAGGCTGAAGCCCACTATGCTGAACCCTCTGAGGTGAACATGATAGAGGCAACCAGGATCCAGTCGAAGAAGCCAGGAATTACCATGGTCGAAGTCTCAAAGGACCACATCAACATGCCAATCTTTGGCAGTTTTTCTGGAAATTTATCCAGGAAGACAATTGAAGCTGTTCAGAAAGCGGTCGAAAACCCGAAGTCGGAGACCGCTGAAGCACAAAAAACTGGATCAAAAGCCAGTTCCCACTTGGCCACTGTTCAAGGCCAGACGGAGAATCTGGAGATACAAATGAAGCAGTTAACTCTTGCTAACAAAGATACAATGAATATCAACATGGTCGAACTTTCTGACCCAAAAGCATCAGAAGAGGCCATGAGGCAAGAACAAGCTAATAAGACTGCTTTCCCTCGGGAAAACGAAAACTTGGCAGATTTTCTACAAAGATGCCAGAAAAAGAAATCAGAGGTGATGCTGTGTCCAAGATGCAGTTCGATCTTTGATAAAAAAGCTGCTGAGCACATTCAATGCGTGAGAGCAGCGAATAAGAGAAGGGAGAATGCTGACCTTCGACATGATCCCAGAAGGGGTTCTAACCAAGACAAGAGGCCATTGACTTTTAGGCCTCCAACAAATGTGCCAGTAGACACTTGGTACAAAACCTCTGGCCGGAAAAGGCCAAGTGAGGAGAAATGGCATTCTTTCGATGTGCCAAGAGGTTCCTCCTTGACTCAGAAGAAAGAGCCTCAAGTTGCTGCACCTAAGGTTGCACAAGTGTCCAGCAACTACAAGGGTAAAAATCCTATGTCTCGATCTCAATGGAGGAGATATCAAAGGAGACGAAAAGCTGAAAGGGAGGCTGCCAACGAACCTAAGGCAGAAACTAGTTCGAATGTTCCTCAAAGGAAACAAAGGAAGCCTCTAGAGAGAGAGCCAGTAACCAACAGGCTAGTTTGGCCTAACCAAAGTGAAGTCGAAGACGAAGACGATGCTGAATCCGACGATACTTTGGACATAATGGTGAATATCGTTTCAGTGCTGCCCAGAGAATTCAATCGACAGGTAGAAGTCGAAGTAAGTGACTGGGAAGTGGAGCAAGAAATGGCCAAACATAGGCCAGTGTGCTATTTTGTCATGGACAATGGCACTACTGAGGAACAAAATGGCTTCTTCGAGCCACCAACAGAGGCGATGAAAAATCACCTCAAGCCTTTATTCATAAGGGCTAAACTCGAAGAAACTACTGTTAATAAAATATTGGTCGATTGTGGGGCAACCATCAATATTATCCCTCACTCCATGCTAAGGAAAATTGGCAAAAGGGATGAGGACATTAAGCCTCACAACATGGTCTTGTCGAACTATGAGGGCGGCATAGGGACCACCATGGGAGTGATCCAGCTAGATATCAAAGTGGGGTCGATCCTTCGACCAACGATGTTCATGGTCATATCGGCCAAACCTAACTACAATCTTTTGTTAGGCCGTGAGTGGATTCATGGTGTTGGCGCTGTGCCTTCATCGATGCACCAAAGGCTGCTTCTATGGCGTCCAGATGGGATGGTCGAAAACATTGAGGCGGATCAAAGCTACTACCTTGGCGAAGTGAATCACCTGGGTTTGGCAGATTTCGACAAAAACTTGGCTCACATAGGGCCATGTCCAACACCTGACTTCGACATGGCACCAGCGCCAAACACCTTTTGTTCCATATACCTGCATCCTGAGCATGGTTTCCAATGGGACAGAGAAGACTTGTCCCACATAGACTTCAGTGGGTTAACTGATATCCAACCAACTGGTTGGGGAAGTGAATTCAGTGATAATGACTGAGTCACAATCTTTGAAGCGAATTTCGGCTTATGTAGCCGAAACCAAGATGATAACGGCTCTCGAAGCCGAAGTAAAGTACATGGCCACACAGGCCAATGATCAACAATTATCTGCTGTAGGCCCAGGAAAGGATTTCGATCCAAAACCTCCTGATATCATGCCAGAAGAAATGCAGGAACAGAGGCTCGACGCCATCTATGACGATGAGCCTTTGGGCTTCGAAAAGGACCCCTTGGCGAACAACATTAAGATGTTAGCACAAGACCCTTTAGAAGAAATCAACTTAGGCGAAGGATCAGAGAAAAGGCCAACTTACATCAGCGCCAAAATCGATCCAGAACTTAGGTTGGAAGTAATCCAATTGCTGAAAGAGTTTAAAGACTGTTTTGCATGGGATTATGACGAAATGCCTGGTCTCGACAGAGGATTGGTAGAACTTCAGTTGCCAATCAAACCTGGGAAGAAGCCAATCAAGCAAAATCCAAGGCGCTTCGCTCCAGAAATACTGTCGAAGATCAAAACGGAGGTCGAAAGACTTCTGAAATGCAAATTCATCCGTGTTACAAGGTATGTCGAATGGATTGCAAATATTGTGCCAGTAATTAAGAAAAATGGTACGTTAAGGGTGTGCATAGATTTCAGAGATTTGAATGCTGCCACCCCCAAAGATGAATATCCTATGCCTGTGGCGGAAATGCTAGTCGATTCTGCCGCTGGTTATGAATACCTGAGTATGCTCGATGGTTATTCAGGATATAATCAAATATTCATTGCTGAAGAGGATGTGTCGAAAACAGCTTTTCGATGCCCTGGGGCCTTAGGCACTTACGAATGGGTAGTGATGCCTTTTGGCCTAAAAAACGCTGGGGCAACGTACCAGCGAGCAATGAATACTATCTTCCATGATTTTATTAACACGTTTATGCAAGTATATATTGATGATATTGTTATAAAATCTGTTTCCAGGAAGAGTCATATTGACCACCTTCGACAATCATTCGAAAGAATGAGAGAACATGGTCTGAAGATGAACCCTTTGAAGTGTGCGTTCTGCGTGAAAGATGGAGATTTCTTGGGCTTCGTTATCCACAAGAAAGGAATCGAAATCAACCAGAACAAGACGAAGGCAATTCTGGAAGCGAAAGTGCCATCGAATAAGAAGGAATTGCAATCTCTCTTAGGCAAGATAAATTTCTTAAGGAGGTTTATATCTAATCTAAGTGGGAAAGCTCAGGCCTTTTCACCCTTACTTCGACTGAATAAAGAGGGGTTCGAATGGGGGCAAGAGCAACAAGAAGCCTTCGACAAAATCAAAGGGTACCTCACTAAGCCACCTATTTTGGTGCCTCCTTGTAGCAATAGGAGTATGAGATTGTACATAGCTGCATCTGACAAAACTCTGGGAAGTATGTTAGCCCAAGAGGATGAGAATGGAGTCGAAAGACCCATTTACTATCTCAGTAGAGTTTTGAACGATGCAGAAACTAGATATAGCGAAGTTGAAAAATTGTGTCTATGTCTGTATTTCTCTTGTACAAAACTCAAGCAATATATAAAACCAGTTGATGTTTATGTTTCGTCTCATTTTGATGTTTTCAAATATATGTTGTCGAAACCTATCTTGCATAGTCGAATTGGCAAGTGGGCATTAGCATTAACTGAATACTCCTTGACCTTTATGCCTCTTAAGGCAGTAAAAGGACAAGTGGTGGCAGACTTTATAGTCGACCACTCAATTCAAGTTGAGGATATTAATTATGTGGAGATAGAGCCTTGGAAGTTCTACTTCGATGGTTCCAGCCATAAAGATGGAACAGGGGTGGGAGTCTTGATTATTTCTCCAGATAAAATTCCAACAACATTCAAGTACAAGATATCAGGTTCTTGTTCGAATAATGAGGCTGAGTATGAAGCTCTAATTACTGGCCTTGAGATATTGTTGGAATTGGGGGCAACTCGAGTCGAAATAATGGGAGACTCAGAGTTAGTCATTAAGCAAGTCACAAAGGAATATAAATGCATAAGAGAAAATCTCATTATGTACTTTGTGATAGCAAATCGTTTATTGAAAAAATTTGAAACGGTCAATATTCGACACATACCCAGAGTCGAAAATCAAATAGCCAATGACTTGGCACAGATTGCATCTGGGTATAAGATTTCAAAAACGAGATTACAAAGAGCCATCGAAGTTCGAGAAAAGATAAAAGCAACTTGTCTATCACCAACAGACTTGGAATCGACGAGACTAGGATATGCTGATCACAGTAACTTCGAGATTTCGTTCATTGATAATTTGTCAGAGCAAGATTGGAGGAAACCCATTGTGGACTATCTTCAAAATCCAGGAGCTTCGACAGAACGAAAAACAAAATTCAGGGCGTTGAGTTATGTACTCATGGGTAATGAGTTATTCAAGAAGACGCCTGAAGGGGTGTTGCTGAAATGTTTAAGTGAAACTGAAGCATACATTGCCCTTTCGACGACGCATGCTGGGGCATGTGGGGCTCACCAAGCAGGCCATAAGATGAAATGGTTGTTGTTTCGACAAGGACTATATTGGCCCACTGTACTGAAAGATTGTGTTGAGTTCGCCAAGGGTTGTCAAGAGTGTCAAGTTCATACAGGCATCCAACATGTACCAGCAAGCGAACTTCACTCGATAGTGAAGCCTTGGCCCTTTAGAGCGTTGGATCTCATTGGAGAGATTCGACCAGCATCATCAAAGAGTCAGAAATACATATTGGTAGGCATTGATTATTTTACTAAATGGATCGAAGCTGTCCCTTTAGTCAATGTAGACCAAGAAAATGTCATTGAATTCATTCAAAAGAACATTATCTTTAGGTATGGAACCCCTGAGACGATAACAACTGATCAAGGGTCAGTTTTCACTGGTCGAAAGATGCAGGAATTTGCTCAGGAAACAGGTTTCAAACTCCTAACATCAACGCCTTACTATGCACAGGCGAATGGTCAAGTCGAAGTAGCTAACAAAGTGGTGATTGGCTTGATAAAGAAACATGTTGGGAAGAAACCAAAGAATTGGCATAAGACGTTAGACCAGATTCTGTGGGCTTGTCGAACGTCCCCAAAAGAAGCCACTGGTACAACACCGTATAGGCTAACTTTTGGCCATGATGCAGTGTTGCCAACAGAGATTTGTCTTCAATCTGCAAGGGTTCAGAGGCATTATGATATTCCTTCTGAAGTCTATTGGAACATGATGTTGGACGAACTGGTGGATTTAGACGAAGAGAGATTACGCGCTCTCGATCTACTCAGGCTTCAGAAGAAAAGAGTAGAAGACTCTTATAATAAAAAGGTAAAACCTAAGGTATTTTTGCCTGAAGAGCTAGTTTGGAAGGTAATTCTTCCCATGGATCGAAGGGATCGAAGCATGGGGAAATGGTCACCCAAATGGGAAGGACCCTTCAGAGTTATCCAAACTTTTTCTGGTGGAGCCTATGAAGTCGAAGAGTTAGGTGGAGATAAAAGGCTCTTGAGAGTAAATGGTAAATACTTGAAAAAATACAAACCTATACTTCAAGAGATAAAAATAAAATAATAAAAGAACAAGACTAAATTAACCATAAAAATGCCAAAATGGAAATTTTATAAATTTCAGCCAAGATGGCAATTGTTGTCGAATATGGATTACAAAATATGGTTACAAAAGAGAATCAATCAAAAGGAAAGAGAGTCCTTGAATCGAAGATACTTGGCTTGCTGCAGCTCCAACCTTTTCTTGCACCAGGCGTTTTCCTGCACTAGTTTGGCAATCTGAGCGTCGAGGCTTTGGGCCCTCTCAGCGAATTCCAGGCCTTGTTTGATCTCAGTTTGGCTCTCGGTGTCTGAGATGGTCGAAAGAAGTTCCTCCTTGCGTACAGTATTGGCGTTTATCTTCGCCTCTATCTCTGCGATTTGTGCCCGGAAGGAAGCATTCTCTCGATCAATGGCATCGATTTCTTCTTGCGTAGATGCTTTTTGTTTCGACAACTCTGCAATTCGAGAAGTCGAATCTGAGACAGCAGTCCACACAGAGGAGCTTTTGCCATACAACACCTCAAGCTGACTGTTAAAACCCCTTTGGCGCCTGTAATCTGCTGAGACTTGATCAATCATAGAGTGTAACTCCATGATCAAGCTTGAAACTTCTGGGGCTACAGCTTCAAAGTCGACAGCATTCAAGACCTCCTTCAAGCATGATGGAGCAGTGGGGTCCCCCTCTAAAGTCTTCATCAAGTCCCTCTTGAAGAACTGGGCCTTAACCTTCGCCAAAGCATCATCAAGGGGAGAAGTTTCAGAAGACTTCCCCGACAGGGTAGGAACTTCCTGACTAGCGTCAGACGAACTCTTGCTCTCGATGATTGCGTTGAGGTAGCTAACAGGGTCAGTTTGTTTCAAGAGTTCCAAGTCCTCTTTAGACCTGTGCTTCGTTGAGGTAACCCTTGCAACAGCATTATCTTAGGTTTGAGGTTGTTGAGTGTTAGGTGCCTCGACTGGTTGCTCTTCGACTCGGACTGGGGCAGTACCAGCGTCGACTTGTGGTTCTTCGCTAGCATCACCCTGGTGCCCTTCGCCGGCGTCATCTTGTTGCTCTTCGCTAGCGTCACCCTGGTGTCCTTCGCCAGTGCCACCTTGGTTCTCTTCGTCAGCAGCATCTTGATTTTCTTCGCCAGCATTACCCTGGTCCCTTTCTTCATGATTCTCTTCTGACAGATCCACCACCTGAACCGCTTCTGGCTGTTGTTCCTCCACCAGAGGTTCCTCTGTTGGTTTTTCTACTGTTTCAGCATTAGCCTCATTCTCAGTATGGGCTTCGTCATTTCCCAAGCCTTTTTCCTGAGGCCTACTAAGTTCAGCAGATTCCAGCGTTTCAGAGGTCCTTGGCGGAGAACTTTCAGTAGTGTCCTGAAAAAGGAAAGAAGACAAATCTTCAGAGATCGAAAGAGACACAATCGAATATGGGTATTGTGATCGGTGGATCTGGAACTGACTGTTTAACGCTGGTTCGCGAAATGTCGCGGAAGCAAGAGTCGCCACCGTCTTTTATTTTCTCCAAATGGAAAGGACAAAAGCACAGAAAAATTCCTTAAAGAGATTGCTCTCGGTTCGGGAGGTAGGTTATAGAAAGGGAAGGTGTTAGCACCCTTTCTATCCATGGTTATCCATGGGCTCTTAGATACTTGCTCAATGTGTTTTCAAAAATTGTGTGCTTACTTTTCAATGTGGGTTTAAAAAGTTTCTTCGAAAAATTTCAGATCGACTCATACGTCAGAGTGTTTGAAAAGTTTGCTTTGAAAGCTTTTGAAAATGTGTTAGTGTGAAAAGTCTTTTTTGAGTTTGTTTTGAGATTAGAGCAAGTATCCTTGAGAACCTACCTACCCTAAGGAATTCGTCTGTGTAAGAGTCCTTAAAAGTAGTGCCATCCCACCATTGAGAGGTAGGTAGCACCACTGTTGGAGGTGTTCAGGTCAATTCGAGTTTGAGGGACATGGTGATCACCAGAGCAATGGGAAGACACCTTAGAAGCTACCCTCATGCCAGGTTCCCGGATCATGAGGACTTACTAAGACGTTTTCTACTCGACGACCACCTTTCGAAAGGCAACAGTGAGGCGTACCCTAGGGGTGGTGTGTGATTTGTGTGTCATGTTTCAGTTATTTGTCTTGTCATGTTTGTCGTATTCTACGCTTGATTTTAATTAAGACATTCATTCTTGCATGCTTGGTTAACAGTTAAATATTTTGCGAGGAAATAAATCTAAACTATTACAAATGGCGCGGGTCCACATCGCCAAAATTACACCGGACCCGATTTAGCGGAAAATAAATAATGCGAAGAAATAAAAGTGCGAAAAGTAAAATTACATGGCTTAGGGACAATTACATAATTATATAAACGATAAAAAGTAAATGCGCGAAATAAAGGAATTAAACAAAACTAGGGCGTTGGACCCTTTTGCAAACAATTAAAATTAATGAGAATTAAAGATTAAATGACTAAATGTTTTTTGATATTTTTGTATTTTTTAGATTTAATAAGGAAAAGAAATTAATTGAAATTAAATTAAAAGACAAACCCTAATTCTAGTATTTTTTTATTTATTATGAAAGATTTAAATTAAACCTAAATTAAACTCTAAATTAATTTATGTACAGTTTAAATAAGAAAATAAATAAATAAATAATATTATTGTGAGAAATAAAAATTAAAAAGACATTAAAACTATCAATTAACCTAATTCTACATGTTTTGGATTTTTATTAAAAAGGAAAAATTAAAAGAGAAATCAAAAAAAGATATTAAACCTAAATTCTATTTTTGGTGTTTTTTATTAAAAAGGATTAAAACTATAACCTAATTAACTAAATATTGACATATATTAATTTATTGATGAAAATAATTAAAATTAAAAATTATATTTTTATTTGGACATTTTTATTTTTATGATGTTTTTTTGTATTTTTTGTAAAAAAGGATGTTTAATTAAATCAGAAAATAAATAAACAAATAAACAATTAAAAATAATAAAAGATAAAAGAAAATTTAGAAAAGAGAGAACCAGGGGGGGGGGTTTCTGTCCCATTATGGAGGTGTGGATGTGAAAAGCCTGGCCCAATAAGCTGGACGTTGGTTGACCTTTTGAATCCCATACAACGCGTTGGACTATGGTACATGATGCTCCTCCAATCTTTGCCCTTAGCTTGATCTCATGGGACGCGTGGCTGCCTAATGGTGAGAGAATATGGTGCACATCACAATGAGCGCTGCATAGGAAATTGATTTGAAAAACAATATGGAATTTTTGCCAGACCTGGGACTTGAACCCAGGTCTTTGAGGTCATATGCCTAACACGTTACCACTGAACCAAACGCATTTCATTTAATATATAATATAACGTAAATAATATAAAAGAAAAGTAACGTTAGTGGAGGATTCTGGCGCGAAATTTAAAAGGACCATTCACGCCTTGCCAACTCAGCTTCTTCTTCTTCATTCGTTCTTCCCTGAAAAAATAAAAGAAAGTTAACAGGGGTTTTAAACCCCCTCAAAACAAGTCAAATCCCATAATAGCGAATAGCCCCTCACTGCATATAAATTAGGCGCGATAGTTGTATATTGATCGTCTAATCGCGCTGGTTTTGATCATGGTACTGATGAGCCACAATTTTACAGTATCACGAAATGCCCAAATCAAAACTCGTGGAAACCCTAGAATACAATAATGGTAACTTGGCCAAAAGCGCACGAAACTTCAATTAAAAGTAATGGTTAGCTTGCAAATTTCATATGGAACATGAATTCATGAATAAAAATGCACAATGATGCGTAAATAATGATATGCAATTTGGAAATTTTTGTGACAAAGTCTGAGTTCCTGGTACCGTTTCAAGGCGTTTGGCTTGTTGTTTTTGATTGAGAAACGTTTAGGGATATCTCAGGATGCTAATGGAACAAAAATTAAAGCTTGAATCGACCTAAAAGCTAGTTTTCAGTCTTGAGTTTTTTTGAGAATTTTTCAATATGCCAAAGCTTGTTTATGCGCAACTTGCTGTCTAGTAGCATTAGGGTTGTGATCTCATACTTGTATGGAAGCAATTAGGTTAAAAAGATTGAATAAAATCTCATGCCATAATGGATTTCAATATTTGATTTGTTAAGAATCTTTTCCAATCTTTTTCTCATGTATCTTGTACCAAATCTGATCAATTAGCACCAAAGCTTGCCTATTTGAGATGTGCACGAATTGTAGAGATTAGAATGTGCACAAAAAGATTTTTTTAGGTTAGTTTGATATTTTTCATATATTAAAATCATTTAAATGAATATAAATTAATATTAATTCAAATAAATAATTAAAAAATATGAGAATACTTCCCTTTGGGCCTAATGGTCGTGCATAGGCTTGGCATGAAGAAACTTGGAAGAAAAATGGGCCCAATAGCAAATTTAGGCCTTTTGCATCAATGTTGACTTTCAAAAATTTCCAAAAATTTCCCAACTTCCACAAGGCATAACTTGGTCAATTTTTAAGCTTTTCACATGTTCTTGGACATTTTGGAAAGGTCTTTGAGTCCTTTAACCAATGCCTTTGGTCCCATGTCATTTTGATTTACCAATCCCAAGTTATGGCCTTTGACTTAAAGTCACTTTTTGTTGACTTTTGAAAATGACCTATAATGTTGAAATTGATAACTTTTTGTGAGAGCATTTCTTGGACTTGGAATATGAAGATGAATTGTAGGAAATGTCTTTCTCTTCAAAATGAGCTTTGGATGGAATTTTCTGATAATCCATGTGAAAGTTATGCCCTGGTCAATTTCAGTTGACTTTTTCAGCTGTCCAAATATAGCAACTTTTGCATCTTTGATGATTTCTGAGCCAAATTTTGAGAATCATGATCAAGCATTGATCAAATGATGTTTGTGGCTTCAAAATGATATATTGACCAAAAATTTGAACTTTTGACTGCCAAATGACCATTTTGCCCCTACAGTTGACTGTAGTGCAATCTAGGGTTTTGACTGTGCAATTCTGAACTGAATGCCTTGAAACTTGACATGGGGATGCTTGACCATATTTGTAGGCATGTGAGACTTGATTGGGCCTTTGGAAAGTTCATTTGCTTGACCAGAACTCAAACCCTAGTTTTGACTGTATAGGAGACAGTTGAGCTGCACAACCCTTGGGGAATTTTGTGGCCTTGACTTGACAAATCTTGATGAATATGGGAGGGCAAATTTTGGGGTGCAACAGTTGCCCCTGTTCAATCTTCTTAAACCTGAGGATGCAGATTGGCTGACGTGCCTTTCGTAATCCGAGGGTAGAAGATGATTGAACACTAAAGTGCCCAGAAATTTGCGCTCACATAGCAGCAGTGATGGGGGAATGGGCTTATAGATGCCATTTAGAGATTGCTGGATAGGATGATGGGTTTATAGATGCCATCTGGATGTTGATTGCGTAAGAGATTCCTTCGCTAGAACCCGCATACCTGCAAAAGAGAAAATGAGTACCTGACACGTTGCAGGAGCTGATTTTAGATGCTTGGTATAGATGTGTCCTGACTGGTTACAGGAGCTGAGTCTGGACCTTCAAACGCTGATGAATGAACCAGGGGTGGTTACTACCTTGATAAGGGAACCTTGGGCGACTTTAACTTCAACAACGCTCGTTGAGAAAAATCTTGGGTGTCTTCTACTGGAATAAGAATCAGGGAGATCTTAGGGTCGATCTGACTGAACCAGAGAAGGCCTTGGACTGGGTAAGAATCAGGAAAATCTTAGGGTCGATTTAACTGAACCGGTCTAGGTCTTGAAACGTCTTCAACTGGATAAGTATCAGGGAGATCTTAGGGTCGATCTGACTGAACCAAAGAAGGCCTTGGACTGGATAAGAATCAGGAAAATCTTAGGGTCGATTTAACTGAACCGGTCTAGGTCTTGAAACGTCTTCAACTGGATAAGTATCAGGGAGATCTTAGGGTCGATCTGACTGAACCAAGAGAAGGCCTTGGACTGGGTAAGAATCAGGAAAATCTTAGGGTCGATTTAGCTGAACCGGTCTAGGTCTTGAAATGTCTTCAACTGGAATAAGTGTCAGAACGTCGCCATATCTGGTTTACATCTGAAACTATATCTGGAAGGAAATCTGGAAGCAGCATCAGAACGTCGCCATCGCTGGGTTTACATCTGAAACTATATCTAGAAAGAACTGCAGTAGTTGATAACAATCATTTTTGTATTGATCTTTTTCCTGAAAGGCAAAGCATAATTGTATGCAAAATCATGATGCATGAACTGTATGTCTTCAAAATTAATGAGATTCGTGTAGTATGATGCATATGCATGCTATAATGATGTATGTGACGTTTTATAAATGTATGTTTGTCTAAGAAAATAAATCCTTGACGGGTGCCGGGAAGTCGCATCCTGGGCTGATGTTGAAAAATAGCTTTGCTTCTGCTGGGGAGGATAGCTGCAAGTATACCGGTAGGAGAAGATAACTCCGTTGGGGAATAAACTTGGCGAATGGAGGATTCTGCAGGGAGAAAGAGATATTCTAGCGACCATGCTGGGAAGAAACACTCTGTGGGGAGATGCTTTTGCTGAATTGTTGAGGATGACTCGCTGAGGATACCTTGCTGTATTGGAAGTATGAATGGACTTCGCTGGGGATAGGAAAGCGCTACGTTGACGACGACCTTTCCGTGGCTTTTGGCTGAGGATAACCCAGTTATATCCTGTTAAGGAAATAACTCTTTAAATCAAGCCGGACGACGCGTTCGTGTGCTGCGAGGGGATAAGCTTCCAGAATCTACTGGGGATAAGCTTATTGCTTGGGGAGATATGAATTCCAACTTTCCTGGGGAAGCTGGGTTGGACTTTCTGGGGAAGTTTTGAACTGTAACGCTGTAAGTTGAAAGAGGGAACCTATGTAGGGTTGCCTGCTGATGAGCTCGTGTAAAACCGTATCTGAAATGGAGAAGGAACCTGGGTAGGGTTACTTTGATGATGAGTTCGTGTAAAGCTTTGTTTTTGGAAGGGGAGAACCTGTGTAGGGTTTCTGGGTGATGAGTCCGTGTAAAACTGCATTTTGAATAGGGGGAACCAGTGTAGGGTTGCTTGGTAAGGTAAGTTCATGTAAAACTTTTTGATGAATCGGGGTGAGATTATCTTGAACTAAATCCATGTAAGACTTTTAGAGGAACCGGGGTTAGGTTACCTTGGGGTAAATCCATGTGAGATTTCTTGATGAACCGGGGTAAGGTTACTGGAGACGAGTCCCTGTGAGACTTCTAGGGGAACCGGGGTTAGATTACCTTGAGATAGATCCGTGTGAGATTTCTTGATGAACCGGGGTAAGGTTGCTTTGGGATAAGTTTGTGTAGAACTTTGATGAGCCGGGGTTAGGTCATCTTAAGATGGGTCCATGTAAGACTTCAGGAGGAACCGGGGTTAGGTTACTTGGATAAGTTTGTGTAAAACTTTGATGAACCGGGGTTAGGTCATCTTAAGATAGGTCCATGTAAGACTTCAGGAGGAACCGGGGTTAGGTTACTTGGATAAGTTTGTGTAAAAACTTTGATGAACCGGGGTTAGGTCATCTTAAGATAGGTCCATGTAAGACTTCAGGAGGAACCGGGGTTAGGTTACTTGGATAAGTTTGTGTAAAAACTTCTGGATGAACCGGGGTAAGGTTACTTGTGGGATAAGTTCGTGTAAAACTTCTTCTGAAAATTGAGAAGGAACCGGTGTAGGGTTGCATGATTTTGATTAAGTGGGTGATTGTCCTGTTTGGTTTCGGACGTTAGCCCAGGATCTGGAATTCGTAAAGGTAGATGGTAATCATTCTTATGCTGATCTGTCCTTTGTACTTTGGTTGACAGAGTAATTGGATCGCCTGGATAACTCATTATTGCCCCTGCTTCGGAGGTGAGGGAAGAGGATACCTGTGTGGGTGATTGATAAATCTTCGGGTAGACAAGTGATGAGATACCGGGACATAGTCGTACGCTTTGATCCCTAACTTTTGCCTGGACCGCCCTTTCGGGTTTTCAGTCCACTGGGATACCCATTTTTGCCCAAGCCGCCTTTTCAGGTTTTCGACTTGCCGGGTGTACATATTTTTCGTTTCATCCCTTCATTTTGCCCGAACCCTTTTGGTTCGCCGGGAAGCCCTTATTTTTGCCTAGGTGTGTCAACCTAGCGGGTCTTTGATTGTGCGTAGTATTTTTCGACTATGTCCACGCTCTCCGAATGTAGGAAGTTGCCCCTGTTGGAAGTATTTTGCCATGCCCCAGGTAATGGGCAATGCTCCTACTGTGCCCCTTGATTGGAGGTACTTCTGTTCACAAGGTGTTCATCGTGCGAATTTCCCTGCTGTTCAAACAAATAGTCATATGCAAACAAAGTTATTTTAAGAATGCAAAAGTCTATGTCTGTCTTGAATTTTGAAAGTGCATTTTTTTGTAATACCGTGCAATGTCAACTCAATATTTTACAGCAAACCTTCAGGGGTCAGGATACCTTCGTAACAGTATGCTTTCGAATTAACCCATGCTTCAGCTAGGACTTTTAAGGGTTATATCGTGGCCGAGTTCACGGTTTAAGAAACAAAGGATAAAGGCTCGAATTATTTGTACCCCCCCGCTCTTCGTGATGTTCTCCAAACCTAGACTCAGTTGATCGTGCGTTAGACCTTGTTTGAGTCTTTGTTCTGATGTTCCAATGATGGTTCAGATGTTGATGATTTATTCTGAATAGGCAGTCATTTTTGCTTTGGTTGTGAGACCTCTTGCTTGATTTTTGTTATCCCTTTCTTTTTTTTTTTTCTTTTTTTTTTTTGCCTGAACTGTTTCCTTTTTGGGATTACAGTCAACGGGACGCCCCAGTTTGGTAAGTCTTCTTTATTGGTTTTGACTTTTTGGGCTTTTCATTTATGATTTTTTTTGATAATGACTGCCTGTCCTTTTGATTGTTCGGAACCATCATTGTCTTTCCTTGTTCGTAAAGATCTCTTCGGTGCCATTCGTCATGCACTTGGATCAACTGAGAGACTACCCTGCCCCAGGTTCTGATTAAGGGTTTTGATTTTCGAAAATAGAAACTCCTACTTCTTTGGCTCTGATGGGTTGACGAGGGATTATCATCCTTATAACTCCAGTGTTTAGGGGTTGAAACAATGCCTGTACTTCATAAGCGGGGTCTGTTCAAAAGCATACTGTAAAGATCAAGGTATTGTTTTCGTCATCCTCCCTCAAGAGGCTTAGAATCTTGGATCAAGAGTTGACATCAGAAAAAATATGAAAATAATTTGCGTATAGTGAATACGAATATATTGATTCAAAATAGACATAAGCGATGCATTAATGAAATAACAATGTTTTAACAATGAGTAAATGTTTGAACAAAAGAACATTGCAACTTGAACATTCGAATGAACAAAAGTTTCCTAGTCTCGGAGCTTGTCACTTTAACTGATGAGCCTTGGAAGAATGGTAGAAAAATTCAACCTGTCCATCTTGTGTGAACTCCACTGTCCCTTCATCGATCAGGTTCTGGATTTTGTTCCTCAGCTCCCAACATTCATTGGTATCATGTCCTGGGCTAGCAGAGTGGTAGGCACACCTCTTATTGGGATCATAGACAGGAGATGCTGTGTTGGGGTTCCGGGGATGAGCCTTTAATGTAATCAGGTTCAACCTCAATAGGCGTTGCAAAGCTTGAAACAGCGACATGTTGAGCTGGGTGAATTGCCTCCTGGGCTTGTCTGGCTGAACTTGGCGAGGTTGGCGCTGAATTTGTGGCACCGGAGTCATTTGAGGAGCTTTCCCCTTATCCTCTTGTCTCGAGGATGATTGGATGATGAATGGCTTTTTACCCTCAGATGTTTGCCCCGGTAGGTTACCCTGAAGCAGTTGGTTGAAGAGAAACCAGAGCTCCTCTTGTCTTTGAACTAGGCAGTGAATGACATTCCTCTGTCCCAGCATCTGGGCTTTCATAGCATCCATCTCAGCTTGTAGGTGTCCCAACTTTCCATCCTCAGCATTGCCCCTGACGGAGGTCTCCGTGAGAAGTGTCCTTAGCTCCTCCTGCCCCTTGGATAGATTCAGGAGGATTTCCCCGAACCGAGTCTCTTGATCAAGAAAGTTCTGGTTGTCTTGTGGGCAAGCCATTGCTGAAATAAACAGCGAGAAGGGTGAGTGACCTGCAAAGAACGGGTATCTGTAATGCAATGATATGTATGATATGCATGCAATGTTTTCAAGGACCTCGCGGGATAAACAGAGAAATTGTTAGAGTCGAGAACCGGTAACTTGATTGAAGGAACTTCATGTTATTGAGAGTCCTTCTTCAAGGGTCAAAGGCTCACCATATCCAGTGGGTCATAGCCCCTGACAACCTTAGCTAGAGGAAAATAAATCCTCTTTGCCCCTTGCTAGATGTTTGATTTATCATGACCTGCATCACAAGCCCTTGAGATCCTTGAAATGGGTTAGGATGTATGCAATGGTATGCAATGGTATGATGTCATGATATGCATGGGGTGATGTAGGTAAACCCTGTTATGAGTCCCGGTTAAGAACTATAAACAGACCCTGCAAGAAATTCTGTATACTTTGTTATGAATCCCAATTAAGGACTATAAACAAAACCTGCAAGAAATTTGGTAACCCTGTCATGAGTCCTAGTTAAGGACTATACACAAGACCTGCAAGAAATTAGGTAAACCCTGTCATGAGTCCTAGTTAAGGACTATAAACAGAACCTGCAAGAAATTTGGTAAACCCTGTCATGAGTCCTAGTCAAGGACTATAAACAGGACCTGCAAGTGGTTAGTACACCTTGTTATAAGTCCCAATTAAAGACTATGAACAAAACCTGCAAGGCATCAAGGGTCAGATAACAAACATGCAAGTAGTCAAGTACGAAGGCACACAAGTCACACAAGAGAAGCCCTTAGAGTTTAGGCCAGCATGAGGTCTAGGTATTACCCTCTTTCAGTTTGTTGGTTAAGACCTGTCCTATCAGAAGTAACCGGGTTCTAAGGGTCCCAATATCACGGGATTGCTTTCATTGTTCATCGTTTCGATTTAGCCACTGAACTGGCGACCGAAATATTCCAGGAAAGCAACCCTCAATTGGGTGTAGTATCGAGTATCAACCAACCTCGGACTGCACCAAAGTCAGTTATCTCACTACCCTAAAGAGGCCAAGATAGTTCAATTAAGGTTCCTAAGGTCTGTTGATGCTTCATGACACCACGCGGAGGCCCCGTACTCTCCTTGACTGAACTCAAGGGTTACCGGTACACACCAAAGTGCCACATCAACGTAGCAGACTGTTTCAACCATGTCGGTATACCCCGCACAGTTCCCTCACAGCCTTGTTGCTACTTTCTAAGAAAGGTATCCCCCGGATCCGGGTGTAGGATCTATAGAACTTCCAAGCAACCCACAATTTAAAGCACGCAAGGAAAACAATTGAAAACATAGTTATAAGCTAGCCCTAAGGTACACCTCACTTTATAAAGGGTCCCCAGCAGAGTCGCCAGTTCTGTGATCGGTGGATCTGGAACTGACTGTTTAACGCTGGTTCGCGAAATGTCGCGGAAGCAAGAGTCGCCACCGTCTTTTATTTTCTCCAAATGGAAAGGACAAAAGCACAGAAAAATTCCTTAAAGAGATTGCTCTCGGTTCGGGAGGTAGGTTATAGAAAGGGAAGGTGTTAGCACCCTTTCTATCCATGGTTATCCATGGGCTCTTAGATACTTGCTCAATGTGTTTTCAAAAATTGTGTGCTTACTTTTCAATGTGGGTTTAAAAAGTTTCTTCGAAAAATTTCAGATCGACTCATACGTCAGAGTGTTTGAAAAGTTTGCTTTGAAAGCTTTTGAAAATGTGTCAGTGTGAAAAGTCTTTTTTGAGTTTGTTTTGAGATTAGAGCAAGTATCCTTGAGAACCTACCTACCCTAAGGAATTCGTCTGTGTAAGAGTCCTTAAAAGTAGTGCCATCCCACCATTGAGAGGTAGGTAGCACCACTGTTGGAGGTGTTCAGGTCAATTCGAGTTTGAGGGACATGGTGATCACCAGAGCAATGGGAAGACACCTTAGAAGCTACCCTCATGCCAGGTTCCCGGATCATGAGGACTTACTAAGACGTTTTCTACTCGACGACCACCTTTCGAAAGGCAACAGTGAGGCGTACCCTAGGGGTGGTGTGTGATTTGTGTGTCATGTTTCAGTTATTTGTCTTGTCATGTTTGTCGTGTTCTACGCTTGATTTTAATTAAGACATTCATTCTTGCATGCTTGGTTAACAGTTAAATATTTTGCGAGGAAATAAATCTAAACTATTACAAATGGCGCGGGTCCACATCGCCAAAATTACACCGGACCCGATTTAGCGGAAAATAAATAATGCGAAGAAATAAAAGTGCGAAAAGTAAAATTACATGGCTTAGGGACAATTACATAATTATATAAACGATAAAAAGTAAATGCGCGAAATAAAGGAATTAAACAAAACTAGGGCGTTGGACCCTTTTGCAAACAATTAAAATTAATGAGAATTAAAGATTAAATGACTAAATGTTTTTTGATATTTTTGTATTTTTTAGATTTAATAAGGAAAAGAAATTAATTGAAATTAAATTAAAAGACAAACCCTAATTCTAGTATTTTTTTATTTATTATGAAAGATTTAAATTAAACCTAAATTAAACTCTAAATTAATTTATGTACAGTTTAAATAAGAAAATAAATAAATAAATAATATTATTGTGAGAAATAAAAATTAAAAAGACATTAAAACTATCAATTAACCTAATTCTACATGTTTTGGATTTTTATTAAAAAGGAAAAATTAAAAGAGAAATCAAAAAAAGATATTAAACCTAAATTCTATTTTTGGTGTTTTTTATTAAAAAGGATTAAAACTATAACCTAATTAACTAAATATTGACATATATTAATTTATTGATGAAAATAATTAAAATTAAAAATTATATTTTTATTTGGACATTTTTATTTTTATGATGTTTTTTTGTATTTTTTGTAAAAAAGGATGTTTAATTAAATCAGAAAATAAATAAACAAATAAACAATTAAAAATAATAAAAGATAAAAGAAAATTTAGAAAAGAGAGAACCAGGGGGGGGTTTCTGTCCCATTATGGAGGTGTGGATGTGAAAAGCCTGGCCCAATAAGCTGGACGTTGGTTGACCTTTTGAATCCCATACAACGCGTTGGACTATGGTACATGATGCTCCTCCAATCTTTGCCCTTAGCTTGATCTCATGGGACGCGTGGCTGCCTAATGGTGAGAGAATATGGTGCACATCACAATGAGCGCTGCATAGGAAATTGATTTGAAAAACAATATGGAATTTTTGCCAGACCTGGGACTTGAACCCAGGTCTTTGAGGTCATATGCCTAACACGTTACCACTGAACCAAACGCATTTCATTTAATATATAATATAACGTAAATAATATAAAAGAAAAGTAACGTTAGTGGAGGATTCTGGCGCGAAATTTAAAAGGACCATTCACGCCTTGCCAACTCAGCTTCTTCTTCTTCATTCGTTCTTCCCTGAAAAAATAAAAGAAAGTTAACGGGGGTTTTAAACCCCCTCAAAACAAGTCAAATCCCATAATAGCGAATAGCCCCTCACTGCATATAAATTAGGCGCGATAGTTGTATATTGATCGTCTAATCGCGCTGGTTTTGATCATGGTACTGATGAGCCACAATTTTACAGTATCACGAAATGCCCAAATCAAAACTCGTGGAAACCCTAGAATACAATAATGGTAACTTGGCCAAAAGCGCACGAAACTTCAATTAAAAGTAATGGTTAGCTTGCAAATTTCATATGGAACATGAATTCATGAATAAAAATGCACAATGATGCGTAAATAATGATATGCAATTTGGAAATTTTTGTGACAAAGTCTGAGTTCCTGGTACCGTTTCAAGGCGTTTGGCTTGTTGTTTTTGATTGAGAAACGTTTAGGGATATCTCAGGATGCTAATGGAACAAAAATTAAAGCTTGAATCGACCTAAAAGCTAGTTTTCAGTCTTGAGTTTTTTTGAGAATTTTTCAATATGCCAAAGCTTGTTTATGCGCAACTTGCAGTCTAGTAGCATTAGGGTTGTGATCTCATACTTGTATGGAAGCAATTAGGTTAAAAAGATTGAATAAAATCTCATGCCATAATGGATTTCAATATTTGATTTGTTAAGAATCTTTTCCAATCTTTTTCTCATGTATCTTGTACCAAATCTGATCAATTAGCACCAAAGCTTGCCTATTTGAGATGTGCACGAATTGTAGAGATTAGAATGTGCACAAAAAGATTTTTTTAGGTTAGTTTGATATTTTTCATATATTAAAATCATTTAAATGAATATAAATTAATATTAATTCAAATAAATAATTAAAAAATATGAGAATACTTCCCTTTGGGCCTAATGGTCGTGCATAGGCTTGGCATGAAGAAACTTGGAAGAAAAATGGGCCCAATAGCAAATTTAGGCCTTTTGCATCAATGTTGACTTTCAAAAATTTCCAAAAATTTCCCAACTTCCACAAGGCATAACTTGGTCAATTTTTAAGCTTTTCACATGTTCTTGGACATTTTGGAAAGGTCTTTGAGTCCTTTAACCAATGCCTTTGGTCCCATGTCATTTTGATTTACCAATCTCAAGTTATGGCCTTTTACTTAAAGTCACTTTTTGTTGACTTTTGAAAATGACCTATAATGTTGAAATTGATAACTTTTTGTGAGAGCATTTCTTGGACTTGGAATATGAAGATGAATTGTAGGAAATGTCTTTCTCTTCAAAATGAGCTTTGGATGGAATTTTCTGATAATCCATGTGAAAGTTATGCGCTGGTCAATTTCAGTTGACTTTTTCAACTGTCCAAATATAGCAACTTTTGCATCTTTGATGATTTCTGAGCCAAATTTTGAGAATCATGATCAAGCATTGATCAAATGATGTTTGTGGCTTCAAAATGATATATTGACCAAAAATTTGAACTTTTGACTGCCAAATGACCATTTTGCCCCTACAGTTGACTGTAGTGCAATCTAGGGTTTTGACTGTGCAATTCTGAACTGAATGCCTTGAAATTTGACATGGGGATGCTTGACCATATTTGTAGGCATGTGAGACTTGATTGGGCCTTTGGAAAGTTCATTTGCTTGACCAGAACTCAAACCCTAGTTTTGACTGTATGGGAGACAGTTGAGCTGCACAACCCTTGGGGAATTTTGTGGCCTTGACTTGACAAATCTTGATGAATATGGGAGGGCAAATTTTGGGGTGCAACAGGTATCTACGCCTAAATTATAAAAAGGTCTAAGGGATTACCTGTGGATTAGCTTCAGCCCCAGGGCTGGAATTGTCGCTTTCGACAGGCTTGTTAAGAAGAATGTTTAGTTCCTCCTCAGTTGGCTCCTCGATGATCACTGGAGGTGGCCTAGGCTTTCTCACAGCAACTTTTATTCTGACGGTTCGACCTTCAGGAGCAGGAGCAGGAACAGGAGCATCCTTCGTCAACTTGCGCCTTTTTAAGGGGGCAGGAGGAGAATCGCTTTCTTCATCGCTCCCAGATTCGACCACCAGTGCTGACCGTTTCTTGGGCGAAGGTGCCTATAAAACCAATGGGAATTCGATTTAATAATTACATCGAAAGTCAAAAATCGAAAGCCAGGAAAAAGTAATGAAAATCTGGTTACCGATACAGAAGGCTTCCTCGAAGAGCCTTCCCCCTGTTGGTTGCTTATGGTCTTCGCCGGCGCTGTAGTCTTCGCCGGCGGTGGAGGTTTTGTTGAAGGTCCTCCTCCCTGTTGGCCTTCTGTAGCCTTCTTAGCTACAGGCTTTCGAACAACTGAAAGCAAATAAAAAGTTAACAGGCTAGCAGTCGAAGAGAAAGACAAAAAGTAATGTGAGAGAATGAACTTACATTTCTTTATTTTGTCCAACACAAGGACAAAAGACTTCTGCAGCTCATCCATGAAGTCCTTCTCGTCGAAGAAGTACTCAGCATAATAGCTTCTCCACCACTCCTCGAAGGATGGTGAACAAAGAAAATTAAGCTGGTAGTCAAACAACGAGAGAACTGTTCGACCAGCATATCTTCCGATATGCTTGATGGCAGCTTCTTCTGTGTAATCATTGCAGAAGTACAGCATGGACTTCTCTCTTTGAAAAATCGGAGAAGGTAGGGTTTGGATAATACCAAATTGGCGGGATACCAGATTTGGCTGGTAGGCAATCAGACTCAGATGAGTCTTGGAACTCTTGAATCGAAGAGGCATGATCCTTGGTGTAAGGAACGCCTCCCACAGTATTATGTGTTCGTCGACATTGGGACCACTCGACGCCTTTGGATGTGGCCTTGTGAACCATGCCGGGCCTACCTGCCGTCGAGCAAATGGAGCCATAGTTGAAACAAACTCCTTCCTTCGAGCATACATTAGAACGAAGTTGGTGAAGGTTTGCTGAAACTCCAGTCCATCTTCCATAGGTGTCAGCAGAGCCAGCCTGGTTCCTTCGACGCGTCTGTTCGCTATCGCTGGAGCCTGTTCATTTATCTGAACCTTCTTGGGCAAGAAAGATTCAAAAGTGGCATTGAGCCACAGTTGGAGCAGCCAAAAAGGCCCAGCAAGTAGCAAACTGGCCCTGTCCTCGATATGTTTTAGAAGAGTGGCCCCATTGCTGATCGAATCATAGAGGCTAGCCAGAATCAGTTCTGCCAAACAGATGTTTTGGCGATGGTGCAGTTGAGTAGCAAGAGTGACCATCTTTTTGGTCACCTGTAAGGACTTCGAGCAAAACACAAAGCGAGTCAGCCATAAGGCTAGAAACGCTATGTGTTCGACATCCGACACAGCATCTGTCGACCTGTCGTGATAATGGTTGATGAAAGTGGTGTATGTTGGTTTGGTCTCAGAGAAGCCAATTTGGTCCTCCGACATCTCCTCCGGATTGAAGTAATCCCCGGTGGGTCGAAGGCCAGTAATAGCGGCCACATCGAAGAGTGTGGGGGTTAGCATCCCACAGGGAAGATGGAAAGTAAAGTGGGAGTAGTCCCAGAACAGCAGAGAGGCTATCAGCATCTCCGGGGAATAGTTCAAACCTGTCTTCGACAGCATCACTAGGTCGAAGATCCCCATATCCTTCCAGATCGAAGTTTGGTGCTTCTCCATCTTTACTAGCCAAGCAACGTAATCTGGGGTAAGGTTAGGGCAAGACCTGAAGGCCCTAACACCTCTGTTGAAGAAGCGGAGGTCGATTTTTTCATGTGCAGGGTCTTCATTGTCTTCTGCGTCTTTCTTGGCGCATGCGACTGGTTTGAGTTTCTCGACTATCGGGAAATAGCTCTTGATCTTCAGAGCCTCAGAGATACTTGGATTCATGGGGCCAGACATTGCAAAGATCTGGTTGGAGTATCCAACCGGGATCATCAAGTGGCGCGAGTAAGCATCGCGAACGGCGATGTCAGAGGGTTCATGAACCCTTCGTTTGCCTGTAGAATTTACTACTGGGGCAGTGACGAAAACCTTGGGTTTAGCATGTTCAGTTGGTGCGTTAGCACTAGGAGCAGTAGAACCAGATGCCATGGTTTGGTGTTGAGTTTGAAATGAGGTTGAAGATGAAGTGAAAGAGGAAGAGTTTCTGCAAAGATAACAAGCTTGTACGAAAACAGGGAAGTTTGAAGGCTAGATGGCGTAAAAAGTCCCACAATGGGGTACTTACTACTATTTATAGTAGTGGGGAAAAATCCCCAATAACGAGGACATTAAATGCCATTTAATGCTGCAGGAGTTAGTGGGACGCGTGGCAGCCCCCTGTTGTTTTAGCCGTTTCTGCAGAAATAGAGGGACGCAGCGTGCGTCCTCGTTTTTGGGAATTGTCATAATGACAAATTCTGAAATGACGTTTGGTACTGCACGCCGTACTGAAAGTGACGTCCTAGGTACGGAACAATGATGGCTTTCTTGGGATTGCCACTAGTTGGTAGAAAACAACAAAAAGTGCACAAGTTAATTTGTGACTAAGCGTGAAAAGACAAGTGTCGAATGGCGTTTCAAAGAATGCCTTTTTCTGTCAGAGTCGAAATAAGGCATTCTTGGGGGGCAATTTGTTGGCTCCTAAATTCGACACCTTTGTTTTGTTAATGTCAGCCATTAAATCTGAAAGATGTTTTCGATTGGCTAAGTCTGTCGAAAGACCCGTCGAAAGATTGGCAAAGTACTTAGAAGATTTCTTCCAAGGAAGAAGGCTGGTTGCCTTCGACGTCGAAGGAGTTTCTCATCGAAGATGTCTCTTGACGAAAGTGTTCGATGGTTCAGGGTGGAGCAGTTTGAAATTCAAAGCTTTTGGAGGGAAAACGGTTTCCAGCAGTTACTACGTGCAAACGTGCAAAGATCTGGAGCGTCGAACGTGGAGAACGTGCCAAGTGGATTGATCTCGAAGCAGTGTAACTGCCCGACGGTTACTTGGGATGTTTTAGTATAAATAGGAGTAGACATGTAGTTTCTCGGGTGTGTTCACAATTCTATACAAAGTCACTCATATAGATTCGAGTACCCAGCGTGTGAGAAAGAATTGTTGAGAAATGTATGTGTGAAACACCAATTTTATTTATCAAAGTTATTTACTTTTCCAGAAATTTACTTGTTTTCTCCTTTACATTCCTGTCGAAGCCTTTTACTTTAAGCCTTGTTTATTTTACCAAGTCTTTCCTTCATGCAATTTACTTGAAACCTTTTTATTTAAAGCCTTATCCAATTTAATCAAACTTCAAAATCAACCTATGTCCTAGGATCAATCTGATCGATCCTGCGAGTAACCAAATAAGTAACCATTTGGAGGATCAGCGGTTGTTTACCAAAAACCAAGGTAAACACTATGTTAAGCAATCGTAAGTGGACTTATGTAGAAGTCGCACCTACTTTGAGGTCGGTTAATATAAATCTATGTATTTAATGTTTGGATAAATGATATAGAGATTATTATCCCATAACATTTAATACATTAAGAAAGGGGAATAAGATGAAGAGGAAAGGGATTAGAGTTTCAAATATCATCAACATCATTCGTCTATTTTAATGGCTTTAGTTTATCAATCTATCAATATCCAAGATCCAATGATGTTGAAGAATTTGTCTCAAGATATGCTCCAAGTCATTACCACATGCTATTTTAAGAATCAAACAAGAATCATGTACAAAAAATTTCAATTACAAGCATTAATCAAAGGTAAAATCCAAAATGGAATCTTAAGTCAAAAATAGTTTTAAAATATGAAAATGACTTGAAAAATTATGAAATTAAAACCCTAACTTCTTAAAGTCCTATAAAAGTCAGAAATAAAATTTGGAATCCTTGTATTGAGGTGGAAATTTACTTTAGAATTGCAAACTTGGAAACTAACAAGTTTAAGCCTTAAACTAGATGGTTTTGGAAAATTATTTGTGAAAAATATGAAATCACATTGTAAAATTCCAGAAAAATGATTTTTATGGCTTCAACATGTTCAAGCATTCCAAACAATTTCATCTCTGATTTTATAGGCATGGAAAGTTAGAACTTTAAAATAATTAATGTGCATGATCAAGCAAAAACCCTAAAAGAGAAAATTAAGTTCACAAATTAATCAATTAGATCCAAAGGTCAAATAAATTTGATGTAGAATAATCTAAATTTCAATAAAATTCTAAGGGTCAGGAATCATATTTTTCTTGAATTTTATCTAAAAAGGAAAAAGGAAATAAAAAATATTTACATAATCTAACAAAAATTAATGCAAATAAAAGATATTATGTCCAAATGATTTTTAAAATGTAACCAAACTTTTTATAAAATTTATAAAAAAAAATATTTTCAAGTAATAAACTCAGAGAGGAGTCCAAAAATTTTTTTTATGGATTTTTTTACTTAATAGAAATATGAAAATAAAATTTAATATTTAAAAGAAATATTAAAACCCTAATTATTTACATGATTTTATTTAATCAAGAAAAATAATTAAGAAATGAAATAAAAATAAAAATATGGAAATATATTGAAAAAGAAATTTAAAATAATTTTTCCATAACTTTTTAAGTGAAGGAAATATCAAAAGAAAATTGGAGGAAAAAAAAAGAAAATTAAAATATAAAGTCTTTTACAACTGTTTTTGCTAAAGCGCACTGTAAAAAGAACTGAAGTCATGTTCAATTAAAACAGGACACATCATCATCCCTACCAAATGCCATAATATACAAATTTTTCAGCTTCAACACAATACTTTCATGGCACGATATCTTGCTCATTTCTTGATGAAATTCAAAAGTTTCAACATCAAAGTTCAAGATAGAAATTAGTAGAACATGATTAGATCAAAAAATTTATAAAATGATGATTTGATGAGTGAGAAAATCGCGCGTGAAGAATGCTACATGAACACTTTTTTTTATTTGCACATTACATCAAACAGTTTTCAAACTTGATTTTCTCCCTCAATTTTCCACCAATTTAAACGATCCAAAAATGAAAATTGATTAGAAAAATACAAGGATTATGAATATTCTCTTAGATTTTGACAAAATTTCATGAATTTAAACAACACACAAAGTTGTAGTAAGAGAGAAAAATGGATCATATACCTTGTAATAAATTTGATGATGTTGGAGCTCAAATAAAGAGCTAGTAATGGAGAGAAGATTGCTTGAATGATGCAGAGATGATAAAATGGAGAGTGATATGAATAAATTTTGAAAAATGGAGAAAGTAAGCTTTGACAACAATGGAGGAAGCTTGAAATTCAAAGAGAGAGAGGAGAGTGCTTGTTTTTTGTGAGAATGAGAGAGAAGAGCTTGTTTGCTTCTGATTTGTAAACTTTCAACCCCCCTTAATTGTTGAATGTATAGGCTTTATATAGAGTGTGAAAAAATAAGAAAATGAGGGAAATGAGAGTATGTTGCATTTTTGAGTGAGTGAGAGTATAAATCACATGCCTTTGGATAAGTGAACAATGGTTGGAGTGTGAGCTAGCAAAGGGAGTTTGTATTGGCACAAAAAATTTCATGCAACTTTTCTATTTCAAGATCACCTCTTTATCTCCTTATATCTCTCTCCACAATACATGAATTGTGACAAACTTTGAATCAAAAATGTAGAGGATATTTCATACTTCAACTTTCATGTTCAAAATTTTTCAAAATGAAGCTTGAATCAATGAGATATTTGGCCATGAAAACGTGCTTACAAACTATTTGACAAAATATGTTGCCTGCCTAGACTTGCTGCGCACGCGAATTGCCTTGTTGGATAGAAAATTCAACATGCGTGGTGCCTACTTCTCACAATTATATCTCAAAATGTAGGAAGAATTTGGAGAAACTTTTTGGAGAAAAGTTGTTTCTCACATTTAGGGCTTGAACGTTGATGTTGGACATTTTTCAAAATAATGAATATTTCTCATAGAAAAGTGGTGATGAATGCGCGTCCACAACATGTTTGATGAAATGCCTTGCCTACCTGGGCTAGCTGAGTGCGTGCCTTGCCTTGTGCTGGGCAAAAATTCAGTTTTCAACTCAAAATCCTAATCACCATATCTTTCTCTACACTCAACCATTTGAGACGATTCGTGAAGGAAATATGAAGAGAAAACTTCAATCTACAACTTTCATGTTGCCAACTTTTTGATTTGAGTCCAAATGATCATTCATATATTGACATGAAGAAGTCAAATTTTTTGCATTTTTAACCAAAATTTCACAAAGTGTCAAAATCTTTCAAACTTCATAACTTTTTTTCCTTTCATTTTTTGGACTTGTGGTCACTCATACAAAGTTGAAGGGTTCTTCAACCTCTTTCTAGGCATATAAAGTTTGCAGATTTTTAATAAAAATTTATAAAGTTGTAGCCAATCAAAATCAAGGGTAGTGTATTTAATATTTTCATGTGACTAAAAAGCCCTTGAATGACAAAAACAAAAATAAAAACCTGAAAGTATAAAAAATAACTCAATTTAAAATAATTTTTTTGAATTTTTATGAATAAAAAATAAAGACTTTAAAATGACTGAAAACGATAAAAACGGACAAAAATTTATCCGAAAAAATAAAACAAACACATTAAAATAAAAAACATGTCACAAAGATTAAAGAAAAAATATTCAAAAAGTCAAAATCGGAATAAAATGATAATAAAAATATCAGGCTGAACAGACGTTTAGGGTTAAAAACGAGACTTCAAACTGTACCATAAAAATGAAGCAGGCATACCATTATAATCTACGTGAAACGCAGATTCATAAAATGATCGATAAAAGGTGAAAACTTAAAATATTTTTCTCGCTAATTTTCTACGCATTGTCGAATCGCTTTTAACAATCTGTCTATAAAACCGAAATATTTTTATTATCGACATATAAACAACTTGGAGCAATGCAAGAAAATATTAAAGAGATAAAAATGCATGAAGTAAAATGTCGGGAATTTTTCAACTACAGAATGATGCAATTGTCGATTTAAACTGACTTTTGGCCAACTTAAACACGATTAAATGATGCAAATGTGATGAACGAAGCTATTTACTAATATTTGTAACCAAATGACAAAATATGATATAAAAGTGCGACTGAAAAAATTAGGGGCGAAATTTAGGGTACAACAGTTGTCCCTATTTAATCATCTTTTAGCAAGATAGGTAGAAAGTAATTAAATACAAACAGACCCAAATTTCGTCCCTGATGCGATGATATGATAGCACATGTTATGAGTGAATGCATGGACTCTTTTTTTACATATATTTTTTTGAATAATGTATGAGGTGAGACAGACTCTGTGGGAATATGGAAAGATTTGAAGCTGGAAACAATGAAATGACGTGGAAAGACACGCTAGGGAAACAACAAGATATTTCTGGATATTTGTCAGGGTGACAAAAAGCAACCATCAATATTTGGAAAAAAGAGAGGTAAAACCCGAGAAGGCAAGCAGCGACATCCAAGAATGACATTGAATGAGGTGAGCAACTCTCTGGAAAAGACAATTCGAAACATCTAGAAGAACATTAGATGTGGGATGAGACCAAATTTGAAGCTACATCAGAGTCGTCCAGGAAAGACGCTGGACGGAAAAGAAACACAACATCCAATATTGGCTTTGTATGAAGGGAAAACTCAACGTCTAATGATGGCTTTAGACGAGGGAAAAGATCACAACATCCAATATTGGCTTTGAATGAATGGAAAAATCAATGTCTAATAATGGCTTTAGACGAGAGAGAAAGTCACAACATCTAATATTGACTTTGAATGAGTGGAAAACATAACGTCTAATAATGGCTTTAGATGGGAGAAAAGGTCACAACATCCAATATTGGCTTTGGATGAGGTGAGACAAATTGTGGCATCCAATAATGGCTTTGGACAACAACAAAGATAACAACATCCAATATTGGCTTTGGACGGAAACAAAAGATAGAAATATCCAATATTGGCTTTGGACGGCAACAAAAGAGGGTGGCATCTAATATTGGCTTTGGATGACAGAAAAGATGGTGGCATCCAATATTGGCTTTGGATGGCAGAAAAGATGGTGGCATCCAATATTGGCTTTGGACAGCAACAAAAGGTAACAACATCTAATATTGGCTTTGGATGGAATAAAAGGTAACAATATCTAATATTGGCTTTGGATGGAAACAAAAGAGACCACATATCCAAGATTAGCATTCGTTGAAAAAAGTAGAGCTCATCTAAGATCAGTATTGGACGAACGAGAGGAAACAGCTGAACTGACATCTGCTTTGGTAGGTGCCAAGTAAGTTGGACTTTAATCTCAAGGTGACATGTCAACTGCAACAAGACTTCGGGAAATGAAAATGAGGATGAAACACTCTTGTTATGTATTCTGTATGAATTTTGTTATGTATGATATGTGAATGATCTATGCATGTAATGCCGATGTTTATGAAAATGGAGTTTGACTCTTTTGTGGAGGTAAGATTGGAAGTTTGATTCCTCAATACGGAGAACTCTGCCAAATTTGATTGGAAAGAAAATGTCTTGAGCCCAAATTTGTCACACTTGTAAGCTGTATTAAACTGATGATCTTCTGAGGAAGGACATGGAGAGCTGCTTGGGGATTTGTCCCAGATTAGCTTACTATTGAAGATAAACTGATCATGGCTTCAGTCGAAAGTTGTTGGAAATAAGATGATCACGGCTTTAGTTCTGAAATGACTATTGGAGATAAATTGATCATGGCTTCAACTCTTGAAATGTTTGTTGGGAATAAACTGATCATGGCTTCAGTTCTTTAGATAATTGTTAGAATAAACTAATCATGGCTTCAGTTTCTGAAATTACTATTGGAGATAAATTGATCATGGCTTCAGCTTTGAAATGATTGTTGGGAAGGAATGCCCCAGTATGAGTCTTGAAAATGATCTTCTGGCTAACCAATTCTGAGAAAACTCGCACTGAGAAATAAATCTTGAATTGATTCACAACTGGATCTGGAAGATACTTGCCCTTGATAGGGTCATTGACCAAGTTTATCAGCTGTTTGGAATTCCTTGACAAGGAAATCTTGTTTGCAAGCAAAATTATTTATTCAAACATGGTAAATTTAATGCAAAAATCATGCAAAAGTTTTGAATTCAGAATCATTTTTGAAATGATATTATTGGTGTATGGAAAATGCATCACTGGTTAAAACACAGTGGTTTATACTTTTAAAGTGAAAGAGAAAGCAAAGGTATGATACCAAAACAAATGATTCGCAAAAGATCTTAGGAGTCAGTTTACGCAACCTTGTTGTAGTATACTTTCAAAATAAACTTGGATTCAATTAGGTCTTTTAAACGTTGTAACGTGGTCTGGTTCACGGTTTAAGAAATAAAGGATAAAGGCTCAAAGTTTATTTGTATCCAACCCAATATTCATGATGTTCTTCAGTCCCAAGTTCAGTTAATTCAGAAAATACATTCAGGTTCCAAGAGATTTTGGAATTGCACTAATGGTAGCAATGACGATGATTCAGAAGCTAAGGAATTTTTGAGACGGCAGTAACTTCTTCTTACAATGTTTTGTTGTTTTGAGGACTTTTGTCAACTCTGGTGGAGAATTTTGAGGATTTGAAGATCTCTTCTGATTGAATTTATTATATCCAACTTTTTCCTGAACTGTTTCATTTGAGATTACAGTCAGCAGGATGCCCCAGTTTTTGCCTAAAGAGTTTCATTTGGAATTACAGTCAGCGGGATTTTTCTTTTGATTTCATTTTTCTTTTTGGAAAGATAATGATTGCCTTGCTCAATGATTATGGGGAACCATCTTCGTCATTTTTTGTTTGGGAGCATCTTCAACACTTCTTTTATGTGTGCGAAGAAAAGCTTGATCACGACCTTTATTGAAAGGTGTCTCGCACGATTTCTCTTGTAATTAAATGCACAGCCAAATTAACTGAGAACTACCCATCCCCGGGTTAAGATTGCGAGTTTTTTCATATAGAAAGAAACTCCAACTTCTAGGCTCAAAGGGGTGAACGAGGGATTAACTTCCTTATTTCTCCAGTGTTTGGGAGTTGAAACAATGCCTGTATATCCTCAGCAAAGTTTTATTCAAAAGTATACCAGCAACAATTATGGGTATTTCGTTTTCATCATTCTCCCACAAATCTTTGCATAAACAAAAGCTTGATAAAGGGAGTAAACAAGAGAAATATATTTGAAAGCAGTAAATGAAAATGATTTGAATCAAAATATTGCAATGCTCATTTCATTAGAATTAACATGAAAGTACAAACAGAATGAAAGCAACAATTTTAACATAAACAAGGAAAAAATGCAAACAGAAAGAAAGATGGCCTAGTGACTAACCAGTAACAAGGATGAGTTGTCTTGTCTGAAACACTGGCTTTAGGAAGTAATTTGAGGGTACCCCGACTCAGTCTTCAGCCACTTTGTTTTGGCAAAGGATTGTTGATAACATTAGGACCTGCCTCTTTGAAAATGAGAATATTTGCTTTCACCAATTCTTGCATTCTGTTTTTCAATGCATAGCAGCTCTCTAAATCATGATCGGCAGCTCCCTGATAAAATTCACAGTGAAGGTCAGATCTGAACCCGGCTAGAGGAGGATTTCGAGGAATCAGAGGCCTAGTCGTAATCAATCCCTTATGCACCAATGCAGGATACAATTCAGTGTATGCCATAGGGATGGGATCAAATTGAGCCCTATTCCGATTTTGATTCTGCATAATATTCAATTTTTGAGGAACCTGAACTGGTTGAGCATTAACCGCAGGAGTAATAGCCGCTACTTGTGGTTGATCAATATATTGAGGCCTACTGCGAGGTCCTCTTCTCTTAGTCGAGACAGCATTGGCTTCTACCTCTTTCTTCTTCTGAAAGTTCCCAAGGTATTTCTTTGCACCATTAGAAGATTCAGCAGCTTTAGACACTTTACCATTCTTGACTCCTTCTTCTAATCTCTGGCCAATAGTCATCGGGTCTGTGAAGCTGGAAGACACACTACCAATCATCTTCTCCCAAAAGAAAGGGAAAAAGTATCCATGAACAAAACTGTTAGCTATTTCTCTGCCAGAGGTGGTTCAACTTGAGATGCCAATTATCTCCATCATTGAGCATACTCCTTGAAATATTCTTTCTCATTCTGAGACAAATTTTGCAGTTGGCGATGATCAGGTGCCATGTATAAGTTATATTTGTATTGATTTATGAAAGCATCAACAAGATCTTGGAAGCATTGGATACGACCTTTCTCAAGTCCCATATACCATTTCAATGAAGCTCCACTCAGACTATCTTGGAAACAATGGATAAGCAGCTTGTCTTTCTTTGTGTAAGCAAACATCTTTCAAAAGTACATCACAAAGTGGCTTTTTGGACAAGTATGCCCCTTATATTTATCAAACTCGAGAGTCTTGAACTTTGCAGGCATAACCAGATCAGAAACTAGGCACATATTTTCAATAGTAATACCAAAGACATCATTACCTTCCATAGCTCGGAGTCTCTTCTCTAAAGTCTGATATTGTTCTTTGAACTCTTCAAACTCACCAAAGTCTCCCCGACTCATACTTAGAGGACTGGCAGAATGGTACTCAAAGAGAGGATTCCCAAAAGCAACTTGTGCAGCAGGTTGACGAGAAGCAGTATGAACGATTGGATGAGGTTCAGTGAAAACCAGAGCTTGAAAAATTAGTCGGGAAGATTGGCCAACCATTGAAGTAATTGTAACCGGAAAAGAGTAATTCTAAGGTAACCTAAACTCTAGACATGTAATAGATGTATCCTGGATAGGTTGAGTGTCAACAACAGCAGTTGGGATTTCAAATATCACAGTCCTTTGAGGTGGCTCTCCTCTGGAAATAAGGACTTGCATCATCTCAGTAAGTTTGGCCATGCCTGACTTCAACTCGTCGATTTCCATTCTGACTTCCATGTTGTGTTGTTCTTGGTTTTCCATTCTCAATCTGACAGCAGCTTTAGTCTCGTAGTTGTGTTGAGGAATCATATTGACGGTAGACGACTAACTGAAAGAAAGAAGCAACTGAAAATAAGATCCTGAACAACTTGGATGTATGCAGAATGATGCAGAGGATGCAAATGATATGCAATGTTATGAAATGCACTGCATAGTAACAGGATCACATGGTTCAGAGTCACGGTCCTAGAGTTAAAGGTATAACCCATAAGGTATGGACTAACGGTTATCACCTGCCGAATAAGGCTCTAAAAGGTTCCTAGAGTCTACATCCTTCCTTCGGATATTACCAACATCCCGATTAACTCGGTAGTTAGTAATATTCTCAAGAAAAACTTGTCTGAGCATAGTATCGCGTGACAAATACTTCCGGATTACTCCGTCATAGCTTCCGCACTACACCTAAAAGGCTAAGATGGGTTAGGTAATCTACGATCCTCAGCTTCAGCAGGCTCCCAGGTCAAAAGCAGTACGTCTTCCCGATTACTTGGTAAATGACACTACAATCAAAGGGGCCTCCACTGAGTGGGGGATCTCATGTCTCCTTTTTTGGTATTACTCCCTCAAAGTTCACATGACTATACCTCCCGTCCTATCTTATGTTTGCAGAAAGTCTGGGTAGAAGACTTATAAGAAATCACCAAGCCCCTAAAAACTAAGAAAATCCAGACAAACATATATACAACATAATGGGAAGTAATAAACAACAAGTAAAACAATATATACACACTCATAGAAGAGAAAAAAACAAATTTAGGATTGACCCACTTAGGAATGGACTCGCAATAGGTCAATATGTCCCCAGTGAAGTTACCACTTTCTGTCGCACGCACAAATCAGAACTAAGAGAGAACGGAATTGCAACAGTAATGATAGGAAAAGAAATGTAGCGGTAAAGATTTGAGATTAAGCCATCAATTGACTTAACTCAACATAATGAAGTCTCCACCGCACTTTATTGTTTCCAAAGGGAAATGGGAAAAAAGCGAACAAAACCCAAAAAGATCAGAGATCGGGGTATGGGGGTCGGTTATGCAAAGGGAATGTGTTAGCACTCTAAGCATCTACGGTACTCCGTAGGATCCACTTTTTTTGTTTTATTTTAAAAGGAGTGTTATGTAAAGGTTTACTTGCTAAAGGAAAAGAATGAATGAGTATTTTTAAACAAAAGAAAATGAAATGTTTTTTTATTATTTTTGTTGCTCGTCTTGGGTCATAAGACTTAGTGCCTACATACTCCCTCGTGCAATGGGAAAGTCAGAGCATTGTAGTTTGGATAGAAAATACTTGTCTGTTGATTGTTTTTAAACAAGGAGACAAGTCTTCATTGTTAGGAGAGAAATCTCGACTAACACCCACAAGGTGTGAGAAAGATGAACCATGCACCAGCAAGAGTGAGTGTTTGAGAACGCCTCTGGTACTCAAGTGAAAAAGTCAACACCTTTATAACTGTAGCGATAGGAGAATGTTGCTCGACTATCAATGAATCATGTCTTAACTCGATAAAAGTTTTGAAGGGTAAAGGTGCTCGAGCGCACAAAAAGGTTTGAATGAGTTGAAGTGTTTTTGTTAATTTCGAAAGATGTCGAAGTATGATTAAGTGAATTGAAGTTTTTTTAAAGAAAAGAAGTTTTAAAAGAAAAGGAACTCGGCAATGTCGAGGTTTATTATGAAAGCGATTCGAGTTTATAAACAAAGAAGATTTTGAAAAATATGAGAAGGTTTTGAAAATTAAAGAATAGGAGAAGATGAAGACGGTGTCCTATGTACATGAGGGTAAAAGATAAGGTAAAAGTTAGGGAAAAGAAACGTCTAACCAACAAGATGCCAACAACTGAAATAATGAGCCAATGTAGAATTCCCATTCTTTAGATTGAAACCAAGCAAGCAAAGATACTAGACCTCTTGAGAGAACCAAACTTCAAGTATATTAAGACTTCACAAAAATTGGACAGAGTAACGGTTGTATACGGGTGAATTCCATATTACAGACAAAGTATGTAATCACAATAAACTGCACACAAAACAAACAAACAACCCAATGTCTTGAGGGAAACCTCAAGAACTTCAGACAAAATATCAATTAAGGTCACAAGGTATCCAACATAGGCCAAGGTTTCTATTCCTAAGTCCAAGAAGTCCAATACCCCATAATGCCAAGGATAGTAACCAAATAGTCCAAGTATCACTAAAGTTTTTTATGGTTTATGTTGATTATTAAGTATCTTCAAAAAGAAAAGAAAAACTCAAGTGAGCAAAATAAAAATGACATAAAAGTAAATGCTCAAATGAACAAAGATGAAAATAGCATGAAATGTAAATGCTAAAGTAAATAGTACATAAAGTAAAAGCATAAAAATAAAAGTATAAAGTAAAGTCAATTGTTAAGAATTAGTGGTTAGTTGGATGACCATCTTGAAACTTGCATTTGGAACTCATTATAGGATTGGTAGAATCAAAGCCTCTCAACAACAAGTTGCATTTTCTTTTTGTCAAGTATATCATCCATTTAAGAATTCTCAAGGCAACATTTAATGATCAACGATGTTTAAGTGATCCGCGTTAACCAAAATTTATGAAGATCCGTTAGAGGATTGGTAGAACCAAAGCCTCCACACAATGAATCTCAAGGTTATTGGATCAAATGGATCAAATTAACATACTTGGACTTGCAAACATAGGTTTGGGCCATGAATGGTCATTTATTTGAATCAGGACAAAATTTAGCGCGATGTTAAGCAATCGTAAGTGGACTTATGTAGAAGTCGCACCTATTTTGAGGCCGGTCAATAGCACTTTATATATTTCATGTTTGGATAAATGATATAGAGATCATTATCCCATAACATGTAATACAATAAGAAAGGGGAATAAGATGAAGATGGAAGGGATTAGAGTTTCAAATATCATCAACATCATTCGTCCATTTTAATCGATTTGGTTTATCAACCTATCAACACACAAGACCCAATGATGATGAAGAATTTGTCTCAAGATATTCTCCAAGTCAGTATCACATGTTATTTCAAGAATCAAACAAGAATCATGTACAAAAGTTTTCAATTACAAGCATTAATCAAAGGTAAAACTCAAAATGCAATCTTAAGTCAAATATAGTTTTAAAATATGAAAATGACTTGAAAAACTATGAAATTAAAAACCTAACTTCTTAAATTCCTATAAAAGTTAGAAATAAAATTTGGAGTCTCTGTATTGAGGTGGAAATTTGCTTTAGAAATGCAAACTTGGAAACTAGCAAGTTTAAGCCTTAAACTAGATGGTTTTGGAAAATAATTTGTGAAAAATATGAAATCACGTTGTAAAATTCCAGAAAAATGACTTTTATGGCTTCAACATGTTCAATCACTCCAAACAACTTCATCTCTGATTTTATAGGCATGGGAAGTTAGAACTTTAAATCAATTAATGTGCATGATCAAGCAAAAACACTAAAAGAGGAAATTAAGTTCACAAATTAATCAATTATACCCAAAGGTCAAATAAATTTAATGTAAAATAATCTAAATATCAATAAAACTCTAAGGATCAGAAAGCATATTTTTCTTGAATTTCATCTAAAAAGGAAAAAGAAAATAAAAATTATTTACACAATCTAACAAAAATTAATGCAAATAAAAGATATTATATCCAAATGATTTTTAAAATGTAACAAAAAAATTTATAAAATTGGACAAAAAATATTTTCAAGTAATAAACTTAGAGAGAAGTACAAAAATAATTCTTATGGATTTTTTTACTTAATAGAAATAGGAAAATAAAATTCAAGATTTAAAAGAAATATTAAAACCCTAATTATTTACATGATTTTATTTAATCAAGAAAAATGATTTAAAAAAATAAAATAAAAATATGAAAATATATTGAAAAAGAAGTCTAAAATAATTTTTTCATAATTTTTTAAGTGAAAGAAATATCAAATGAAAATTGGAGAAAAAAACAAAGAAAATTAAAATATAAAGCCTTTTACACCTATTTTTGCTAAAGCGCGCTGTAAAAAGAACTGAAGCCATGTTCAATTAAAACAGGACATATCATCATCCCTACCAAATGTCATAATATGTAGATTTTTCAGCTTCAACACAACACGTTCATGGCACGATATCTTGCTCATTTCTTGATGAAATTCAAAAGTTCCAACACTAAAGTTCAAGATAGAAATTAGTAGAACATGATAGGATCAAAATTTTTATGAAATGATACCTTGATGAGTGAGAAAATCACACGCGAAGAATGCTACATGAACACTTTTTTTGATTTGCACATTACATCAAACAGTTTTCAAACTTGATTTTCTCCCTCAATTTTCCACCAATTTAAACGATCCAAAAATGAAAATTGAACAGAAAAATGCAAGGATCATGAATATGCTCTTAGATTTTGCAAAAAAATCATGAATTTAAATAACACGCAAAGTTGTAGTAAGTGAGAGAATAATGGATCATATACCTTGTAATGAATTTGATGACTTTGGAGCTCAAATAAAGTGCTAGTAATGGAGAGAATATTGCTTGAATGATGCAGAGATGATAAAATGGAGAGAGATGTGAACAAATTTTGAAAAATGGAGAAAGTGAGCTTTGATAATAATGGAGGAAGCTTGAAATTAAAAGAGAGAGAGAGAGAGAGAGAGAGAGAGAGAGAGAGAGAGAGAGAGAGAGAGAGAGAGAGAGAGAGAGAGAGAGAGACAGAGAGAGAGGAGAATGCTTGTTTTTTGTGAGAATGAGAGAGAAGAACTTGCTTGCTTCTGATTTGTAATCTTCCAATTCCCCTTGCTTGTTGAATGTATAGGCTTTATATAGAGTATGGAAAGAGAGTGGTGAAAAATAAGAAAATGAGGGTTGGAGTGTGAGCTAGCAAAGGGAGTTTGTATTGGCACAAAAAATTTCATGCATTTTCATGCAACTTTGCTATTTCAAGATCATCTTTTTATCTTCTTATATCTCTCTCCACAATGTTTGAAATGTGACAAACTTTGAATCAAAAATGTAGAGGACACTTCATACTCTAACTTTCATGTTCAAAAATTTTCAAAATGAAACTTGAAACAATGAGATATTTGGCCATGAAAACGTGCTTACAAACTGTTTGGAAAAATGCCTTGCCTGCCTGGGCTTGCTGCGCGCGCGACTTGCTTTGTTGGGCAAAAAATTCAGCATGCGTGGTGCCTACTTCTCATAATTATATCTTAAAATGTAGGAAGCATTTGGAGAAACTTTCTGAAGAAAAGTTGTTCCTCACATTTAAGGCTTGAACTTTGATGTTGGACATTTTTGAAAATAATGAATATTTCTCATATAAAAGTGGTGATGAATGCGCGCCCACAACATGTTTGATGAAATGCCTTGCCTGCCTGAGCTTGCTGGGCGCGTGCCTTGCCTTGTGCTGGGCAAAAATTCAGTTTTCAGCTCAAAATCCTAATTACCATATATTTCTCTACACTGAACCATTTGAGATGATTCTTGAATAAAAAATAAATAGAAAACTTCAATCTACAACTTTCATGTTTCCAACTTTTTGATTTGAGTCCAAATGGTCATTCAAAAATGGACATGAAGAAGTCAAATTGTTTGCATTTTTAACCAAAATTTCACTACGTGTCAAAATCTTTCAAGCTTCATAACTTTTTTTCCTTTCATTTTTTGGCCTTGTGGCCACTCCTACAAAGTTGGAGAATTTTTCATCCTCTTTCTAGGCATATAAAGTTTGCACATTTTCAATAAAAATTGAGAAAGTTGTAGCCAATCAAAATCAAGCATAGTGTATTTAATATTTTCATGTGACTAAAAAGCCCTTGAATGATAAAAATAAAAACAAAAACCTGAAAGTATAAAAAATAACTCAATTTAAAATTATTTTTTGAATTTTTTCTGCATAAAAAATAAAGACTTAAAATGACTGAAAACGATAAAAAACGGGCAAAAATTTATCCGAAAAAATAAAATGAACACATTAAAATAAACTACATGTCACAAAGATTAAAGAAAAAATATTCACAAAGTCAAAATCGGAATAGAATGATAATAAAAATATCAGGCTGAACAGACGTTTACGGTTAAAAACGAGACTTCAAATTGAACCATAAAAATGAAGCAAACATATCCTCATAATCTACGTGAAACGCAGATTCATAAAAAGATCGGTAAAAGGTGAAAACTTGAAGAAAAAAAATTCACTAATTGTATGCACAATGTTGAATCGCTTTTAACGGTCTGTGTATAAAACCGAAATATTTTTATTATCGACATATAAACAACTTGGAGCAATGCAAGAAAATATTAAAGAGATAAAAATGCATGAAGTGAAATGTCGGGTATTTTTCAACAACAGAATGATTCAAATGTCGATTTAATCTGACTTTTGGTCAACTTAAACACGATTAAATGATGCAAATGTGATGAACGAAGAAATTTACTAATGATTGTAACCAAATGACAAAATATGATATGAAAGTCCGAATGAAAAAATTAGGGGCGAAATTTAGGGTACAACAGGATGAACGGCTAGAATGGGGGATCAAATCATTAATCAACCTCCAATGAGACAGGAAGTTGGCTTGGTTAAAAGTAGGTTTTCCTAGATTGCTACTATGTCGCAAGTCCAACAACGACCTCGCCAACAACAACAAGGTAATCAATGTAAGCAGAATACCCCCAAAAGACAATTTACTAAAATCAACATGTCTTTGGCTCAAGCATTGCAACACGTGTTGAAGGCAAAGCTTGTTACAATGAAGGATCCTCCTAAGGATCCAAATACTTCTTCTTCTCGTCACAATCCTAATGTAAGGTGCGCGTATCACTCCAACAGTTCGAGACATGACACTGACAGTTGTTGGGTGTTGAAACATAAGATTCAGGACCTGATTGATGAAAGAGCTTTCGAGTTCACGCAAGATGGTCAGATCGAGTTCTTTTGTTATCCCTCAAATATCGAGGTTGCAAGACACACCATCTAAAGTGAAAAATTCAGGAGGAGAATCTTTTTGTTCATTCAAATTTTTGTTTGTAATTTATTTGTTTGTTCAAACACTTATCTTTATGTCAGACTTTGGTTCTTCCCATTAATGCATTGCATATGTTTGTCTTGAGTTAATTTATTCGTTTTCACTATACTATGCTTTTACTTCCTTTTGTGATATTCAACTCTCGATTAAAAACTATAAGCCTTTAGAGGGAGGATGACAAAAACAATACCATAATCTCATACAGTATGCTTTTGAACAGACCTTGCTAACGATGTACATGCGTTGTTTCAAATCCTAAACAAGTGGAGTTATAAGGAAGATAATCCCTAGTGAACCCCTTTGAGCCTAAGAAGTATGAGTTTTCTTTTTCACACAAATTGAAACCTTTAATCATAACCTGGGGCAGGGTAGTTTCTCAATTAATTCAAAAGCATATTCAGTCACAAGATTTCACTTCATAGTATCAAAAATGTCCTCCCAAATCAAAAGACGGTGATGGTTCCCCGTAAAGCATGCAGTCATTATCTCTCAAAAGAAAAGCATGTTAAGTCAAAACATATGAAGGAGACTTAAGAAAAAAAAGCGGGGCATCCCGCTAACTGTAATCACAAAAGAAACAATTCAGGCAAAAGGTAGGAGTAATAAAATCAAAAAAAGAGGTTGTTATGAATCACCGACAACAAAAAATGTCACAAAAATGATTGTCTTCTCAAATAAACTCCCAGTATCTGAACCATTACTGGAATATCATTGTTATAATTCCAGACTCAATGGGAATCCAAACACATAATTAATTGAGTATATGATCAAAGAACATCATGAAGAACGGGTGGGTACAAATAAATTTTGAGCATTTTTCCTTTGCTTCTTAAACCGTGAACCAGACCATGTTACAACCCTTGAAAGTCCTAGCTGAAGCATGGGTTAGTTCGAAAGCATACTATTACAAAAGGTATGCTGACTCCTGTAAGGCTTACTATAAATCCTGAGTTGAACTCATATTCTTACAAAATTCTATTTTTTTTACTAAAAATGCATTTTCAAAACTTCAAAATAGACATAAGCTTTGCATTTTAAAATGTCATTGTTTGCATATGACTAATTGTTCGACATAAGAGAAATTTGCACGACGGATATTCAATGAACGGAAATCCTCTCAATGAACAAAATCACCTCAGATGGAAAGACACTTCCAATAACAAAACTTCCATAATCAGGGGCATGACATGTTATTGCTCAACTCATCTGTGGCAGTCAAGTCAAGATTCAAAGAATCTCTCAAAATTGTTGAATAAGGTGCTGAATAGCCAGGGGCAGATCTCCATCTAAATCACCTGGGGCATTGAACATGAATTTCAGAAAAGGGCCACGTACGATCAAGCAAACATTTTCTGGCAGTGCTATAACACTTACTACTATAGACAGTGACAATTCTTCGCACCCTGTGAATGCGGACATAGTCGGAAAATACTACGCATGAAAAAAAAGATCCGCTAGGTTGACTGGCCTAGGAAAAAATAACGGCATCCCGGTGAACCAAAAAAGTTCGGGCAAAAATTATGGAAATATAAATAATATTGTACACCCGACAAGTCGAAAACCTGAAAAGGTGGCTTGGGCAAAAAAGGGTATCCCGATGGACTGAAAATCTGAAAGGACAGTCTAGACAAAAGTTAGGGATAAAAGCATACGACTATGTCCCGTCATCTCGTCACTTGTCTATCAGTAGAAGACTTATCACCCTGATCAGCATTTAGTCAAGACTCTGGGAGTTGGGACAATGTCCAAGCCTCCCAGAATCCCCATAACTTCTATGAGATTACCCCACAGAGTAATCTTCACAAGTTCATATATTCCTTGCAATTTCCCCGACAGATTGCTTTGGCGTATAAAGGAGTATGATCTTCTTTCCGGTAATGTCACCAACCTACGGAGTTTCGACCAGTACAGTTCATGGAAGTTCTCTTCCCCAGCTGAGTTTATTCCTCCGAGATTGCAAAACCCCCTACAGGTCTATACTCTCCAGTAGAGTTCATTTCCTCAACAAGGGTGTTTCCTCAGCAGAGTATTGCTCTGTCAACAAGGTTTATTTCCCCAACATGGTTAATTTCCCCGACAAATTATCGTCTCCGCAGCTTGAGTCTATTCCCCAGATGGCCACGAATAACTGGCGAAATTCTCTTCCCCAGTGAAATATTCATTATCCCCAGAGAGTTGATATGAAATCTGGTACCAGACCAGATGTCAGTCAACTTTATCTTCCCCAGACGAGCTGGAAGGTTATCCATCTCTTTTATCCCCAGTCAGGGTATAAACTCCCAAATAGAGCAATGAACAACCAACATTCTTAAACTCTTCTCCCCAAGCAGGAACTAACACTCTCCAACTGATTTTCCTCAAGCAAAAAGCATAAATCAATGCTCTCCAATGGAGTTTCCTCAAGCAAAAAGCATAAATCAATGTTCCCCAACGAAGTCTTCCTCAAATAGCAAACAGGAGTCCCCAACAAAAACAATCCCCAGAAGATCAAAGATACACATACTCTTTATCCCCAACGACAGTCAGGGAGTTATTTTCCCCAGACAAACATGTTGCTCAAATTTACAAATGCATTTCAATAACATGTCAAACTCATACATCATTTACCAAATATCATAGCATATGCATACGAAATGCATATAGCACAATCTCATTTATTTTGAGAACATTATTACGTAATGCATTTCATACGTCATGACGTTGCATATAGTTAACTCTTTACCTTTTCAGGAAAGATCACTTAATAGACAAACATCAACAACCTCTTATATGACCTGATAGTCTTCTCAAAGGCTACATCTGACAAAGACCTATTTCAACAGTTTCCTCAAAAGGTCATTCTCAAAAAGACCTCTTCTGGTAGATTTATTTTCTTCAGTTAAAAACATGCGAAAGACCTTTCTCTGGTTCAGTTTAAATCGCCCAAAGATTTATTCTGATTCTTAATCAGTTAAAGACAAATCAAGACACCTTTTTGCTGGTTCAGTTTAAATCGACCAATGATTTATTCTGATCCAGTTAAAGTTAAGTACAGACATCTGTTGGTTCAGTTTAAATCGACCAACGATTTATCCTGATTCTTTTCCAGCAGACACTTTTTCTGGTTCAGTTTAAATCGCCCGAAGATTTACTCTTATTCTTATCCAGTTAAAGACAATCAACACCTTTCTCTGGTTCAGTTGAAATCCCTCAAAGATTTATTCTGATTCTTATCCAGTTAAATTTAAGTATAGACATATGTTGGTTTAGTTTAAATCGACCAATGATTTATCCTAATGCTTTTCCAGTAGACCTTTCTCTGGTTCAGTTTAAATCGCCCAAAGATTTATTCTGATTCTTATCCAGTTGAAGACAATCAAGACCTTTCTCTGGTTCAGCTTAAATCGCTCAAAGATTTATTCTGATTCTTATCCAGTTAAAGATAATTATAGACCTCTGATGGTTCAATTCAAATCGACCAATGATTTATCCTGATGCTTTTCCAGTAGGCACCTTTCTCTGGTTCAGTTTAAATCGCCCAAAGATTTATTCTGATTCTTATCCAGTTAAAGACAATTATAGACATCTGTTGGTTTAGTTTAAATCGAGCAATGATTTATTTTGATCCAGTTAAAGTTAAGTACATACATCTGCTGGTTCAGTTTAAATCGACCAATGATTTATCCTGATTCTTTTCCAGTAGACACTTTTTCTGGTTCAGTTTAAATTGCCCGAAGATTTATTCTGATTCTTATCTAGTTAAAGACAATCAAGACCTTTCTTTGGTTCAGTTTAAATCTCTCAAAGATTTATTCTGATTCTTATCTAGTTAAAGTTAAGTACAGACATCTGTTGGTTCAGTTTAAATTGACCAATGATTTATCCTGATACTTTTCCAGTAGATCTTTCTCTGGTTCAGTTTAAATCAACCAAATATTTATTTTGATTCTTATCCAGTTGAATACAATCAAGACCTTTCTCTGGTTCAGCTTAAATCGCTCAAATATTTATTTTGATTCTTATCCAGTTAAAGTTAAGTACAAACATTTGTTGTTTTAGTTTAAATCGACCAATGATTTATCATGATGCTTTTCCAGTAGACCTTTCTCTGGTTCGGTTTAAAACGTCAAAAGATTCATTCTGATTCTTATCCAGTTGAAGATAGTCAAGACCTTTATCTGGTTCAGCTTAAATCGCTCAAAGATTTATTCTGATTCTTATCCAGTTAAATATAATTATAGACCTCTGTTGGTTCAATTTAAATCGACCAATGATTTATCGTGATGCTTTTCCAATAGGAACCTTTCTCTGGTTTAGTTTAAATCACCCAAAGATCTATTCTGATTCTTACCCAGTTAAAGACAATTATAGACATTTGTTAGTTCAGTTTAAATAGACCAATGATTTATTCTGATCAAGTTAAAGTTAATTATAGACATATGCTGGTTCAGTTTAAATCGACCAATGATTTATCCTGATTCTTTTCTAGTAGACACTTTTTCTGGTTCAGTTTAAATCGCCCGAAGATTTATTCTGATTCTTATCCAGTTAAATACAATCAAGACCTTTCTATGGTTTAGTTTAAATATCTCAAAGATTTATTCTGATTCTTATCCAGTTAAGTACAGACATCTGCTGGATTAGTTTAAATCGACCAATGATTTATCCTGATTCTTTTCTAGTAGACCTTTCTCTGGTTCAGTTTAAATTAACCAAAGATTTATTCTGATTCTTATTCAGTTGAATACAATCAAGACCTTTCTCTGGTTCAGCTTAAATCACTCAAATATTTATTCTGATTATTATCAAGTTAAAGTTAAGTACAAACATTTGTTGGTTCAGTTTAAATAGACCAATGATTTATCCTGATGCTTTTCCAGTAGACCTTTCTCTAGTTCAATTTAAATCGTCCAAAAATTTATTCTGATTCTTATCCAGTTGAAGACAGTCAAGACCTTTCTCTGATTCAGCTTAAATCACTCAAAGATTTATTCTGATATTTATCCAGTTAAAGATAATTATAGACCTCTGCTAGTTCAATTTAAATCGACCAATGATTTATCCTGATGCTTTTCCAGTAGGCACCTTTCTCTGGTTCAGTTTAAATCGCCCAAAGATTTATTCTGATTCTTATCCAATTAAAGACAATTATAGACATCTCCTGGTTCAGTTTAAATCGACCAATGATTTATTCTGATCCAGTTAAAGTTAAGTACAGACATCTGCTGGTTCAGTTTAAATCAACCGAAGATTTATCTTGATTCTTTTCCAGTAGACACTTTTTCTAGTTCAGTTTAAATCGCCTAAAGATTTATTATGATTCTTATCTAGTTAAAGACAATCAAGACCTTTCTCTGGTTTAGTTTAAATCGCTCAAAGATTTATTTTGATTCTTATCCAGTTAAAGTTAAGTACAAACATCTGCTGGTTCAGTTTAAATCGACCAGTGATTTATCCTGATGCTTTTCTAGTAGACCTTTCTCTGGTTCAATTTAAATCAACCAAAGATTCATTCTGATTCTTATCCAGTTGAAGATAATCAAGACCTTTCTCTGGTTCAGCTTAATTCGCTCAAAGATTTATTCTGATTCTTATCCAGTTAAAGTTAAGTACATACATCTATTAGTTCAGTTTAAATCGACCAATGATTTATCCTTATGCTTTTCTAATAGACCTTTCTCTAGTTCAATTTAAATCAACCAAAGATTTGTTCTCAAACTTCTTCTGGTTGAAGTCAACATTTATTTTGGATGGCATATATATGCCCATATCCGACAACTCTATGTCACCTCTTCAAATGGCATCTATAAGCCTATTCCTGATACAATTAACCAATAACATTTACCTCTTGCACAGGCGAGTGCAAATTTTAGGGTACTTAAGTGTTCAATCATCTTCTACCTTCAAGTCACGAATGGCGGACATGCCAATCTAACTCTTCAGATTTAGGAAGATTGAATAGGGGAAGTTGTTGTACCCTAAAATTTCCCCTCCCCTTTTCTTCTCAATACATTATTTTAAGGCTTCTCAGATATTCAAGACACTCAAGGGTTGATTAGTCAAGATGCTCCTCAAAAGCCAAAGGCCTACAACTAGGGTTTGGAATTTCTCAAGGAAATTTGGTTTGCAAAGGTATGAAGTGGCTTCCATGGTTCCCCTTAGGTCCTCAACAAGGTTCATGTCAAGTTTTAAGTCCTGCATCACAAGTTTGCTCATTCAATAACTCAAATGATTGAAAATCAACTATGTTGGTCAAAAACTCAATTATGGTCAACATACAGTCAAACTTCAAGATTTTTGGTCAAAATCAACATTTTGAAGTGATATTCATCATTTGATCAAGGGTTGATCATGCTTTCCCAAGGAAAGCTCTCAAATCATCAAAAGTCAAGAATTGTCAAATTAGGATTTCCTTAGGAGAAGTTGACTGAACTTTAACCAGGTATAACTTTCACATACTTCATCAACTTTTCCCTAACCAAAGCCCATTTTGAATAAAATTCAACTCCCTACAACTTTGTTTTTATTCTCAAGTCCAAAAAATGCTTCATTTGAAAGATATGAGCTAAAACATTATAGGTCATTTTCAAAAGTTAACAAAAGACACTTTTTGTCAAGGCAACTTACATCAAGATAAATTATTCAAAAGAAAAAATGATCAACATATAGATTGTATAGGAAATCTTGAGTTTTACAAAAAGTCAAATATCAGCTTCAAAAGATGAAAATTGAAAAGGTTATGAGTTGCACAAGTTGGGAAATTTTGTAGAAATTCATGATATGCAAAATGAGCAAAATTGAAGTTTTGAACTAGTGGGCCTAACTTATGATGTTCAAACATGTTCATAAGGTGTTAGAGGACCTCTAAATATATTCACATTTTTTTATGATTTTTATTTATTTTATTTGAATTTTTATTCATTTAAATGTAAATAAAATCAAATAAAATATGAAACAATGGTATAAAGGCTTGGGCTTTTTGTTTGACTCATCCAAAGGCCCAAGACAACTCATTACAACCTAGCCAAATCGTGAAAGACTCAAAATGGCAAAGAAATAACTCAAATTGGCAAGTTTTCAAAAATTGATTCTTGTTTAAACCATGGCTTCATGAGTTGATTCCATTCCATATTTGTCAGTCCAAATACAAGCCAACAACATGTCCAGATTCGTGCAAGGCATCCAAGAGACAAGAATCATGCAATGAAGGCAAGTTTTCAATGTGTTGGAATATTGATTTCATGGGCATGAATACCTTGTCCCTTTCCATATTTGTTGTCTCCTATTTCATTCTCTATATAAAGGCAAGCAAAGCCATGTCAAAGACCACGAAATCATTGCACAAAAAGCTCTCCAAAAATTCTCTAAAATTCAAAGAGTTGTGAAAATTATCTCTCACATTTCCAGCAAGTTCCAATCCGAACTAAGGCTAGCATTCACCTTTTGAAGATCAAAGGAGTGGATCTAGATCCATAGTTGTACTCCTCGAGCACCAGAACACGATATGCCCATCACGTCGGTTTTTGAAATTGGTAAAAATCAAAACTATGTTTTATTGTGTTTTTAATCATTATTAACATGTTTGATCTCCTCTTATGCATCATTAGAACAGGATAGGTACATTACATGTAAAGTTTGACATAGAAATGGTGTTTTACCATCATTAGGGCACTGAAGCCATTGATCATCGAACCGAACATGGCAAGCAACCTTCTCCCCTTGCACCCCCCCATTTGCTTTTCACAAAGCAGGCCCGCAGTCTTTTTTTTTATTGTTATTTTTTTAATCTATTTCTTTTATTTTTTTAATCACTTTTTTTAAATAAAATCATAAAAAACAAAAAACATTAGATATAGATTTAAATTAATTAACTTTATTTTCATAATAAAAAATAATTAATTTAATCACTTTAGGTTTATTTTATTAATTAAAATACAATTATAATTAGGCTTTAATTATCATTCAATTACTTTTCTAAATAAAAACACCAAAAGTATTTTTCATACTTAGAATTTTTTTTAGATATCTTGCCCTCTTCAATCTCCGCGCGCTTATTTACTTTTTCGTATTTTTTTCAATATTGTAATTGTCCAAAGTTTGTAATAGCTAATTAGGACCCTTTTACATTTTTATCCCCATTTTATGGTTTGTATTCCCCCATCCCCGAAATGATGTAATAGCGTAGATTATTTTCTCACATTTTTACTTTCCACACTTGTATATATTTAACTGCTAGATTAATTAGGCGTGTATGGCAAGACATAAAAAACAAATGTTAGATAACCTAACCTCAAGACTAATAATTGAAACATAACAAACTTGACACACGCGCACCTCTAGGGTGACCCTCACTTGTTGCCTTGGATTTTAAAACAGACACGTCTCTCGAATGTGGGACGTTTTAGCAAAGACCCTTTGATTAAACGATCATAGTCCCTCGATGACCCTTCGATGTTGCCTCGATAAATGATCTTAGTACCTTAGGTTAATTGCTAAAGTGTCCTACGAGTTACCTTTGTGACTATACGATGACTCGTGCATGTCCCTCAAATATCCAATGATAGGGCTACCTACCAACTAATGGTAGGATAGCACTATTTAAAGGAAAAGAGGAAAATAACAAAGATCTTTCGAGTAGGTATACAGCTTGTAGTTGCTTGCTCACAAAACAAAACAAATTTCTCACACATACACTTTCTTTTCTAAGAATATTTTCAAAGACAAAACACTTTATATGCATTCTCAATGATACGAGAATAATTACAAAGATTTCCGCACTAAGGCATCTTTTCAAAAATATTTTCAAATACACTTACACAAAAAAGCATTTTCAAAGTGAGCTAGCAACTAAGAGCTCGTATATAACTACAGATGGAAAGGGTGCTAACACCTTCCCTTTCCATAACCTACCCCCCTTACTCAAAAATATTTTCAAAAGGTCTCTCCTGCTCTTTTCACCCTTTCCTTTATTGGATAAAAGAAAATTCGGTGGAGACTCTTGCTAACCGCAACATTTACGATAAAACACAAAACTAGTAAAGTCAGTTCTCCCACTGTATTACAATATGTAAATTATTTGGGGCATACACATACGAAACATTTAGGGCATATACACATAGTTGTGACATATGTAAATATTTTTTGGCATATACAAGCATTTGGTACATGCGCATATAACGAAACATTTAGGGCATATACACACATAAGCATTTTGGTACATGAGCATTTAAAACATTTGGGGAATATATCACACTTGGGCAGCACATCAATTTAAGGCATTATGTATATACATCATGCATGGAATCTTGCAAAACCACTTTGGTTAAATTACAAACTTTCTTGGGGTCCATCATTAGCAAGCTTACCTGTGCGGACTAACCAGTTCACACTTTTAGTGAATTTGGGGTCTATTTTTCTTCATGTTGATAGTCTTGGTTGATGGCTGACACAACCGACATCATTAATGAATTTGGAGTTTATTTTCTTTATGTTGATAGTCTGGGTTGAGGGCTGACACAACCGACATCATCAGTGAATTTGGGGTATATTTTCTTCATGTTAATATTCTTAGTTGAGGACTGACACAACCGACATCATCGATGAATTTGGGGTTTATTTTTCTTCATGATGATAGCCTTGGTTGAGGGCTGACACAAAAGACATTATTGATGAATTTGGGGTTTATTTCTTCCTATTGATTGTCTTGGTTGAGGTCTGACACAACTGACATCATAAATGAATTTGGGGTTTATTTCTTCATGTTTGAGGGTGACATAATCGATATCATCGATGAATTTGGGTTCTATTTCTTCATGGTGATAGTATTATTTGAGGGTTGACATAACCTACATCATCAAAGAATTTGGGGTTTATTTCTTTATAGTGATAGTCTTGGTTGGGGGCTGACACAACCGACATCATCGATGAATTTGGGGTTTATTTCTTTACGTTTATAGTCTTGGTTGAGGGTTGACAAAACCGACATAATCAATGAATTTGGGGTTTTTTCTTCACATTGATAGTCTTGGTTGTGGGCGACACAACGGACATCATCAGTGAATTTGGGGTTTATTTCTTCATGTTGGTAGTCTTTGTTAAGGGCGGCACAATCGACATCATCAATGAATTTCGGGTTTATTTTCTTCATGTTGATAGTCTGGGTTAAGGGCTGACACATCTGACATCATCAGTGAATTTGGGGTCTATTTTTCATGTTGATAGTCTTGGTTGAGGGATGACACAACCAACATAATCCATGAATTTGGGGTTTATTCTTCATGTTGATAGTCTTGGTTGAGGGCTGACACAACCGACATTATCACTGAATTTGAGGTTTATTTCTTCATGTTGATAGTCTTGGTTGAGGGCTTACACAATCGACATCATCAATAAATTTAGAGTTTATTTCTTCATGTTGATAGTCTTGGTTGAAGGCGACATAACTGACATCATCGATGAATTTGGGGTCTATTTCTTCATGGTTATAGTCTGGGTTGAGGGTTGACATAACTGAAATCATCAATGAATTTTGGGGTTTATTTCTTCATGATGATAGTCTTGGTTAGGGGCTGACACAACCGACATCATCGATGAATTTGAGGTTTATTTTTCACGTTGATAGTCTTGGTTGAGGGCTGACACAACTGACATCATCAATGAATTTGAGGTTTTTTTTCACGTTGATAGTCTTGGTTGAGGGAGACACAACCTATATCGTTAATGAATTTGGGGTTTATTTCTCCATGTTGATAGTCTTGGTTGAGGGTGACACAACCGACATCATCGATGAATTTGGGGTTTAATTCTTCATGATGATAGTCTTGGTTGAGGGCTGACACAACTGACATCATCAGTGAATTTGGGGTTTATTTTTCTTCATGATGATAGCCTTGGTTGAGGGCTGACACAAACGACATCATCATGGAATTTGGGGTTCATAGCTTCAAACCCATCATATTTCATTTGGTTATCGAGTCTTGGTTGAGGGCTGACACAACCGATGTCATCTTTCCAAGATCCAAATATCTGGTTTCGAGCTCGTATTATCTATCCTCTAGGCTGTGGTAGGTATACAAAAAAAATTGGCTAATTGCGTTAGTCTTGAAGAAGTAATAAGTTATCTTTCTTGGTGACGTAATTCATTGTGTTAGTCTCCATGCGGCAATATATTATCAAACTCTATGTTATTCATCCCCTAGGTTGCAATGAATATACCAAATATGCGTTAAACTTACTATATTAGTCTCCAAATATTAGTAATTCAGCTTTTTAATACTTGTATTATTTTATCTCATAGGTTATGGTAAATAGGCAAGGAAATCTATGATCTCTTTTAGATACTCACGAGTTATTCACGTCGTCGTATCTAAATTAAAACAAAATTTTGGTTCAAATGCTGGTAAGATTATACATCATCATATGTGCCTATTTTTTCATGCTAATGGGAATGTTGTACAACGTACCCTTATCTAGAAAATCTTTGGTCAAATTTTGGGGTCTTCTATTATTTAAATAATCCTCTTATTCGAATGTGTGAGACCTGCGTATTCTCTCAATCTTTAATCGAAGAGTAATTAAATAGGGGTGGCTGTCATACCCCAAATTTGACCCATCGAATAATCATATTACATTACCTTTTTATTTTATAATGTGTAAATTTGCTAGTTTTAAGTATTTTAATACTAGAGACGGGTTTAAAAATTAATAAGAGGGGTGTGTTAATTAAAGGGTTCGTGGGCCTTCTATATCTAAATGGCCTATAAGAGTTTTTTTTGTCTGATCCATCATTTTTGTTAAGTAGAAGTCAAATTCTGACTTTTACTATTCAAATTACACTACACTATTATGTATACAACTAGTTATTATTTTACTAAACATAATTATTATTTCATTTAAATTATTTTTATATCAACCAAAATCTGGTTATAATTTCTTATTATTATATTTGAACAATTTAGTTTCATAATTATTATAATAAATGAAATTATTATTGTTAAAATTATTGATATCAGTTTATTACTAACCAAATTATTTAGTATTATAATATCTTACCACTAATTACTACTAAATATTTATTTATTGTTATTGGTTTTATTATCAAATTTATTTTATTATTCTTAGGGATTGTTGACTAAGTCAACAAAGAGTTTTAAACCCTAATTCAGTACCCAGCGGCACCGTTTCCGTGTTCATCATCCTCATCTTTTACCCAAATCTTCATCAAAAATGTCCAATCCCAAAACGTGAAAACACGCACTGTTCAAATTAAATTCAAAAAAAATGCATTTGTTAAGTTAGAACAAATACTGTATAAATCAACAAAATTAAACTATATCTTTTATACAGAACAAATCGACTGGATTTACAAACAGAATCAAGCTATTATACAAAATCATATCAAATCTTTACAAAAATATTACAAAACAAATCACGAAGCAAATCTTTCTAATCCCTAATTTCCTAAACAATCAAAATCCGTAACGACAGAAAATAAAAACTTCCTAAATCTATCTAAAATAAAAAGCTATAAAAACCTAAAGAACTCTAAGAGAAAAGGGGGGAGAAATCAGAAGCAAGAAGAAGTAGAAAAGAGATTGAAGAGGGGATCGTCAAAATGCCAAGCATCGAATTCTTCTTCATTTAGATCTAGGGTTTAAACATCTGAAACCCTAGACTCCTCAGATCGCCTTCGTCGATCCTTCAGTCTTTAAACTGCCGATCGACTCACAATAATCTTCGCGCAACCCACATACAGAGGGAGAAGAAGGATGCTTGATACGATGCACGAGGTAACCTTTACTGCTTTAGCTTATTGTTAGGTCGTGATTATTGTGTTTCAGTGGGGATAGAGGTCAATTCATGGTCATTGTTCTTCTTGATTTGCGCCGCTGTTTATGGCTTGAGGGGGGTGGAGTTTCTTGGTTGTTGTTGTGGTTTGTTTTTGTTTGTGTTCAGATAAGAGAGATAAGAGAAGGAAGAGATTGATAGACAAACAAGATAACAAATGATGAAAATGTTTGTAAAAAAAATATATGTGCCTTATAGTTTTGTGCTTGTCACTCCATGCGCGTTACCGTGTTCCCTCCATTATAATCGCATGATCCCCATCTAACATCCCAAAATACGCCACCCATGATAACTCCCTACGCATTGTCATACCCCAAATTTTCCCTACTAATTCCTAATATTTTTATTTCTATTTCTAAAAAAATTATTATTCACATATTCATGGGGTTTAAAGCTTGTAAAGGATTTTTTTTATCTTATTAAGAAATTAATGGGCCTTTCTAAATCAGAAAAGTCCATGCTATTGAGAAAATCTTTGGTCATTTCTAAATCAGAATGACCCATTTAGGTTTTAGATAAGTTTGAGGGTGTATAAGCAATTTATCTTGTTTAAGGCCCAATTTAATTAAATCAGGGGGGTCCATAGAACAAATCCATTTTTAAAAAGCCCAATAATTGAAACCGTGTTGGCCCATTTCAGTTTTGTTTATTTTTATAAAAAAATATTACATAATTATTATTGATTATTATTAAATTCATTATTTTATTATTAATTAAAAAAATTATAGTAGTTTTTTATTATTTGGAAAAGAAAAATCATTAACTAAAACAAAGGGTTTTGGCATGGTCCATTTCCAAACCTAAAACGAGCAGCCCCAGTTCACTTGAGAGATAAAAAATGTTTATTTCAAAACAAAAAACGTCTATTGTTCATATAAAAGAAATAGTAATGCATGCTTTAATGAAAAAACGTTCACTGTTTGGATTAAAAGAAAAACAATGCATGCTTTAGAGAAAAAATAGTTACGGTTCAAATCAATGGAACAAAATCAAATCATATATTTCCTTTATTCAAAATCAATACATAGCTAAATCAACACCGAATCAAAACTTATCAAATTATATCAATCTAAATCAAAACAAAATCAGAAACAATTACATACGAAATCGAAACAAATCCCTAATTTTCTAATCAACCTAAAAAATAACATCAATCTTAATTTTCTTTCCTAAGTGATATAATCTAAAACACTATAAATACCTAAGAACCCTAATTAGAGGGGAGGGAATTTGGACGGAGGATATTTGACGGGAAAAAGAATTTTCACAGAGAAAATTTGCAGAAAGAGAAGAGACCCTCGCTTGGATCTTTGTTAACTCGCTGCTCCTTGAACCGTCGCCGCTTTACCTCACCGAAAATCGCCTCACTGGAGCTCCCTTCAACGAAGACCTAGGGTTTAAACATCTGAAACCCTAGTCTTTTGTCCTTCATCGCCATCGTACCTACGAACGGGAAGAAAGAAAGGGAGATTAGCGAGAGGATCCATAATTGGAGCAAACATAAAATCACAACAAACGGTAACCCTCTAAACACTTAGCTCTAAGGTTTATCTTTTTTGAGTTTTTATAGGAGATTTGGGATTGTTGCTGGGGTATATTGTTGTTGTTGTATCAGAGAGGAAGGGTTGATTTGAGGTAGTTTCTCCACCACCGGGATTAGGTTTTTTCTGCGTGGTTGTGTGGAGAAGAAAGAAGAAGGGTTTGAGAGAGACAGAGAGAGGAAGAGGAATAATGAAATAATGTGTAAAATAAAAAAATATGTAATGCCCTCTAATCCATTGCATATAAGCCTGCATCAATTATCGTGCTTCCTCGGATCCTAGCCAGTTGATCACCATCAAGCGTCCAGTGACGCATGCCCACTATATTACAGTATGCTCTTCCGCATGGAGTCCAAACGGACTCCCAAACATTCTTTGGGTCGAGCCCAATTACCGACTGCACCCTCGTTTTTTTTACTAACGCGTTGAAACACAAACCCCCTAGGCCTGATGGGCCAAGTCCAATATCTGGACTTGGACCCATACTCTCTGCACCCTCCATTTTTCTATTTAGTTCAAAAATACACTCCCCCTATCATTTGGGCCTGAATTCAATATCTGAATTCAGGGCGCATGCTGTTAACACCCCCCCTATTTTACTACCTTAATATAATTTACATCCCCCTGCGTTTTTAGTTTATTTCTTTTATTATTTTATTATTTCTATATTTTCTATTTTAATATATTTTAATAATTACTATTATTATTATAAATCAAATATTATTTTTCAACTTATTCAAATATATTTTATTTATTGCAATAAATTATTTTTTAATCATGCACTTAAATAAGATATTTTCTATAATTAATACCTTAAAAATTATTCAACCAACAACAAACTATTTTTCATAATCAAATTAACTCAATAATTAATTTTCGAAAAGGATTACAAAAATATTTCAATTAACTGTGCGCTTTGTCCTAAATCTCTGCTATTCACACATTCAGACTAAGTACAAGGGGAATTAAAATATCTTTGTAACCTATAAAAAACACAAACCCATACGAACTATGAATTGAGACTCTGATTCCTCATAAGAGGATACATAGGCATACGATTAAAATCGTAGCGAGTTCCCCTATTAAAAACTTAAAACCCTTACCCTAAACCTTTAAAATCTAAACCCTGGTGTGATACGGTGGGAGAACTGACTTGAGGTTTTGCGTTTGTTTTCGCAAATGTTTCGGTTGAGCAAGAGTCGCCACCGACTTTTTATTTTATCCTAAGGAAAGGTTAAAAAGCACAGCAAAAACCTTTGAGATGTTTTCTTGGGTTCGGGGAGTAGATTATAGAAAGGGAAGGTATTAGCACCCTTTCTATCCATGGTTATCCATGGGCTCTTAGTTACTTGCTTAGATCACTTGCCTTTTGTTTTCAATTGTTTTAAATGGTGCTTGTGTGTGTGTGGGTTTGAAAATGTTTTGAAAAGAAGCCAATGTGGTGGCAACCTTTGTAATGATCCATGTGGGGATGTATACAAAGATGTATGTCTTTTGAAAAGATTTTCATTTGTTTTTTGAAAGTTGTTTTGAAAGTGTAGTGATGTGTGGTTTTTTGAAATAGGCAAGTGTTTTAGTTTGCAAGTTTGATTCAAGTAACTAAGAGGTTATCTACTCCTAAATTTCTCAAAGATTGTTGCTATGTTTTAACCCTTTTAACAAGTTTGTTCCACCATTGCATTTGGTGGACAATCTTATGTTAGGATGTGAAAGGGACGGGCACGGGTCATCGTTTAGACCATAATTGCAATGGTGCCAAGTATCTTTGGGCATTTTCTTTAAGGGACTTGATCATTTGTTTTGGAAGTATTTTGAAAATGTTATCGAGGGACTATGATCATTTGGTTTGTTTGTTTTGCCCAAAGAGACCTAACATGCAATATGGCCCAATTTTGAAAGGCAACAAGTGGAGTACCCTAGGGGGTGCAAGTGTGATTTGTGTGTCCATTTTCATGCTTGTTTGTCTTGAGATTAGGTCATAACTATTTTGTCGTTTTTTTGCATACAAACCCTAATTCGAACATGGTATAATTGGAAAGCAATAAAGTGCGAAAATAAATTAACTAAGCTATTACAAAACCAAATATGGGAAGGGGGTACAAATGTTCAAATGGGGATTTTGACAAGGAATTTAAACCTAAAACTATTACATCAATGTTGAATATTTACAAGACAAATAATTTGCATAGATTAAATAAAATAAGACAAATATGCAAGAATGCAAAAAAGAATTTTTTATATGTATGAAAAAAAGAATTATTTATGTAAAATAAAAAGAAAATAAAAGGGTATTATTTTTTTGGAGTTTTTCATATTTAGGGCAAAACCCTAATTCTATTAAATAAAATGTATTATTATTTAATTTAATACAAGTATTTATTTATTATGTACAAAAATAAAATAAAGTGAAGTATTTGTCAAAAAATGTATTTTTATGTTAAATATTAATAATAATAAAAAAAAGTGTATATATTTTGCATTTACCCTAAATATATTAATAAATATATGTATGTATGTATTATTTTAAATATGTGTTATATATATATAAATAATAATAATTTTTAATATTTGTAAAAAAAGTATTTTTTATGTAAAATATTTTCAGAAGGTATAATAAAATAAAAATGAAAATAAAAGTATTTTTACATATTTCTCAATATTTTAATGAAATGTATATATTTATTTATTTAGGTATTAATCAAAAGAAAATCATATAAATACCTAATAAATTAAAAAATGGTGAGAAAAAAGATTTTTATATTTTTAATAACATGAGAAAAAATAAATGAATCAATCAAAAAAAGAAAAAGTCAGAAATCATTAAAAATAAATGAAATGGGCTCAGGGGGTGCAAAACAAGAAAAGTGGTGTGAATAAGAAAATGGTTCAGGCCCAGCCCAGGAAGACATTGTCTTCAACCTTCAGCCAAAATAATTCAAAAACGCGCGCCCTGTTCTTGATCTTCTAACTCCTGATTCCTGGCTTATTAATAAAAACTCATAACATGAAAAATGTTCAGCATGAAGAGACGAGTCCAACCATATGCAGAACTTGATCTAACTCTCTAAGATGAGGGAGAATTTCTTCTCCCCCAAATCCTAACCTAGATTTTCTGCCATTTTCAGACCTCAAATTCTCACAGCTCAAGCAAAAGAAATGAAAAGTAAAAACATGTACATGTTCAGTGGCATGAGTAGAACATTGTTTATTCACAAACTTAAAGCTAATGATGCCTAATAAGAGAGATACGAATTCAAAAACTTACCTGTTCAGTTGAAGTTCTATCTGGAAATGTAGAAACTTTCAGTGCAAGGTGATGATTGGAAAAGCTTCCTTGAGGTCCAGGGATGCTATTCCAATGTTTACTTTGTCTTGAAAGCTTCTGAATCGAGCTAGAGCACTTCACCTGCAAGTCAGAAATGTGAAAATGGTGGAACCAGTTAGAGGGATTACAGGTCGTGTTTTTGCTCTTGGTTAGCTTGCATAGGTGTTAGGGAATGTATGTGAACTGGTTTGGGCAAGAATGCTTGAAGGGATTGAGAGTTGGAGCTCAATCTGCAGAGGTTGCTCTGTTTGAGTAGTTTCAAGGTGATTCTGAGTTTTGGGATGGATTGGAGGTAAAAGGCTCGTGCAATAGCTTGGTTATGATCTTTGGAATGTGTTTGATAAGTTTGTCTCAGTGTGTCTAAGTTGATATCCAAGTTGTTACAAGTTATGCCATGTTTCTTCTATGTGAAGCAAAGAAATGCCAACTTTTTTCTAGGCTTGTACAGGCCCCTCAAAATGTGCTGCATCTTTTAGTCTTGATCAGTGTGTTATGTCCATGATTCTTGTGTCCAAATATATGCATTGTACCATTTGATTTGCAAACTTGACATAAAGTTCTACTTTGCAAAAATGGATAAATCACTTTTTCCAATTAAGGCTTAATTCCTTGTGTAATGACTATATGAACAAAACAAAGCTAAAACACAATGGATTGGCAATTAATTATTGAGTAAGAAAAGGATTAGAGGCCTGTAACTAGCTTGCCCATGCTGATTTGAAAAATTGCAAAGTGTATGAACATGTACATGGCCATGAATCAAAGTGACTTTTGCCCATTTTGCAAAATTCGATTCTCCCTAACCATGAGGTTGTTTGAGAAGTTCTTGGACATTTTGGAAAGCTTGGAATATGTACTACAATCCATATTTGAAATGCAAATTGAAATTCCAAGTGGAAGTGTAGGGAAAATGGTCTTGAAGTTAGGTAGAAAACCTTGTCAAAAAGGTCAAATTTTCACTAAGTTATGAATGGTTTAGTGCCCTTATTCAAAAATTTATAACTTGAGATACAAGCCTCATTTGGGAAAACTTTGTGAATTAAAGTTGTATATTATGAAACAAGCTACAACTTTCATGTTTTGACTTTTGTTTGAATCCAAATGAATCTTGGTGAAAAAGTGGGGCAAAGTTGGGGAAAAATTAGGGTTTTCCATAACTTAGAAAAATTCTAAGTTATGAAAAATTCCATTTCAAACCCTAATTTGCATTTCTTGGTTTCTTGGTGAACAAGTTTCATGATTTGGCATGTTTTGATAAAAAATGGATCTTGACTCTTGATTTTGACCAAAAAGTCAAAGTTTGACTTTTCAGTATACAGTCAAAATTGATCAATTGACTGGGAAATTCAACTGTCAATCTTGTGTACTTGGGATTTTTTGAGCTTGATGAATGTGTCAAAACCATTTCATTGAGTCCTTGAGTCCATGTATGAGCTTGGTTTGCCATTGGCTAGGTCAAACAGTCAAAAATTAACCTTGTGCAGTCAAAACCCTAAAAATGACCATTTTGCCCTTTTGATGATCTGATCAAATTTCTTGTGGAATTGTGATCCAAACTTGATCAAATGGTCCATGTGAGTTCATAATGTTGATGTGGGTCAATTTTCATGAGATTTGACTGTCAATTGGCCACAGTTGACTTTTTCCCCAATGCAGCTGATTTCTAGGTCATCTGTCCAATTGAATGGGCAAAATTTGGAATCAAGACTTGAAACTTGGTATGGATAAACTTGGGAGTCCAATATGAAGCATGAAAGTCATCTTAGGCATTTTAGGTCAAAACATCTTTGTTCAAACACAAACCCTAATTTGGGTTAACAATGCAAGGAGAAGTCTTGAGCAGAGGAAACCCTAACTGGAGCTTGATCTTCAAAGGTCTTGTGATGAGAAAATGTTGAGGAAATGGGAGGGCAAATTTTGGGGTACAACAGTTGCCCCTGTTCAATCTTCTTGGACCTGAAGAGTTAGATTGGCAAGTTTGCCTTTCGTGACTCGAGGGTAAAAGGAGATTGGACACTAGAGTGCCCGGAAATTTGCACTCGCATGTTGGAGTCTCAACAATGTGATGTCGGGAATGGGCTTACAGATGCCATTTGGAAGTGTTGATCGCATAAGAGATTCCTCAACGAGAACTTGTGTATTTGAGAAAGACAGATGTTTTCCTGGCTTGTTACAGGTGTTTGATCTTCAATCTCCTTATGCAGATATGCCCTGGCTAGATACAGGTGTCGAGTCTACAAATGGTTACTCACAGATGTGCCCTGGCTGGATACAGGAATCGAATCCGGAAATAGTTGTCAACAGATATGCCTTGGCTGGATACAGGAATCGAATCTTCGAACTCTTCAGACGTGCCCTGGCTAGATACAGGAATCGAGTCTGGAAATGTGGTCAACAGATATGCCCTGGCTAGATACAGGATTCGAATCTGGAAATGTTGTAGTTGATTGATGTGCCCTGGCTGGATACAGGAATCGAATCTTCGAACTCTTCAGACGTGCCCTGGCTAGATACAGGAATCGAGTCTGGAAATGTGGTCAACAGATATGCCCTGGCTAGATACAGGAGTCGAATCTGGAATTGTGACAGTTGAAGGTTGTCTTTGGGATTGTCTTTTTCCTGAAAAGGCAAAAACATAAGTTGTATGCAATGTCATGACGTATGATATGCATGATGTCATGATGTCCAACATGAGATAGTGTTGTATGCACTTTATCATGTATGTAAGCAAGATGTATGGAAATGTGAAATGTTTATGAATGTAATTTTGTCTTAGGAAAATAAATCCTTGACGAACGGCTGGGGAGTTGCTCTGTGGCAGAGATACTTTGCTGAAGTTTGATGAGAGGCCTGCTGAGGACTTTAATGATGGATTCCGCTGGGGATAATGAAAGATAAACTCCGCTGGGGAATGGAAGAACTTTGCCGAGGGCGATCTTCCGTGGCAATTAGCTGAGGATAACCCAGTTATAAGCCCTTGTGAGGGATAACTCTGAATAAAGCTCGGGAGTGACGTCCGTATCCCGTAGGGAACAAGATTCCAGAATCTACCGGGGATGAGCTTTAAGACCTGCCGGGGAATGTTGTGCCTTTTCAGGATCGACGGGGAATCAACTCCGATTGGGGAAAGTATTGCTGAATTTTGTCTTACTCTGCGGGGCGTTGAGATGATTTGGTCACATTCTTCGGTCGAATCTACCTGGGTACCTTGGCGGACAAAGCAACCAGACTGCATCAAACAACCTCATATTGCCCCTGTCTCTGATGTCACCGGTAATTAATCTTTTGTTTTATATGCAAATATTAATGAATCAGCAATTTAATGTCAAATGCATATATCAAAAATGAACATTGGACGTTTTTCACAAAACAAAACAGAAAAAAGAAAAACAATGGCAATTTGTATGGACAAGTGAATTTGTATTGATTTGAATTTTGCCTGTGAATAGGCGTTTTTGTACAAGAGGCTGACATCCTAGTAAGAGGACGCCGCCAAATAACATAGAGTTTACAATTTTGAAAAGAAAACAAAACAGCTATGTGAACAATCCCACTGGGTTCCAACTCTGCTATCGCCTTTATGTCTCCAAGCGTCTCATCACTTTGCTGCCTAGTTGAAGATGAAGCTGATTGGTCGATGCCGAAGTCTAAGCCAGATAGTTGATGCCGAAGTCTGAGCCAGATAGTTGATGCCGAAGTCTGGATGCGAAGTGATCCAACGAGACATAGTGTTACGCTTTATCCCTAACTTTTGCCTGGACCGCCCTTTCGGGTTTTCAGTCCACCGGGATACCCATTTTTGCCCAAGCCGCCTTTTCAGGTTTTCGACTTGCCGGGTGTACAGATTTTTTATTCATTTCATCCCTTATTTTTGCCCGAACCCTTTTGGTTCTCCGAGAAGCCCTTATTTTTGCCTAGGTATGTCAACCTAGCGGGTCTTTTATTTATGTGTAGTATTTTTTTACTATGTATGCATTAGCGGGGTGAGGAAGGTCGTCACCATCCATGGTGGTTAGGATCATGGCTCCTCCTGAGAACACATGCTTAACCACAAATGGCCCTTCGTATGTAGGGGTCCATTTGCCCCGGGGATCACTTTGAGGAAGGATGATGCGTTTGATTACCAGGTCCCCAACTTGATACTCTTGTGGTTTGACTTTCTTGTTAAATGCCCTGATCATCCGTTTTTGATACGTTTGACCATGACAGATAGCAGTGAGTCTCTTTTCGTCAATCAGATTTAATTGATCAAGTCGAGTCTGGATCCAGTCATCTTCACTCAAATCTGCATCCTTCATAATCCGGAGAGAGGGTATCTGGACTTCAATTGGCAAGACTGCCTCCATGTCGTAGACCAAGGAGAAAGGAGTTGCCCCGGTTGACGTCCTTGCTGAGGTACGGTACCCATGAAGAGCAAACGGTAACATCTCGTGCCAATCTTTATAGGTCACTGTCATCTTCTGCACAATTTTCTTGATATTCTTATTAGCTGCCTCTACAGCCCCATTCATCTTCGGCCGGTAGGGAGAAGAATTGTGGTGCTGTATCTTGAATTGTTCACAGAGTTCAGTGATCATCGTGTTATTGAGATCGGTACCATTGTCCGTAATGATTCTTTCTGGGACACCGTACCGACAGATCAGATTATGCCGGATGAAACGTGCCACGACGCTCTTGGTTACTGTGGCGTAGGAAGCTGCCTTAACCCACTTCGTGAAATAATCGATCGCCACCAAGATGAAGCGATGCCCATTGGATGCCGTCGGACGGATCTCACCGATCATATCAATCCCCCACATTGCAAAAGGCCAAGGTGCCGTCAGGACGTTCAGAGGAACTGGAGGAATATGCACCTTGTCAGCATAGATCTGGCATTTGTGACAAGTTCGGGAGTGTTGGTAACAATCAGCTTCCATTATGGACCAGAAATATCCTGCCCGAAGGATTTTCTTAGCCATGGTGTGTCCACTGGAATGTGTTCCAAATGTACCTTCATGCAGTTCTATCATGATCTTCTCTGCTTCGGCCTTATCCACACAACGTAGTAGAGTCGAATCATGATTCCATTTGTAGAGAATGTCGTTGCTGAGGAAGAATTTTGCCGTAAACCTCCTCATGAACTTCTTGTCATTGACAGATGCGCCTTCAGGGTATTCCTGAGCTTCCAAGCACCTCTTCACCTCATGATACCAGGGTTTTTCGGTCACTTTCTCAGCCTCAAGCTCGCAGCAGTATGCCGGCTCGTCCAACTTCCAGATAATGATCCGGGGAGCCTCATTGTCCCATTTAACTTTGAACATTGAAGACATCATAGCTAGTGCGTCCGCTAGCTGATTCTCCTCTCTTGGGAAGTGCTCAAAAGTTATTTCTTCAAAGTGGGGAAGCAGGGTTGACACATACTCCTTGTAAGGAATAAGATTTGGGTGTTTCGTATCCCACTCGCCTTTGATCTGATTGATCACGAGAGTGGAATCTCCGAAGACACTCAGAAACTTGATCCTTAAGTCGATTGCAGCTTGTAAACCCATGATACATGCCTCATATTCTGCCATGTTGTTGGTGCAGTTGAAACATAATCGGGCGGTGAGTGGAGTATGAGTTCCTTTGGGGGATATGATTACAGCGCCGACGCCGTTACCCAAAGCATTGGAGGCTCCGTCAAAATGCATAGACCATCGGGATCCTTCCTCAGGTCCTTCATCCGGTCCAGGTACTTCACAGTCAGTTACCACCATGATGTCTTCGTCCGGAAAATCAAAGTTCAATGATTGGTAATCGTCCACAGGTTGGTGTGCCAAATGATCTGCCAGTACACTTCCTTTAATCGCTTTCTGAGTTGTATACTGGATGTCGTATTCTGTCAAGATCATTTGCCATCTCGCTATTCTTCCAGACAGAGCAGGCTTTTCAAATATATACTTGATGGGATCCATCTTTGAAATCAATAAAGTAGTGTGAGTCAGCATATACTGTCTCAGCCGGCGAGCAGCCCATACTAGAGCGCAGCAAGTTTTCTCAAGCAGTGAGTAACGAGACTCACAGTCGGTAAACTTTTTGCTCAAGTAATAAATAGCGTGCTCTTTTCGGCCAGACTCGTCATGCTGCCCCAGCACACACCCCATTGAATTGTCAAGTACTGTCAAGTATAATATTAGAGGTCTTCCTTCCACTGGTGGCAAAGGAATGGGTGGCTCTTGGAGATATTCCTTTATCTTTTCAAAGGCAGCCTGACATTCATCGTTCCAGCGTACTACTTGATCTTTCTTCAGTAATTTGAAGATTGGCTCACAAGTAGCAGTCAGATGTGAGATGAATCGGGCAATGTAATTCAGTCGTCCTAGGAAGCCTCTGACTTCTTTCTCTGTCTTTGGAGTTGGCATCTCTTGTATGGCTTTCACCTTGGCAGGATCCACCTGAATACCTTTGTCACTTACAATGAAACCTAGCAATTTTTCGGATCTTACCCCAAAGGTGCATTTGTTGGGATTCAACCTCAGCTTATATAACTTGAGTCGGTCAAACAGCTTCCTCAAATGGTCAAGATGCTCCTCCTCAGTTTGAGACCTTGCAATCATGTCATCAACGTATACCTCAATCTCATGATGGATCATATCATGAAATAAAGCAACCATGGCACGTTGATAGGTTGCCCCAGCATTTTTCAATCCGAATGGCATGACCTTATAACAGAAGGTGCCCCACTGAGTCACAAAGGTAGTCTTTTCCATATCCTCCGGAGCCATCTTGATCTGATTATACCCTGAAAAACCATCCATGAAGGAGAAAACCTTGTGTTGAGCGGTATTGTCAACAAGAACGTCGATGTGAGGTAAGGGGAAGTCATCCTTGGGGCTTGCCCTGTTCAAATCTCTGTAGTCGACACACATTCTGACTTTACCGTCCTTCTTCGGTACTGGCACCACATTGGCAACCCACTGAGGGTAAGAAGTTACTGCTAGAAACCCGGCGTCGAATTGCTTCATAACCTCAGCCTTGATCTTTTCAGACATCTCTGGGCGCATACGGCGGACCTTTTGCTTTATCGGAGGGCAATCTTCCTTGGTTGGCAGGTGATGAACTACAATGTCGGCATCCAAACCAGGCATGTCTTCATAGGACCAAGCAAATATCTCCATGTAATCACGTAGCATCTGGATCAATCGTTGTTTCACGCTGAGCTCTAGATTAGCCCCAATCTTGACCTCTTTCCTATCTGTCTCAGTACCCAGGTTAATCGTTTCTACCGGCTCTTCATGTGGTTGAATAGCCCTCTCTTCCTGGAGTAGAAGTCTTGCGAGTTCACCAGGCACTTCGCAATCATCTTCACCTTCGTCTTCGGCCAAGTTGATCGGATTCTCGAAGTCATAACTGGCGGTAGCAGAGCTGTTACCAGTGAGATCCAGAGTGGATTGAAACCTGTATAAGTGAGTGTGTGTAAATATAGCTGTTTTGCAATATATATAACACAGAAAGAAAGAGAGCATAAGATTTGAAATGCAACAAACGTCCAATGTTTTGATTGATGATATATGGAAATGTCATACAAAAATCCCTCACAAATGGAGCTACGATGCCCCGGGTAGGACACCGAGCCAACAAAGTTTTAACATATTGTTTGTTACAAATTGGAAATCAAAAGAAATTAATTACTGCGTGACAAATGTGATAGGTGTAAAATCCTTTTCCGTCCATTTGCTCGGTCCGTTGCTGGTAGTCGGGTAGATCCAACTGTCAAACTCTGCTTCCTCTACATCCTCCTCGATAGCATTCACCCTTGGGTTGGAGATAAACACTGGAGCCTTTCTGATCTTGTCCTTGCGCACAGCCTTCTGAGCCTCTGCAGTAAAGCCCAGCCCAAACTTGTCGTTCTTTTGAGTGAAGTCAGGAAGCTGACCCCAGTTTGTATAATTGCCTCTCTCGATTACAGCCCGGGCATCCTTCAAGGACGCCATCTTCAACGGAAAGTCTTCTTCAACCACTGCTTCAGCTGATGCCAACACTGGAGGTACTTCCTCAAAATGCTGAAAGGGGGTTTCAATAAACTCCCCGTCCATCTCGATATACCGGAATGAATTCAAATGACTAACCATGTATTCCTCCTCACCTTGCACAGTAACAATCTTTCCTTTGACAGGGTATTTGAGCTTTTGGTGTAGAGTGGATGTTACTGCCCCAGCTTTGTGAATCCAGGGTCGACCCAACAAGCAGGAGTAAGATGGACGAATATCCATTACATAGAATGTTGAGTCGAAAACTTGGGAACCCACACGAATAGGGATGTCCACTTCACCGTGCACCATCCTCTTAGAACCTTCGAAGGCTCTAACGATGATGTTACTAGGTTTCAACTCCAGGCCCTCACAATCCAAGCGATCCAATGCTTTCTTGGGCAAGACATTCAGGGAAGAGCCGGTATCCACTAACACGTGTGCGAGAGTAGTGCCCCTGCATTCTATGGAAACATGCAGGGCATCATTGTGATTTTTCCCTTTGGCGGTAAGGTCAGCATCCGAGAACCCTAAGCCATTGTCAGCCATCAAATTAGCCACACAGTCGGTGAATTGATCCGCGGAGGTCTCTTGCGGCACATGGGCCGTTTTCAGAAATGAAATCAGGGCTTTTGCATGGGCCTCTGAGCATAGCAGCAATGATAACATAGAGATTTTGGAGGGAGTATGCCCCAACTGTTCAACAACGTTAAAGTCACTCTTTTTGATAATTTTAAGGATTTCCTCCATTTCTTGTTGGGAGGCTTCCACAGCAGTCTTCTTTCTTGGTGCCTCCGTCCTGGCAGGCGAACCGGTAGCAACTTCTTTGCCCCGAGTATCAGAAGACTCGGCGGCAGTAGTAGACACAGGAACTTGAATTGGGACATGCACACTTACGGGTGTGATGGTGAGAGGTTTTCGGATAACTGGCGGTGCAATGTTAGGCGAGAAGAGCCTGCCGCTGCGGGTAATCTTGGCGGGACCAGTGATGTTACTGATACTGGTATTGGTGTTGAACTCCTGCTTCACCCCAAGCACATACACGTCGGCTCCATAATGCCATGGGACCGCTTTATCAGACTCATACGGGAGAGGCCCCGGGACAGTAATAGTGATGGGTGCAACAGACATAATTTGGACTGGTTTCTTCACAGGAGCTTTGACAGGATTATAAATTGTGACAACAGATAATTCTTCAATGGAAACAGACGGAACAGCAGTTTTCTTGAACAGAATTTCCCTGCTATCCATCAGGCCTTGGATGCCTGATTTTAGCAGTGGACAACTGGTAGGGATAACAGCACACAGGAGGCAACCCTTACTACAACCCGGAAATAAACCGGCTAGTAGCAAGTTCCTCTTAACAGTCAAAAGAGGGGTAACAACTTCATTCACCGAAACAGCATACAACTCTTCCTCAATGGCATTTACTCTATGCTGGGGCATAGGAGCAGTTACAACATTCGGTCTCTCAGGCGCTTCAAACTGAATTTCCTTCGCGTCGATAAGATCTTGCACTTTGTTTCTCAAGGCCCAGCAATCATCAGTAGTGTGCCCGGGACTATCAGAATGATAAGCACACCAGGCATTTGGGTTATACTTAGGAGACGCCGTGTTGACGACCTTAGGAGCTTCTTTGAGGGTCACCAAGTTGGTTGATAACAGTTGGGGTAAAATTTGAGATAAGGTCATACTCAGCCGAGTATACTGCCTCTTGGGCCTTTCACTTCTTTGTTGATTGTACTACTGAGGAGCATCAACAGGTTTTGAGATGACCAGAGCATTGACGGCTTGGCGACTTTCGGGCTTGACTTGTCGCCTAGGACCATAGACGGCGCTTGCTTCTTTCTTAAACGGCCTCTTCTCAGTACTTGTAGAGGCAGCCTTTTGTATCTTTCCTGACCTGATGCCAGCTTCGATTCTTTCTCCCGTTAGAATCAAATCCATAAACCCAGCGGAGGAGTTACCAACCAAATGATTGAAAAATGGACCAGACAAAGTCCCTAGGAACATATCAACCAGCTCACGATCAGTTAATGGAGGCTGCACCCTGCCAGCCAAATCTCTCCATTTTTGTGCGTATTCTTTGAACCCTTCACCCGTTCCTAGAGACATACCCTGAAGTTGGGTACGCGTAGGAGCGAGATCAGAATTGTATTGGTATTGTCTGTAGAATGCGGTTGCCAAATCTTCCCAGTGTCGGATGCTAGTTCCATCTAATTGGTAGAACCATTCAAGCTGTGACCCCGAGAGGCTATCTTGGAAGAAGTGAATCCAGAGGTTCTTATCAGCCGTGTAAGGTTGGATCTTCCTTACGTACGACCTTAGATGCAGCTTTGGGCAGGAGACCCCATCATACTTGGCGAAGGCAGGCGCCTTAAACTTGTGTGGAATTACTACTCCAGAAGATAACCCCAGATCTCCGAAATCCAGTCCCGGCACATTCTGAATTTCCATGGCGCTCAAGCGGTCCTCCAATTACTTGTATCTGTCAGCAGCGGGTGGGTATTGTTCGTCATTATAGTCCGTCTCGTTGTCGGAGACTGCGGGACTAGGAGCTCCTCCCCCTTGGGGACTGTTTTTCTCAGCAGAAGAAGTAGTTGGTTCAGCTTCATTATGGAGTGTGTTCCCAAATCTGCGTCCGGTGTTGAACAATGCAGTCCTCTTTTTCTTCTTCTTCTTCAGGAGTAGAGTCTTCAACTCTTGCTGACCTTGGGCTAGGCTTAGGACCATCTCTTGAAACTGTGCACTTTGGGCCTGAAGGGCCTTGATTGCTTGCTCACTGGATGAGTCTGGATTCATGATGACTGTTCAAAATAAACAGCGAAGGAGATTAAGCAACCTGTGAAATAGGGTACCTGCTATGCATATGGTGTAATGGAATGCGTATGTTTTATGTTTTCAAAGACAAACAAGATTCAACTTTATAGACAAAAAGGGAAACACACTTCATTAGATTAAAATTTTCAATTGTTCGACAATTTGCCCTTAGGCATTACAGGAATGAAAAAAAAAAACTGGAAAGGAAATAAAAGCTATAAAAGAAAATATCCAAAGCCCATCAATGCTCCCATGGCCTTCTTTTCTCAGTGTTGATGTAGTTGTTCAGGACCCTCTCTTCCTCCAATTGCTTAGTCAGCCTCTGGATCTTCCGTTCCTGCTCGTTGAACTTCTCCCGATAGAAATCCCGTTCTTCCTTTAGCTGCGCCCAAGATCTCTTCATTGTGTCAAAATCAGTAGGTATCTGAGGAGGGAGGACAGTTGGAGGAACCCCATCTTCATCAGGAGATTCAAGAATGAGAGGTCTAACAGCTTCGTACGGCATACCTAACCTCTGAGCACGGATGCGGACCCACTTGCAATAGGGTTCCATTGGTAGAGAAGTCTTTGGTCCTAACTCATGTGGGTCAGCTTTGTGAATTCTGTCCCAAGCTCTAATGAATCCATGGCGTAGTTTGTCACTGTCTGCCTGAAACTCAAAATGGAAGTGAGGAACCAGCATTTCATGAGGCCTATCTCCTCTGGCTCTTCCAAACTGACGGAGAGCTAAGCATGGATTGTAAGAGATTCCTCCTTGGATACCAATCAACGGAACATTAGGGTATTCTCCGCAACGGTCAACAACAGCTACCTCATCCAAACCTCTGAGAGTCCAGGTGATGTCATTATCAGTGAGAGACATTAACCTCCGAGCCCAACCTTTTCCTTCTTCATTCTTCAGCACGAACTTAGGAAGGTGCGAAATAAACCACCTTACTAGCAAAGGAGCACAACACCACGGAGTTCCCCGTTTTCGAGCAGTACGAGCATAGAGTTGTTGTAGAATATCACCCAAAAGAGTGGGTACCGGATTCCGAGACATGAAGATCCTTATGACATGGATACTGATAAAGGTGTCAGGATTGGGAAACAATACCAGACCATAGATCAAAAGAGCCAGAATATCCTCGTACGCCTTGAAGTCCAAGTCATTCCAGAAATCATTAGCCTTGCCAACCAGAAATTTGACCAAAAAGCCCTTTACCCCATTTCTAGTTTCCCAGTTGGACAATACCTCTTCTTTGGTCAAGGGGAGAATTGCAGCAATCTCTTCAGGCCTAGGAGTCTTTTCCAAACCAGTGAATGGAGTTTGTTCCAAGACAGGGATCCCAAGCAAATAAGAGAATTCTTCCAGGGTAGGAACCAGCTGGAAGTCTTGAAAGGTGAAACAATGATACAGAGGGTCATAAAACTAGGTCAGAACACTTATCAGTTGTTGGTCCCATTTTGCAGTGATCAAGCCAAGGAGAGAACCATGTCTGCTGATGAAGGAAGAAGTGTTTGGAATCCTTCCAACCAAATCCTTGAGTAAAACTGGTGGTTGAACAAAGTTGAGCCGGATGGTATTCCTACGTACGGGCATCATGATGTCCTACAAAACAGAGCAAAGATGAAACTTTTTTTTGTCTTTGAAATGGGTTAGTCCTTTGTACAGGATGCATGCAATGGTATGATGGCATGATTCTATGATGAAGCACACCACAAGTATTCACACAGGCAAACATGATAAGGCACACAAGTCACACAAGACACCCTTAGGTTTCAGGCCAGCATGAGTTTCAGGTATTACCCTCTTTTGGTTTTGTTGGTTAAAACCTGTCCTATCAAAAGTAACCGGGTTCTAGAGGATCTCAAATCATTGGCTACCCTCAATCGGTCATAACTCCAGCATCGCAATCTTTTCTCGCGGCCAGAACCATCTCGAGAGTTTAGCCTCAATGAGTGTAGCATACTGCTACTGTCCTAATAGCCAGGTTGGTCAATTTAGGGTTCTAAGGTTGGTTGGTGTTTAATGACTCCTTAGAAGACCTGTATTCTCCCCGTTGCAACACAAGGGATATAGGTACAGACTAAGATGCCACACCAACGTAGACACTGCTTCACCCATGTCGGTCTACGCCGGACAGGTCCCTCACAGATTATGCTACCTAAAAAGGGTATTTCCCAGATCCGGGTTAGGATCTATGAAACTCCGATGCAAAGCCCACAAATATAAAAGCAAACAAAGCAAACAATTGAAAACAAAGGTGATCTAACCCTAAGGTTACTCCTCTTTTAAGTTAGTCCCCAGCAGAGTCGCCAGTTCTGTGATACGGTGGGAGAACTGACTTGAGGTTTTTCGTTTGTTTTCGCAAATGTTTCGGTTGAGCAAGAGTCGCCACCGACTTTTTATTTTATCCTAAGGAAAGGTTAAAAAGCACAGCAAAAACCTTTGAGATGTTTTCTTGGGTTCGGGGAGTAGATTATAGAAAGGGAAGGTATTAGCACCCTTTCTATCCATGGTTATCCATGGGCTCTTAGTTACTTGCTTAGATCACTTGCCTTTTGTTTTCAATTGTTTTAAATGGTGCTTGTGTGTGTGTGGGTTTGAAAATGTTTTGAAAAGAAGCCAATGTGGTGGCAACCTTTGTAATGATCCATGTGGGGATGTATACAAAGATGTATGTCTTTTGAAAAGATTTTCATTTGTTTTTTGAAAGTTGTTTTGAAAGTGTAGTGATGTGTGGTTTTTTGAAATAGGCAAGTGTTTTAGTTTGCAAGTTTGATTCAAGTAACTAAGAGGTTATCTACTCCTAAATTTCTCAAAGATTGTTGCTATGTTTTAACCCTTTTAACAAGTTTGTTCCACCATTGCATTTGGTGGACAATCTTATGTTAGGATGTGAAAGGGACGGGCACGGGTCATCGTTTAGACCATAATTGCAATGGTGCCAAGTATCTTTGGGCATTTTCTTTAAGGGACTTGATCATTTGTTTTGGAAGTATTTTGAAAATGTTATCGAGGGACTATGATCATTTGGTTTGTTTGTTTTGCCCAAAGAGACCTAACATGCAATATGGCCCAATTTTGAAAGGCAACAAGTGGAGTACCCTAGGGGGTGCAAGTGTGATTTGTGTGTCCATTTTCATGCTTGTTTGTCTTGAGATTAGGTCATAACTATTTTGTCGTTTTTTTGCATACAAACCCTAATTCTAACATGGTATAATTGGAAAGCAATAAAGTGCGAAAATAAATTAACTAAGCTATTACAAAACCAAATATGGGAAGGGGGGTACAAATGTTCAAATGGGGATTTTGACAAGGAATTTAAACCTAAAACTATTACATCAATGTTGAATATTTACAAGACAAATAATTTGCATAGATTAAATAAAATAAGACAAATATGCAAGAATGCAAAAAAGAATTTTTTATATGTATGAAAAAAAGAATTATTTATGTAAAATAAAAAGAAAATAAAAGGGTATTATTTTTTTGGAGTTTTTCATATTTAGGGCAAAACCCTAATTCTATTAAATAAAATGTATTATTATTTAATTTAATACAAGTATTTATTTATTATGTACAAAAATAAAATAAAGTGAAGTATTTTGTCAAAAAAAGGATTTTTATGTTAAATATTAATAATAATAAAAAAAGTGTATATATTTTGCATTTACCCTAAATATATTAATAAATATATGTATGTATGTATTATTTTAAATATGTGTTATATATATATATAAATAATAATAATTTTTAATATTTGTAAAAAAAGTATTTTTTATGTAAAATATTTTCAGAAGGTATAATAAAATAAAAATGAAAATAAAAGTATTTTTACATATTTCTCAATATTTTAATGAAATGTATATATTTATTTATTTAGGTATTAATCAAAAGAAAATCATATAAATATCTAATAAATTAAAAAATGGTGAGAAAAAAGATTTTTATATTTTTAATAACATGAGATAAAATAAATGAATCAATCAAAAAAAGAAAAAGTCAGAAATCATTAAAAATAAATGAAATGGGCTCAGGGGGTGCAAAACAAGAAAAGTGGTGTGAATAAGAAAATGGTTCAGGCCCAGCCCAGGAAGACATTGTCTTCAACCTTCAGCCAAAATAATTCAAAAACGCGCGCCCTGTTCTTGATCTTCTAACTCCTGATTCCTGGCTTATTAATAAAAACTCATAACATGAAAAATGTTCAGCATGAAGAGACGAGTCCAACCATATGCAGAACTTGATCTAACTCTCTAAGATGAGGGAGAATTTCTTCTCCCCCAAATCCTAACCTAGATTTTCTGCCATTTTCAGACCTCAAATTCTCACAGCTCAAGCAAAAGAAATGAAAAGTAAAAACATGTACATGTTCAGTGGCATGAGTAGAACATTGTTTATTCACAAACTTAAAGCTAATGATGCCTAATAAGAGAGATACGAATTCAAAAACTTACCTGTTCAGTTAAAGTTCTATCTGGAAATGTAGAAACTTTCAGTGCAAGGTGATGATTGGAAAAGCTTCCTTGAGGTCCAGGGATGCTATTCCAATGTTTACTTTGTCTTGAAAGCTTCTGAATCGAGCTAGAGCACTTCACCTGCAAGTCAGAAATGTGAAAATGGTGGAACCAGTTAGAGGGATTACAGGTCGTGTTTTTGCTCTCGGTTAGCTTGCATAGGTGTTAGGGAATGTATGTGAACTGGTTTGGGCAAGAATGCTTGAAGGGATTGAGAGTTGGAGCTCAATCTGCAGAGGTTGCTCTGTTTGAGCAGTTTCAAGGTGATTCTGAGTTTTGGGATGGATTGGAGGTAAAAGGCTCGTGCAATAGCTTGGTTATGATCTTTGGAATGTGTTTGATAAGTTTGTCTCAGTGTGTCTAAGCTGATATCCAAGTTGTTACAAGTTATGCCATGTTTCTTCTATGTGAAGCAAGGAAATGCCAACTTTTTTCTAGGCTTGTACAGGCCCCTCAAAATGTGCTGCATCTTTTAGTCTTGATCAGTGTGTTATGTCCATGATTCTTGTGTCCAAAGATATGCATTGTACCATTTGATTTGCAAACTTGACATAAAGTTCTACTTTACAAAAATGGATAAATCACTTTTTCCAATTAAGGCTTAATTCCTTGTGTAATGACTATATGAACAAAACAAAGCTAAAACACAATGGATTGGCATTTAATTATTGAGTAAGAAAAGGATTAGAGGCCTGTAACTAGCTTGTCCATGCTGATTTGAAAAATTGCAAAGTGTATGAACATGTACATGGCCATGAATCAAAGTGACTTTTGCCCATTTTGCAAAATTCGATTCTCCCTAACCATGAGGTTGTTTGAGAAGTTCTTGGACATTTTGGAAAGCTTGGAATGTGTACTACAATCCATCTTTGAAATGAAAATTGAAATTACAAGTGGAAGTGTAAGGAAAATGGTCTTGAAGTTAGGTAGAAAACCTTGTCAAAAAGGTCAAATTTTCACTAAGTTATGAATGGTTTAGTGCCCTTATTCAAAAATTTATAACTTGAGATACAAGCCTCATTTGGGAAAACTTTGTGAATCAAAGTTGTAGATTATGCAACAAGCTACAACTTTCATGTTTTGACTTTTGTTTGAATCCAAATGAATCTTGGTGAAAAAGTGGGGCAAAGTTGGGAAAAAATTAGGGTTTTCCATAACTTAGAAAAATTCTAAGTTATGAAAAATTCCATTTCAAACCCTAATTTGCATTTCTTGGTTTCTTGGTGAACAAGTTTCATGATTTGGCATGTTTTGATAAAAAATGGATCTTGACTCTTGATTTTGACCAAAAAGTCAAAGTTTGACTTTTCAGTATACAGTCAAAATTGATCAATTGACTGGGAAATTCAACTGTCAATCTTGTGTACTTGGGATTTTTTGAGCTTGATGAATGTGTCAAAACCATTTCATTGAGTCCTTGAGTCCATGTATGAGCTTGGTTTGCCATTGTCTAGGTCAAACAGTCAAAAATTAACCTTGTGCAGTCAAAACCCTAAAAATGACCATTTTGCCCTTTTGATGATCTGATCAAATTTCTTGTGGAATTGTGATCCAAACTTGATCAAATGGTCCATGTGAGTTCATAATGTTGATGTGGGTCAATTTTCATGAGATTTGACTGTCAATTGGCCACAGTTGACTTTTTCCTCAATGCAGCTGATTTCTAGGTCATCTGTCCAATTGACTGGGCAAAATTTGGAATCAAGACTTGAAACTTGGTATGGATAAACTTGGGAGTCCAATATGAAGCATGAAAGTCATCTTAGGCATTTTAGGTCAAAACATCTTTGTTCAAACACAAACCCTAATTTGGGTTAACAATGCAAGGAGAAGTCTTGAGCAGAGGAAACCTTAACTGGAGCTTGATCTTCAAAGGTCATGTGATGAGAAAATGTTGAGGAAATGGGAGGGCAAATTTTGGGGTACAACACCTGGTATCCTTATGAACAAGGTGGATGAGGGGTGCCTAACATATTCCCTTCGTCCAAACGAAGTAAGAACCTAGAATCTATGTGTACAAAACTAGTAGTGGCGACTCAATTTAAAAACCAGTTACAACAGCTGGTGACTTTGCTGGGACTCGAAATCTAGGGTTTAGTTTCTTTTATTTTAGGTTTAGGGTTTTGGTGTTTTCTATTTTTGTTTATATTTATTTTGGTTTATTTATTGCTTTTATTTATTTATTGTAATATTTATTCATGGTGGGATTTTTATTATTGCAAAAATATTTTCAAAAAAACCTTAGAAAGAAGGTTCATCTATTAGCCAAGGGGAATTCCACGAAAGGAATACGTCTCAAGAGACATCCTCTTGTGAAGTAGGACTTTAGAATGAAACCTGTAACTCTTATTACAACCTTTAAACCAAAATCTCATGATGAGACCTTTCATGACCTAGAGACGAAAGTTTTGGTCTGTAAAGAGGCTCCGTTTAAGGGAGACCCTTGTGCCTTTCCCCCTAGTGTTATTCATGATACCCTTAAGGAAACCACCTTATGGGGAGGGTAGAATATTTGTAGGCCAAAACTAGGAGCCTACCTTATAAGGGTACCATTCATAAAATCTCGTCACCAAGCCCTACATTCATGCATTCAGACATTTTTTTGCATTTCATATATTCATTATCCTCTATTTTCTTTTGTTTGTCTTATTCACAGGGTTAAAAAAATATAATAGTCAAAGGTTTTGGTGAGTGTCTTAAAGATGAATACCAAAGGGAAATAACTTGTCTGTATCAATGCCATCAAGCCAGATATGACAAAAATCAAGGCCATATAAAAGAAAATTGTCTAAAAGGGCTCTAAAAATGTTCACTCGTCGCTATGGAGATACCCTTGACTTGACCAAATTAAAAGTGAAATTGGATGTTGTTTCTGCCCTAATTTAGTTATACGACTCTCCACTGAGATGCTTCACCTTTCAAGACTTCCAGCTAGCACCGACTCTGGAAGAATTTTATAGAATTCTGAACTTTTATAAAGAAAAAACCTATGTGGGTATATGACAGACTATTGACGTCAAAATCTTGGCAAGAGGTTTAGGGATCCCTTATCCTGAATTGTCACATAATTACAAGAAAGAAGGTGACGTATGAGGGATTAAAAGATGCTACTTGGATACTAAGGCTTTGGATTTTTCTAATAACAAAGAATGGGAGACTTGTATCGATTGTTTAGGACTACTTGTATTTGGTGTAATTTTATTTCCACAGACTTTGGACTATATTGACCCTGCGGCTATTAGTGTGTTTTGGGGCGCAAAAGCTTTTAATACAGATCCAACTCTCGCTTTGCTTTCTGAAATTTATTATACACTTCATACGCGGTATGAAAAAAGAATGGGTACTCTAAATTGTTGCATTCGATTATTATACTCTTGGTTTATGACTCATCTCTACAAGGAAGACTACATGATTCCAAATCTGACAAGGTATGAGTGACCTCAAAAATTAAGGTCTCTTACTGCTAATTCTATATTATGGTATGCAAGGAAGCTGGACATTGGTGATATTGTTTATAACTACGGGTACTTTCCTAATGTTATGTTGATCTGATCATAAGGTTGCATTAATTACAACCCTACCTTGGCCCTACGATAACTAGGGTATCCTTTGGAAGATAAACCCTCATATGAACAGCTTCAATAATTAATCATTCATGGCATGGGTAAAAATGACCAAGATTTGCTCAAAAAAGTCATTCGGGCTTGGAATAGGGTTAATAAAAGAAAAGTTGAAAGGAAGAATGTTGTGGCAAAAGAACCTTACACTAGATGGGTTTTGGATAAGGTATAAATTGTTAAGCTACCATTTGACATAGATCCTAAATACAAGCCAAAGATCCCAGTGGCTCTGCCTATATCCTTGGAAGAGATAGACGATCTGAAGAATGCCTTGAAGCAAGCTCAAATGGAAAAGGAAGAGTTGGAGCTTCACCTCCATAACCTAGCCAAGGAGAAAATACAAATGCAACGCGTCCTTGAGTAGAAAGATCAACAGATTCAGAGATAACGTGAAGCATTTGAAAATGAGAGCCTTAAACGGAAGCGTTCGACTGAAGGGCTATTAAGTGCTACTTTCTACTTGGATTCTCACAATCAACACTTGGAGGATGCTGCTAATGAAATCGAAAGATGGACCAGGTGGCACAAAAAAGCAATGCAAGATAAAAAGGAAATAGAGGAGAGTTTGAGAACCCATATTCAAACTTTGGCCTAAGCCTCTCTAGACCAAGAAGAGCAAATGTAGTACCTCACCACCAAACTCCGAGATAGCCAAGAATCATAAGTGGGGGAACGCCTCAAAAGGATGTTGGCAGAAAGGATGATCACCCAAAAGACCGAAGAGTATGAGCAAGTATGCCTTGAATTATAAGGCCTCTGAAGAGGTTTCCTAATACAACGGAGACTCTATACGAAGATGAAGGCTGAAAAGTTGTATTGGGAAGAGAAATATGTGAAGATCTCCAAAGAGGGAAGGATAATCACAAGATAATTCTCGATCTTTACCAAGAGTACCAATACTATAAATACAAGCATGAAAGACTCGCCTTCTTAGCCAACAATCTCATTGAATACATCCCTAGAAGGTTGAGCGATGCAGAAAATGTGATGGTCCCGCTTCCGAAAAACGTTGAAGACTTCCTCAAACTCTATAGGACAATGGTTAATCGTTTCAAAGCAGACATTCGCATGCGCACTTAGGAGATTTTGTTTCTTGTTATTCAGCAGTTTAATTTAAATATTATAGAATATTTTTCAATATCCGAATTGTATTTTTCAAGAAAATTGCTATTTCAATAAAGGAATTTTGTTTCCATATCTCGTTTGTGTATTTATTTTTTAAGATGCTCACCAATAAAAAAGAAAAACCTGAAAAATGTAAAAATATATATATATATCCAAGTGAATAAGACATTCGGAAAAAAACTTAACATATCCACGCATATTCATATGCATCCATGCATTCACAAACATCTGCATTTCATACAAAAACTCATTTTCTTCAAAATTATCCAGTTAAACCATTGGGAGAAGAAAAGCACCACCTCTCCGACCACCGTACCAAATAAGAGCTCAACAACTGAGAGTGATAGAACAAATTGAGGAGAACCAAACAGCATTCAAAGAGGATTTAGAACAAGTCAAAAGAAACATCGACCCAATGAGAGGATATATGATCCATTTTCTTCTAGCCCTACAGAACATCATTGACAGACAGGAGCAAATCCCTAGGGTAACCTTTGAGGAAATAGCCCAGACTATTGGTGCATCAAGCGGTCACCAACCAAGGAGAGAACCGGAGGAAGGACCTCAAAAATATTTCATGGCTCAACAAGAGACAAGGAAAGCTGATACTGAAGGGTTTATCCCACCGTCACCAAAGGTATGGACATCCCATACTTTACAAATTCATGTCAACAACGCAGACAACTACTTATACTTGCAGTATGGAGACCGCGACTTAGAGGATGTCAATCAAGCACCTCAAAGGACAACCCACACTCGTGCTACTGAGAATCCTTCGGTGCGCAATCAGTACAAAGCTCTGGAGGAAAGATTAAAGGCTTTGGATGGTTACAACATTTTTGATGTAGATGTTATCGAAATGGGTCTAGTTCCTAATGTAGTGATCCCGCCGAAATTCAAAGTACCTAACTTTGGAAAATACAAGGGGCTTACCTACCCAAGGAACCATATGTGCACGTATTGCAGGAAGATGCATGCCTATGCTCATGACCAGAAGCTGATGATTCATTGTTTTTAAGACAGTTTAAGTAGGGCGACCTTAGATTGGTACATGAAGTTGGAACAGGTTCATGTTCAAACATGGGAAGATCTTGCTAATTCCTTCCTAAAACAATAAAAATACAACTTGGACATGGAAGCTACCCGCATGCAACTCCAGAACCTGTCTCAGAAGAAAGAAGAGTCCTTCAAAGAATATGCCCAAAGGTGGAGAGGAATGGCATTCTGAGTTCAACCACCACTTCTGGAAAAATAATTAGTCGATATGTTCATGGGAACCTTACAAGGGGTATACTATGAAAAGATGGTAGGAAAAATCTCATCTAGATTTTCTAATTTGGTAACCATTGGTGAAAGGATTGAAGCTGGTGTGAAAAGTGGAAAGATACAAGGGGCATCTCCTAGTACCCCTTACAATTCAAAAAGACATGTCCCTAACTTCTCGAAAATGAAGGAAGGAGAAATCAATGTCATAGAATCACACCCAATGACACAACAACCATTGATAATTCCACGAGAACAACAGTAAGATAGGTCTGAAAGACCATAGAGAAGATTCGATCCTCTCCCCATGTCGCACAGCCAATTATTGCAACACTTAGTCAAGGCATCTTTGGTATAGCTAAAACATCTAGCTCCTCCAATTGGAGCACTCCCACTGAGGTACGATTCCAATGCCAGGTGCGAGTATCATGCAAATTCTCCAGGATATACTATAGAGAAATGTTGGGCCTACAAACTCTAAGGATACCAGTAGTTCCAAAAAATACAATGGTAATTAGGGGGCCATCTCCTACCCCTTACGAAAGTGTCAAAGCAGTACCATGGAGTTATGATTCAATTGTATACTTCAATGGCTTAAAACAAGAATGTGCGCCATTAACAATTCAAGGACCTGCAATCATAAATATAGCAGGAACAGGGGGAATGACTCACAATGGTCGAATATTTGGCTCTAAACCATAAAAGAAAGATGATGCTGCAGTGAAAAATAAAAATGATATGTTGGTAAAGGATAAGGGGAAAGCAGTGGTGGAAGTAAGCCAAGAATAAGAGCCTCTGAGTAAGAACTTTACCGAGCAAAAGGCAGAAGAATTTTTGAAAATATTCAAAAGGAGTGATTATAGGGTGGTGGATCAGCTTCACCAAAACCCAACCAAAATTTCTATATTCTCGTTGCTCATCAATTCAGAAGCGCATCGAGACTCACTAATGAAGGTTCTAAGTTTTGCCTATGTCGCAGAGGAAATTACTGTGAACCAATTTGATAATGTTGTAGCAAATCTGACATTTGGATCATATATGGGTTTTAATGATAGTGAGTTACCTCCACAAGGCCGAGCTCGCAATAAATCATTTCACATCTCCATTCATATAGGTACTACAAGCATGTCCATGGTACACACCGATAGTGGTTTCGCCCTCAACGTGTTACCAAAATCTAGCTTGATGAAGTTAACACTATATGGTGTTATGATAAGACCGAGTTCTATGATAGTTAAAGCTTTTGACGGTTCTCAAAGTTCAGTATTTGGAGAAGTGGACCTTGCTATTAATATCTGACCGCACATGTTCTACATCACTTTCCAAGTTGTGGATATAGAACCAGCATATACGTGTTTACTTGGGCGACCTTAGATTCATGCAGCAGGGGTAGTCACATTGACTTTACATCAGGAAATTAAAATTCTTCGTTGAAGGGAGATTGGTCATAATTGATGGTGAAGAGGACATCTTCGTAAGTCGCATAGAATCCTACAGGTATATCAGTGTTGATGAAGACTGCATAGCCACACCATTTCAAGTCTTAGAGGCTGCCTTAATGGTAACCTTACCAGTGGAAAAAAAATAAACCTAGTGTGACTTCGTGGAGATATTTGCAAATAGTGGTGGGAAGTGGTACCTCAAATGGTTGGGGCAAGATCCCAGAAATACCTGAGAAGAAGAATCACTTTGGTTTGGGTTACGAATTATCAAAGGCTGCTCTGAAAGCCAAAGAATGGTTTCCTCTAATCTAAGGGACCTTCATCAACAAAGGAGTAGAGCATGGTAGACAGGTGGCAGTGATCTCTAACAAAGAAAACGTCAAAAGGGTATCTGATTTCATCCACGAATGCGCCCTAGGTGAAGAACTTAAGAATTAGATAGCTTTGGAGATTCCCGAGATCTTTTTCCTTCCAAAGTAATTTTTCTTGTTTTTTGAAAGAACCTGTGTCAAGCCCGAGGCATCGGGGTTACTTGTAAGGGTCCCCCATTTTATTCTAGACGGTATTCATGATTAATAAAAGTTATATTTCGCATTCAATTAAGATCCTTGTCTTTCTCTTGCATTTATCTTTTACATTTAAAAATGGCAATACTTTTAATCATATGCATTTTTTAAATTCACATACTAAAAACTGCACCAAAACATGATAAATGTGCATATCCATGCCCAAAATCACTAATAATGTTATTGCTGCTATCCGATATAATTTTGATGCACCCATCAACCAAGCTGAAGAGGAAGATGATGAAGATCTTGGACTTTCTAAAGAATTGGCGAGGGAGATAGAGCAAAAAGTCGACAGTATACAACCATACCAGGAATCTATTGAGACCATTAACCTTGTCACAAAAGAAGATCTGAAGGAGATCAAGCTAGGGTCAACATTGGAGAAAAGTGTCAAGGAAAGACTGATTAAGTTGTTACATGAGTATGTGGATATATTTGCCTGGTCTTACAGGGATATGCTAAGATTGGATACATACATCATGGTGCAAAGACTACCTCTCAAGGAAGGTTGCTCTCCAGTTAGGTAAAAGCTCAGAAGAACTCATCCAGACATGTCCAATAAGATTCGAGAAGAGGTACTTAAACAATTTGACGCATGGTTCTTAGCAGTGGTAGATTATCCACCTTAGAGAGATAACATCATGCCAGTACCCAAGAAGAATGGTAAAGTATGCATGTGTGTAGATTATCAGGATCTGAACAAAGTAAGTTCCAAAGACGATTTCCCGTTATCTCACATAGATGTTTTGGTGGATAATACAACTCAAGCTTCGGTATTCTCGTTCATGGATGGATTCTCGGGCTATGATTAAATCAAAATGGCACCCGAAGATATGGAAAATACTACTTTTATGACGCCTTGGGGAACTTTCTGTTACGAGGTAATGCCATTCGGTTTAAAGAACGCATGGGCAACAAGAACGAGCATCATAATTTCTCACCATATCGACCCAAGATAAATGGGGCCGTTGAAGCTGCCAATAAAAACATCAATAAAATCATTCAGAAAACGGTGAAGACATGTAAAGATTGACATGAAATTCTCCCCTTCGCTCTAAATGACTATCGTACTTCTATACGCACATCAACAGGTGAAACTCCTTTCTCTCTAGTATATGGTATGGAGGTAGTACTTTAAATGGAAATAGAGATTTCATCACTTCTAGTTCTATTGGAAACAAAGATTGAGGAAGCAAAGTGGGTTCAGACGCGACTTGATCAGTTCAACCTCGTTGAAGAGAAACGCTTGACAGCTTTGTGCCATGGCCAATTATATCAAAAGCGAATGAAGAAATCCTTCGACTAGAAAGTCCGCCCACGAGTGTTCAAAGAATGGAATTTGGAACTCAAGAAGATTCTTCTACCTCGCCTCAATTCACGTGGTAAATGAACACCCAACTATGAAGGTCCATATGTGGTAAAAACAACACTTTTCGGTGGTGGTCTCATCCTTACAACAATGGATGGGAAAGAACTACCACATTCGGAAAATTCAGACGTAGTCAAAAAATACTATGTATAAAAGGATCACTAAGTTCGAACCTTAAACAGGAGACTTAGGAAAAAAGGAGCATCCCGATGGATCGAAAACCCTAAAGGGAGATCCAGACAAAAATTAGGGACATACACAAAAAAAATATTATCCCAGTGGATTTAAAACCCGAGAGGGAGATCTAGGAAACAATTAGGGATCTTATTCAAAGAAATAAAGAACAAAAAGACCGTGATCTACAAACCACGACTAGGACCACGAAGGAGAGATATGGTTCCAAATCATTTGGCTCGGAAGTAAAGGAGATGGAGGCTATCAAAAGGACATTGGAGAAATAGCAGTAGCAATTATCATTTCATTTCCATTTACAGTTTTATCAAAACTTTCTGTAGTTACCTCTTTCAAGGAATTGCATATTGTATGCTCGCATATTCAAAGGCATATTTATCAATAAAACATTGAATTTTTCAAATATTTCAATTGTGTCTTTTTCTTTTCAGACTTGTTTACAAAGTACTACAGTTATTTTTGTGAATATTGCGTTGAAATCATTTTGGGGAATTGACATACAAATAAAAGCATTTGATAAAAGCATCAAAAAGAATTTTTGGTTAAAAAAACGTTGAAAGAAAATCAACATCTATGTCCACGCCTATGCATGCGCCTGCAATACAATTACATATGACATGTTAACATTGTTCACCATGCTTTATCAAAATTCAAATTGAATTGAAGATACAATAATTAGCAACAAACAATGTTAGGGAGTTGGTGACTACGAGAACCCGATGGTTTAAAAAAGGAGAATTATCAAAAACATTTGAAAATTATTTGAGGCATACACATATGAAATATTTGGGGCATATACACACAGTTGGTACATATGTAATTATTTTGGGGCATATACAAGCATTTGGTACATGCGCATATAACGAAACATTTAGGGCATATACACACATAGGCATTCTGGTACATGAGCATTTAAAACATTTGGAGCATATATCACACTTGGGCAGCACATCAACTTAGGGCATTATGCATATGCATCATGAATGGCATCTTGCAAAACCACTTTGGTTAAATTACGAACTTTCTTGGGGTCCATCATTAGCAAGCTTATCTGTGCGAACTAACTAGTTTAAACTTTCAGTGAATTTGGGGTCTATTTTTCTTCATGTTGATAGTCTTGGTTGAGGGCTGACACAACCGACATCATCGATGAATTTGGAGTTTATTTCTTCATGATAATAGTCTTGGTTGAGAACAAACACAATTGACATCATCAGTGAATTTGGGGTTTATTTTCTTCATGTTGATAGTCTGGGTTGAGGGTTGACACAACCGACATCATCAGTGAATTTGGGGTCTACTTTCTTCATGTTGATAGTCTTGGTTGAGAGTTGACACAACCGACATCATTGATGAATTTGGGGTTTATTTCTTCATGTTAATGGTCTTGGTTGAGGGCTGACACAACCGACATTATTGATGAATTTGGGGTTTATTTCTTCCTATCGACAGTCTTGGTTGAGGGCTGACATAACCGAAATCATCAATGAATTTGGGGTTTATTTCTTCATGTTGATAGTCTTGGTTAAGGGTGACACAACTGACATCATCGATGAATTTTGGGTCTATTTCTTCATGGTGATAATCTTGGTTGAGGGCTGACACAACTGACATCATTAATGAATTTAGGGTTTATTTCTTCATGATGATAGTCTTGGTTTGGGGCTGACATAATCTCCATCCTCGATGAATTAGGGGTTTATTTCTTCATGTTGATAGTTTTGGTTGAGGGCTGACACAACTGACATCATCGATGAATTTGGGGTTTATTTTCTTCACATTGATAGTCTTGGTTTAGGGCGACACAACCAACATCATCAGTGAATTTAGGTTTTATTTCTTCATGTTGATAGTCTTGATTGAGGGAGACACAACCGACATCATCGATGAATTTGGGTTTTATTTCTTCATGATGATAGTCTTATTTGAGGGCTGACACAACCGACATCATCGATGAATTTGGGGTTTATTTTTCTTCATGATGATAGCCTTGGTTTATCATTCCCTGATTTTCGTTGATGTGATTTCTCAATGTATACAATTGTTACCAAATCCATTTTAAGGAAGGTATTGATGTCTCATGAATATATTTACATATAGAATATTAACATATCATATACATTAATATGAGGCATCAGAAGAAATAGTAATAAATCATTTTCTATCAATATTGAGATATTCTATTACTCCACCGTAGTCGAAGCGGAAGGTTCACTGACGTTGAGACTGTTCCTGAAGTCCTGAAAGAGTACTAATGGAAGGCCTTTGGTAAAAATGTCTACAATTTGATACCTTGAAGGGACGTGGAGAACCCGAACATGGTTGTGAGCTACTTTCTTGCGAACGAAATGAATATCCATTTCAATGTGTTTTGTTCTTTGATGTTGAACATGGTTACGAGAGAGAGATATTGCATGTACATTGTCACTGTAAACTAAGGTGGCCTTATGAATAGGAAAATTTAACTCGAGAAGAAGATTGCATAGCCAACAAGATTCATATACCCCCTTAGCAATACCACAATATTCGGCTTCAGCACTTGATCGGGATAAAGTGGGTTGACGTTTTGATGACCAAGAAAGCAAATTATCACCTAGAAACACACAGTAACCGGAAGTAGAGCGTCTAGTATCATGACACCTCCCCAATCGGCATATGTATAAGAAATTAGGGAGGTAGTAGATGAAGGATAGAGATTCAAATTGTAATGTCGTGTGCCCTAAATGTAGTGTAAGATGCGTCGTAAGGCATGCATGTGAGCATCAATTGGATTATGCATCAAAAGACATATTTGTTGAAATGCATAGGAGATATTGGGCCGAGTAAAGGTGAGATACTGAAGAGCACCTGCAAGACTATGATAAAGTGATGTATCCTCAAATGGAGTGTTATGTGTGGAACTCATCTTTAGCTTTGTGTCAACTGGGGTTGAACAAGACTTGTAAGTTGACATTCTGGTGCATACAAGGATGTCTTCGATATGCTTTTATGGGATAGGAAAATACCTCTTTGATGGCAAGTGACTGCAATACCCAAAAAATAGCTCAAGGGTCCAAAATATTTCCTAGCAAACTATGAACCTAAAAGTGAAATGATAGATTTTCGTAGAGCGTCAGAAAAAGTAGTAAGAATAATATCATCAACATACAGTAACATGTAAGCCATATGTGTGTCTTTCTTGTAGATGAAAAGAGAGTGATCACACTTGCTTCGAGATAAGCCAATAGAAGAAATATAATCTGCAAATGGCTTGTACCAAGCTCGAGGAGCTTAGTTAAGCCCATGTAGTGATTTGTGTAGAAGACAAATATGATGAGGATTTGTTGGGTCCTTAAATCCAAACAGTTGATGCACGTAGATCGTTTCTTTTAGTTCTCCATGGAGAAACACATTCTTGACATCCAACTGATGAATTTTCCAAGATTTTGAAATAGCAATACTAAGGACAATATGAATAGTAGCAGCTTTGACCAGTGTACTAAAAGTTTCTCCACAATTAATGTCAACATTTTGACCTGCACCATCACCTACAAGTCGGGCTTAATGACTCTCAAAAGAAACGTTAGAGTTTTCTTTATTTCTAAAAATCCGCATAGATCGAATAACATTAACATTGGTGGGTCGTGGAACTAAATCCCATGTCTTATTTTTAATAAGAGCGTTATATTCATCATCCATGGCCATTTTCCAATTTGAGTCTTTAAGTGCAGACATTGAGTTTTTAGGTATATGAGATTTTGTAACATGGGTGTGGAGGCCATAATACTTTTGGTTTGGCTTAAAAATTACATGATGACTCCTATTGACTGGTTTGGTATCTATTTGTGAGGTGGGTTGGAAAATTGGAGGAATGACATTTTGACTTGTGGATTTAGTATGTGTTGTTATGAGGAGTGAGGAGAGGGGTTTGTATTTGATACTGTGTTTGGTTTTTGTGAGGGGGGGGAGGGATGTGGGACTGAGTGGGTGAAGTTTGAGTTGTGGTTGGGCTTGTATGGTGTGGGGTGGACTGGTTTGAGGGATGAACCAATGGGTTCTTATGTGGGTCATTATGTGTTTAGGTAAGTATATGGTTTATGTAGTGGGTCATTTTGCATATGGAAAATGAGTTTCATCAAATAAGACATGTCGGAAAATAATAATTTTATTGGAAGTTAAATCTAGACATTTATATCCTCGATGATTTTTCGGATACCCAAGAAAGACACACAAAGTGGATCGAGGTTGGAGCTTATGTATCATAGTGGAAGGAAATAGAGGATAACATAAACAATGAAACACCATTAAATGTGAATAAGAGGGTTCTTTATGATATAACATTTTAAGTGGTGACTCAAAATTTATGGTTTTGTTTGGCAAAATGTTTAAGAGATATGTTGCCATTTCAAGAGCATGGTGCGAAAAAGTAGGTGGTAAAGACGTGTGAATTAATAAAGTTCGAATAATATTATTGATGGAGTGTATTTTTTGTTTGGATTTTCCATTTTGAGATTATGTATAAAGGCAATACAAACAAAAGGAAACTCCATTAATATGACACATAGTATTTCAAAAATTATTATTGACATATCCATTACCATTGTCACATTGAATTGTTTTAATTTCTCATTAAAATTGTGTTGATGTAAGTATTTAGTTTTTTAAAATTAGAATATATTTGAGATTTATTTGAAATTGGAAAATTAAAAAAAAAATTGAGTAATTATCCAATAAAAGAATATAATATTTGTGACCTAAAAAGCTTACAACGGGAGATGTCCATACATCACTATGTAAAATATCAAACGGAAAAAACTAGTATTATTTGAATTCATGAAAGGCAATTTGATATATTTACCAAGAGGACAAGAACGACACAAACGAGAATGTATTTGTCTAGATTTATTACATTCAATAAATTTATTTTGTCTAAGAGAATTTAAAATATGTTCTCCCGGATGACCCAAGCGAACATGCCACAGAGAAGACGGTAAAGCTGCAAGAGAAAGATTAGGCTTGGCTTTATTTTTGGAGTTGGTTTGGTTGTGATGGGGTATAGATCACCTCGACTCTCACATCTCATTAGAGCCATCCTCGTTTGAAAATCCTTCATCGAAAAACCAAACGGGTCAAATTCAATTGAAACCTTATTATCTGTAGTAAATTTACGAACAAACACTAAGTTTTTAATTAATTTTGGAGCATGTAGTATATTTTTTTAGGACAAAATGGGGGTGGGGGTTATGTGTGCACTACCAAGGCCAAAAATGGGAATAGATTGACCACTTCCGACAATTATATTATTATTTTTGCTTAATTTAAAATAAGGTGAAAGATTACCTTGCGAGGATGTCATATGAGAAGTGGCTCCGTTGTCCATATACCAAGATTGATCCGACTGAGCAAGATTGAGGATGTGTAAAGCAGTCTCAATGTCAGTTGGGCTGGGTGCATTGACATTGTAGGCAACATGTTATGGTCTTGGCCCAAGGACTCCTCTTTGTTAAGTCTGTGCAACATTTATGGGCCTACTCTAATTGTAAGCTGGATAAGGACAAGGTGGTATATTCCATGGAGCTCATTGTTTCCATGGCATCCATTGTTGCCACTATTGTTGTCCCTAGCCATGACCCCTTCCGCTAAAATGATTGGGACCGGTCTGACCGCCCCTCTTGCAGTTCTGTTCGCTGGTGTTGCGGTTGTTCTTTTTTCCTTGGTTATCACGAGAGGTGTTGGATGGTGTGTTGTGGTTTTGATAAGTGTAATCGGGAGAGGAGTGATAAGGAACATCATTATTTGAAGGTGTTATTTTGTCCATGAGTGCCCTAGGAGTGAAGGAAGAGCCAGAGTCACGAACGGCTCACTGAAGCATCGTAGATTCTTCCAGTTCAAGTCTTGATTTTGCGGTTGCAAAATTTGGAAGAGGGTCGTGTTGTTGGATGTATGTTACGAACCCGGCATAAACCTTAGTGATACCGAAAATCATTTTTAATACCAAATGAGTATTTGTGACCGGAGAGTCAATGTTTGCGAGTTGATCGGAGAGGAGCTTGAGACAATTGTAGTAGGCTTGTGTAAGGGAAAATCTGCCAGATTTGTATTGCTAAACTGGTTTTCGAGTTGAACTGACCGTGAGTGCTTGTTTTCATTGAACATAGCGGTGATACGATTCCAACGTAATTCAACAGTGTTGTTAATCACAAAAACAAAATTGAGTATGTCTTGTGTGACGGTTGCATACATCCATTGCAACACGACAGCATCTAAATGATTCCAAAGGTCGGGATCATTGGCTTTGACAGTGGCTGCCTCTGCGCGAGCTTGCGCGTCAAGAGGTGGTATGATGTGATCGAGCACATTGTGAACACGTGCTTGCACCGTGAATAGAGCAGACCAAGATAGATATAGACCAGAGTCATTATCCAACGTCACTGGTATAATGTTTTTTATGTTGGTAATGGAGAAAGCAGAATGAAAGTTGGTTTTCGTCACATGAGAGGATTGGTTCGTCGTTGACGAAGTGTCGTCACTGTTGAATGTGGAATAAAAGTTATTAATCATGACAGACTAGAAAAGTTGCGGTGGCTAGGAGAGATATATTGTGAGAAGTCTGATACCATAAAAAAATACTCCCTCCATTCCTTTTTAAGTGTCACTTTTTAGAAGAAAAAAAATGTTCTTTTTTAAGTGTCACATTTCAAAGTTCAAGATAGTAATAGTTGTAGTTTGATCAAAATTATCCCTAATCACTATTATAGAGACAGAAAAAGTTAAATAAACTATTAAAAATGAAAGTTATTATAAGAAAAAAAATTATTGTTTAAAAAGTAACAACAATCATTAATTATCTTAGTATTTGTAAAAAATTAAAAAGTGATAATTAAAAAAGAATAGAGGGAGTAACATTCCCTTATTTTTATTTTCATTGATGTGATTTCTCAATATATACAATTGTTTCCAAATCTATTTTAAGGAAGGTATTGATGTGTCATGAATATAATTACATATAGAATATTAACAGATCGTATGCATTAATATGAGGCATAAGAAGAAATATAATAACAAATCATTTTTATCTATATATATATATATATATATATATATATATATATATATATATATATATATATATATATATATATATATATATATATATATATATGATCCGTCCATGTTACCGTTAATTCAAATACATCTTTTGTAGTGTTATAAAGACAACTAATATTGTATGGGATATATTATAATAGATATTTCATTTTTATAAAAAAAAATATGAATATTAAAATAAATGTTTAGTTAATAAATAAAAAAGTTATAATTAATTAAATTAATGAAAAATAATCTATCCATATAAAAATTATATGTGTTAACATCCATGTTTAATGATATATATTTTTCTTGAAAAAATAACATTTAAACAATGAAATATAAAAAATTATAAAATATTAAATTTAAGTATTTTTGATGTTGACAATATGATAAAATATTAAATTTAAGTATTTTTTTACTTACATACATTTGTTACATGATATTTATAATAAATAATTATTATGATTATTCTCCTTTTTTTAATATATAAATAAATTAATTGATTAAACATGTATAAAATTATTTTAATTATTACCAAATAAAAAAACATATAAAAATATTTATTTGATAAGAAAGTATTAAATAAAAAAGAATAATTTACTTGACAACAAATTATATAAGCAATGTTCTTTCTTCTTTAAATCATATATTTTTGACTTTTTAGATCTTTTAATGTTTGGTTATTTCAATAGTTTAAAATTGCATATGAGAGAATCAGATTGAAATTTAGAATGAAAATATAGTATTAAAATTTACATAAAAGATATAATATTGAAATGGAAATATAACATTAAAATATTTATATTGGCATATGAAATGAAAATATAATATTAAAATATTCATCGTGAAAATTTATATAATATAATTATTTAATAACATCTATATGAATGTTTTTTAAGGCTATTATTGTGTGTTTCTAATAAATAATTTGGAAAGAGGAAAACTAACCATCAATTTTTACTCTTTTTTTTCTTTAATATTTATAGTATAGTATATGATAGGTGTAGCGGTAGAAATATTCAAGACTAACCATTGGATTGACTAGTCTTTATACAAATCAAAAATAAAAATCGCCACCGCGCTTTATTATTTTCAAAGGAATGGAAAAAGAGCGAATAACTCAAAAAAGGGAGAAAGATTCAAGGTAAGTGGGTTGGTTATGCAAAGGGAAGGTATTAGCACCCTAAACATCTACGGTACTCCGCAAGAACCTCTTTGTAAAATCTGTATATTTTAGCTATAAAATATGTTGTATATAAAATGGATGGTGGAGGTGAGAAAAAAATATATTTTTTTATGATTTTTGCACCCGCCGCGGTTGCGAACCTTTAGTGTCTACGTATCACCTTTCATACAATAGGGGATCAGGGTACACGTAGTTCCTTTTTTAAAAGTTTGAAACACAAGTGTGTTGGTTAATTTTAAGAGATAAGACATCATTGTCATTGTCCGTGTGGAAAACATACTTACTACCCATAATTATGAGAAAGGAGAATTTGCATCATCTCAAAGTGGAGGATATGACTTAGATTTTAAAATCAATAATGCCTCACTCAACACCCAAGTGGAAAATATCTCTCTTCACTACATATTGTAGAAGTATAGTTGTTTGCATCACTACAAGGATTGACAAGAGTCTAATCTTTTGAGAAAAGTTTTAAAGATAAAAGCCAAAGTGGCAAAATGGTTTGAAATGAGATTAATTGACTTTTAGTATTCGCACAAAAATGTCAAGGTATTATTAAATTGATTGGAGTTTATTTATGAAAATATTTTGAAAATGCATGGACATAAGTCCAAGTTTTTATGAAAGTGGTTTAAGTTTCAAAACAAGAAGAGTTTTCAAAAGGAGGGAGGAGATTTTTGAAATTAAAGAAGATGGGAGGAGAAGAAGAGATTATCCTAAAGCATAAGGTAAAATCTAAGGATAAAAACCATCTAACCAACAAGAAGTCAAAACTTGACATTATGAGCCAAGATAGAATTCTCATTCTTTGGATTGAAACCAAGCAAGCAAAGATACTAGACCTCTTCAAGTGTGTTAAGTCTTCACAAAAATTGGGCAGAGTAACGGTCGTATACGGGTGAATTCCAGATTACAAACAAAGGATGTAATCACAAAAACCTGCACAGAAAAACAAACAAGCAACCCAATATCTTGAGGTAAACCTCAAGAACTTCAGACAAAAAAAATCATATAAGATCACAAGGTCTCCAAGATAGGCCAAGGTTTCTAATCCTAAGTCCAAGAAAAAAGCTCCATGCTCCATAATGCCAAGGATAGTAACCAAATAGTCCAAGTACCATTAAGAGTTTTTTAGGTTTATGTTGATTATTAAGTATCTTAAGAAAAAAAAAGAAAAAGCTCAAGTGAGCAAAGAAAAAATGACAATAAAATAAATGCTCAAATGAGCAAAGATAAAAATGGCATGAAATGAAAATGCTAAGAAATAAATAGTACATAAAGCATAAAAAGAATAAAAGCATAAGATAAACAAGTCAATAATTAGTGGTTAGTTGGATGACCATCTTGAAACTTGTATTTGGAACTCATTAGAGGATTGGTATAACCAAAGCCTCCACACAACAAGTTACATTTGCTTTTTGTCAAGTATATCATCCATTTGGAATTCTCATAAGTACCATTTAATGATTAACGATGTTTAAGTGATCCGCGTTGACCAAAGGTGTTGTAGATCCATTAGAGGATTGGTAGAACCAAAGCCTCCACGCAATGAATCTCAAGGTTATTGGATCAAAGAGATCAAATTAACATACTTGGGCTTGCAATCATAAGTTTGGGCCACAAATGATCATTTATTCGAATCGGAACAAAATTTAGCGCTATGTTAAGCAATCGTAAGTGGACTTATATAGAAGTCGCACCTATTTTGAGGCTGGTCAATAGAAATCTATACACCATTTATTTTGAGAAATGATATAGAGATTGTGCCCCAACAACATTTAGTGCAATGAGAAGGGGATGAGATGAAGAGGATTAGGGCAAAGATGAATAAACCACTTTTGAATTAAAAATTTAATCAAACTATTATTAAAATCATTCATCCATTTGGTGGAGTTAAACTCAACACCTAAGATCCAATGATGTTAATAAAGCCATGATCAAAAAATCAACCCAAGACAGCCAGAAAATAATCACAAAATAATATCATATTTAATATATACATTAAAAGGTTTAAAAAATGTTTTAAAAAAATGGAAAATAATGAGGAAAATATCAATTATATTCAAATTAATCAATAAATGAAAAATAAGACCATAGAAAAATCAGAAAAGAGGCCAAGTAATTTTATTAAATTTTTGGTAATTTTTAAAAGTCAGAAACTATTTTTAAAAACTAAAATAAATGGGTAAAATAAACAAAAATAGTAAAAAATATTAAAGTCAGAAACAAAAATACAATAAGGTCACCAATATTTGTCACAATATCATTGGACCATTCCATAATTTTTTCAGAATTTAAAAATGTATAAAAGTATTTTTAAACATTTTAAACAAATCAAATAAGTGTAAAATTTATAAAAAATACCAAAACACAAAATTAAATTGTGAAAAAATAAAAATCAGAAAGAGAATAATCAAAAATATTTTTCATAATTTTTTCAGATTTTTGGACTAAAAATGAATTTTCTATGATTTTTTTAAATTTAAAACAATTAAAATATAAAAATCAGAAAAAGAAAATAAAAGTAAAATATGTGGACCATTGGATGAGAGTCAAAATGCGTTAGTAATCAAATCCAAGGGATCTGGCGCGCTGTGCATATCATGTCATTAGTGAATAATGTACATAATCATTAATAAATCAGATTTTTGAAAATAACAAGTGGCGTGCCATCACTGGTTGGAAGATGACAAGTAGGTCATCTTCAACCTCCAGCCAACATGATTTGCAGGTCTCTCAAACTGTAAAATCAGAAGCTCAGACATATGTCAATCGCGTCGTCTCTTCAAAATGAAAACAACCACACCCTCGCGCCAAATTTATATAAATTGTAGCTCAAGCAATTTGGAAGGAAAGTTTTGAAAAAGGATTTGAAAATTCATGGTCAAAACGCATTTCCAGATGAAAGTAAGTGTTGCGACTAGAACCAGGGCAATGAGAGCAACACAATGATATCAAAGTTTTGAAGAATTGATGAAGGATTCTACCTATTGAAGTTAAGTTGCAGAGCTCTGAAACTAGACTTGTACGGAGCAATATAGGGCACGATTCTTGAATGTAATTATATGGTTAGCTTCAGGGAAGATCAAGGAAGGTGAATTGAGGGAAAAATGGATTGAAAAAGGCTTGAGAATAGATTTTGAAGTTGCTGAATTATGGGTTGTGAAGCAAGTTTGGCAGGGTGATTCTGACTATCTAAGCTTGGGAATTTGAATAGGGGATGACCCTCTATTTATAGGGAAGCAAATGGGATCAAAAGGAATAGCAAATGATGCGTTTTGGAGGGGATTCGTGTGGGTTTGCATCATGAAGAAAGTGTGACTTAAACTTGATCAAAACTCAGCCAAAGCGTGCGTTTCATGATGCTAATCACTTCTGGCAAGTTGCTAAACATGATTAGAAACAAAAACGCGTGGAAATCTTGTGATAAGAAGCCAAAACAAAGATTTCAAAATTCAGACTTTGTGCAAAATTCAGTTTTAAACTACAAAATTCAATTCCATGGCATTTTCACCTCAAGGGGTCTTAGGGCATAATTCTTGATGCTTTGGAAAGATGAGGTTACAATATTTGCAATGGAAAAAGAATGGAATCAAATGGATGCTTGAGCTGAAAGTTACATGGAGTCAAAGTTGAAGAAAAAGAGTTGACTTTCCATACTTAGAAATATTTCAAATTCTTCTTTAAAAATGGCCTATAATCTTTTGCATCCAAACATGGCTTTTCACTTAGAATTTGCTCTTGACCAAAGAAGATCGAATTAAGTAGACCCCTTGAGTGACATTTTGCAATTTGAACCACTCAAAAATTCCAAAAATTGAGCAAGTTATGACTTGTTGAAGTTGGTCAAAAATCATGAAATGACCTATAATCTTTTGCATTCTTAAGGCAACTTTCATCCATTTTCTCACTTTGCACATAAAAGAATGCATGAATTACACATCCTTAGGATCATCATGAAAAAAGAATGGGCTCAAGGTGATAAAAATTGACCAAGTTATGACTATTTGAAGTCACATATGGAAAATTGAGGATTCATCTGGATGACTTGTAATCTTTCCTCTTCACCAAGTTTCTTCCACATGGAAACTCCTTGGAACTTTTGAATTGATTTGTTGGTAACTCTTTGTAGAGAAGAATTTTTTTGGAATCACTCAAAAATATCAAAAGATGAGCAAGATATGCCCCCTTTGAAGTCCAAAACCCTAACCTTTAGATCAAGAGAATGCTTTGAGGAACTTTGCCAAGTTTGAACAAACTTTTTGTGCCAATATTCTTCCTTTGTGAATAGAAATTGTTGAGGATGATGATGAAGACTCATGGCCACCAAAACCACCTCCATACCAATTCTTCCAAAACAACTTCAATGGTGAAGTTTGAATTTCTCAAGCTATTGACTAGGGTATCGAAATAAACTCATGAACCCATGAAGCAACTTGCTAAACCTCATTGCCTTTACCTACATTATTAACAAGTAAGACAAACCAATATTGCATTTTGTTAATTACAGAGAAAATCAAAGCAAAATATCCATGATCACAAAAGAAAACAAGTCAACGTGCTTGGTAACTCCTCAAAAGAACAAGGCTAAAGATAGAGAGAAGAACCAAAAACCCTAATGTGATCTTGTTGTGATTGAAATAATATGATATGATGAAAGGATCTTAGGAGCAAAAATTAGAATACAACAATAGGTATCAATTTTCATATTAGAAAATAGAATTAAAAGTTTATTTAGTTGGAGGATCAGTGAATTTTGTAATAAAAATATGGTATTAAAATTTACATAAAAAAATTAAGATTTGGAATGAAAATATAACATCAAAATATTCAGGTTAGGATATGGAATGGAAATATATCATTATAATATTTGTTGTGAAAGTTTACGTAATATAATAATAATTATTATTATATAGAAAAGAAAATTCATATTTTTTTTATAAAATTTTATGTGTATTGATAATAAAGAAAAGAAAATTTTAAAATTTGAAAGAATAGTGAATAATAAATATTTAAGACTATAATAAAAATATATGATAAATTATTTATTGATATTTTAGGTGAATGAAATTAAAAATCAATTATGAAGATTTTTTTATATGGCAAAGGTGAAGGTTTAAAAATATGAAGAGTTCTTTATATAAATAAATAAATAAATAATTTGAATATATATATATATATATATATATATATATATATATATATATATATATATATATATATATATATATATATATATATATATATATATATATATATATATATATATATATATATATATATATATATATATATATATATATATATATATATATATATATATATATATATATATATATATATATATATATAAAAGACAAGAGAAAAAGGTAAAGAGGACAAATAAAAGAAGAGAATAGAATCAAAATTTGAATTTGAAAAGGAAAAGGTAAAATGCCAAAATGGTTCATGAAACAAGAAGATAACATCACTATCACAAAATTTGAAGGCTCCCTCAACACGTTACCACTCTCTACCCGTGAACTATTCCCGCTTCTTTTTTTGGAACTTTAATGTCACAATCATCTTCCAATTCATATTTTCTCACCTATAAAACACATTGTCTTGTCAATATCAATTCTAATTCAAACTTCTTTTTCAATTTTTGTTAATATATCACTAACACTTTTCCTCTATTAACTAAACCCGACATAAAATAAAGTTCTAATAATATGGACCTAATTCGATCCTAAAATTGTTTGTTCTTTTTAATGCATAAATTGTTTTTTTTTTACAAACAATTATAAAAATTAATTCTCTAAGTCAAGAGTATCTTTTTTTAAAGAAATTTAACCATATGAAAATTTTAAGAATTGAATCTAAATCTAAAATATTTGATCAACTTATAAAATTATGTTTGAGTTAAAATTTACAAAGTACAATTTAAATCAAAAATTCATTTAATTCAAAAATCAAATTACTCACGGTTTGGTTTGATTTTGAATTAATAATTAAAAATACAATTAAATCATATTCAATATTATACAATTTAATTTATTTCAATTTTTTAATATTCAAATTAGAAATTATAATTAATTATTAATATTAACATTATAAAAATACACTATACAATAATATTTTTGAAGTAATATATAACATATAATACAACTAAAATAAAAATAATTGATTATGTTTTAAACAATTAAAATATTAAAAATAAATAAATATATAAATATATATATATATATATATAAATAAATAAATAAATAAAACTAAAAATAGTTTTAAAGTAAATTAAATATCAACTAATAATAAATTAATATAACATGTCATATTAATAAAAAATAAATAAATATTAAAATATGTCTACACATTTTAGTTTTAATAAGTTTTTTAAAAAAATTAATATGAAATTCAATCCAATGTAAACTGTTTTCATAAAAAAGAATCCAAACACATTAAATAAGATTCAATTTTTTACAATATTTAATTTTTTGGTTTGTTAGCATTAGCGATTTTTATTAAAATTTTATATTTCTTTTTAATTGTTATTTTTAAATTTTAAAATAATACTAGTAATAGTTTTGTTAAAATTACTCCTAATCATTTATTATAAAAAAAGAAAAAGTAAATTAAAATAATAAAAAATTAAAAATATTATAGGTAAAAGAAAAATTATTGTTTAAAAAATAACAACAATCATTAATTTTATTTTGTTATGTGTAAAATGCAAAAAAGATAATTGAAAAGAAATGAAGAGAGTATAATTAATAGTTAGAACCAGTTCTCAAAATAAAACCTAATTATAAAAATTAATTATATGAAAATTATCATAAAAAATGTTACTAATAATTATAAAAGTCGAGACATCAATTTTGACACCATTAACATTAAATTATAAATATTCATATTAAAGTTAATCAAACCATAAATAAGTACAAAATTCATATTTAAAATATGAAACTTCCATTTCTAACTTATAATAAAGTTACCTCCATTTAGATTGCAACATAATACTCTGTCCCAAAATAACAGTAACATGGTATGTTATATAAGCAAACTTAATTGCTTTTCTTCTATACCAAGCAACATAATACTTAGTACTATTACCAACATTCTTCTCTTCTTTACATTACACTAATCACTACTTAATTAATATTAATACTAGTTAATACCTCTAAATTTTAACATGCCATAAACAAGTTCAAAAACATAAACCAAAGGTTTAAACAAAAATAACATCATTAGCAAAATTTAAAACTAAAAGCTACTTAGAGGTCATAGCTTCCCAAATTTGGGTTTCCAAAGGCGATCTTTCATCAAGTTGCGGTGCATTTTCGGACGACGTAACGATACGCAGCGACTTTTTTCTTCCTTGAGGCGGTGTTGTCGACCGAGAGTATCATTTTGCCGGATTCTTTCGATGTGAACGAGTTGTGGATTGCTTCTTCGGATGATCCAATCTTTCTCGGCTTCTCAACTGCTATAGTGTAGCTTCCTTCAGCATTTGGAACAAACTCAGCACTGTATTCCAAGTCCCAGCCTCCAACAACAATGTCCCAAGTGATAGTTGCACCTCCCTAGTTCATCACCACAACAAGTTAATAACATAAGCGCGTATATTTTGCTTTAAGGAACACTGAATAATTTATGTATCAGATTCATATATAGACCAGATACATAAACATGAAAAGAGAATATTTGCTTATAATAATGACGAGTGACCAAGTGATGTAAGTGCTTAAAGGGTCATTTTGTAAATAAGGAAATTTCAGGTACCAATTTGCCAAATCCTAAAACACTTTAGGGGAAGTTTTTGAATGAATGAGAGAATCAAAAGAGAATATTTAATCTAAAAAGGAAAGAAACCACTTGCATGAATGAAATGGGGTGAATGATTAGTACCTCAATTCCTTCTATTTGTATATTCACTTTCTCTCCTCCTTTGACAGTGAATTCAGAAGCAGGTTTTGGGGGACCATTTTGCAAATCACTGGGAAAACTCAGCCCTCCATACTGAACAGGAATATCCTCTGGTCTAATGAATCTGATCATGACAAAACATGTTTTAGTAACCAAAGCCATTAATGGAAATAGAAGAAGAATTGGAACATTATTTGCTCTTTAATAGTAAGTGCATCTTTTGATTGAAGTTTATTTTTGAAAACTAAGTATTTGAGTTCAACTAATCCTAGGGAATCAATCTCACCGTCCACTAGATCAACAGAGATTGTTAGCACCTAACAGAATTTGAACCTGAGACCATGAGAAGAGCACACTCTCGCGTCCCAAGCCTTCGCCAAAAGATTACAAAATTCACAACGGGCTAGTATCACTATGATTTTGACACAATTATTGTGTGCGCGGTCAGCAATTTCATAATCAGCACATAAGTATTGAATCGTGATCGACTAGTCTAGATTTCCAGCTTGAAATCTAGACCATCTGATCCACTAATGTGCTGACTAAGTAAACACCTGCTATAGCGGCAATTCGGGATCAATCTTGTCAAAAGTTACACATGATTTATTTGATCGCGCGATGCACTAAACGAAAGCATAAGAACAACTTCAATACTAAAAGTAGTTAATGAAAAAAATCAAAATTGCAATGTGGTAGAGGATCTTAATATAGATAAAAATTGAGAGAACCAAACCCAAGTAAAACATTCTAGATTAAGTAAAGTATTTATGACTAGTATAAGGTTCAAAAGAATGGACAGAAAAACAATCCAAATGGAACCACTAAAATATAGTACTCACTTGTAGAGTGTCTCAGCAGCATTTCCTTCTTTTGAGATCACAAACTTGCTTTTAGTCCTTTGAGTCAAAAAAGGACTAAACATTGAATACAACATGCTGAAGTACCATGGCACATTGATGAAGATCTAAATCACCAAAACAAGTAAAAACAACAACTTAATCACCACATGAACAAAAACCACTAAAATTAATGATTTACTGAAACAAAAATGGTACCTTTCTAGCAACCATTTCAGGGTAATTATCTTGAAAAAGTGACATAATATGATTAGAAGCAACCCTCAACTCTCTTTTAGGCATATCTTTAAGATCAGTCACTTGAATAAGAGAATTAACACCACCTGGCTTAAAATGCAAAAGCCTAATACCTCTTTCAAGAACTTGAACTCTCCATCTAAGAAACTTCTTGAGCTTCTCTTCATCACCAAAGAATCTCTCATACATGTCCTTATCTCTAAACAAACCATAAGCATTGTAACAAACAGGGTGACCCTCTTTGTCATAGCCTTGCATATAAGCTATAACACCTTCTAGCTCCTTGAACTGACTTAAATCCTCTTCAACTATTGTGTCAGCATTGAACTCTTTTCTCCAAGATAAGCACTTTAGAATCATGTTGAGGGATTCATTGACTCTGAAGTCTCTTGCTCTGAGGAATTTCAGGAGGATTACATCAGCTCTGTCGTCACCACCAAGAAGAGGAACACCCCACATGGAAACTCCAGCTTCGGTTCCATTAGAGGTGGTGGATTCAAGGAGGTGTTTTTTGAGGTCTTGAAGAGCTTTTTTCTCTGAGGATTTGAGAAGGTTGATAAAGTAATTGTCTTCTTCAAAGGAAGGAGTTCTAAGAGATGAAGGGGTGTTGGTGCCGATTAGAGATGAAAGTAAGGTTTTTTTGGTGTGTTTTGGTGAGGATTCTGTTAAAGGGGTTTGAAGAGAGAGAGGAGATGAAGAAGAATCCATCATCAAGGTTGGATTTTGAGACAGACCCAGATGAAATCTTTGCATGAAAGGGTGAGTGGAGGTTGGTTTTGAGGATTTGAAGGAAATGGGTTGGTGATTGTGTGAAAAAGGACAGAACTTTGTGTAAGAGTGTGAATGTGGTTTTGTAGAAGACAGAAGAAGGAGAGAGAAACAGAGAAAGAGTGTTTTTTTGAGTTTGTTGAGGTTGAGGTTTTGGTTGGTTGGTTTTTGTAGTGATGGTTGGTTTGAGGAGAGGGAGAGAATTTGAATGTGGTGTTGAGGTTTTGAGAGAGTGGAGTGGAATGTGGAGACAATAATCGTGGGAGAGAGAGAGGGAGAGAGAGGAGAGAGAGTGAAAGCACGCGCTGATTTTTGGGGGAGAGTGTGAGGTACTAGAGTGTGTACTATTTTGCTGCATTACAGAGACAAGCAGTGTTCAAACTCTGAAGTTTGAAAAAGATACATAGAGGTAGTACTTTATAAACACATGGGGGAGGGAAGGATATATATTTAATATTATAAAGTTTCTATGCATAATTAGGGGAGTTAATAATAGTAGTACATTGTTTTAATTAATTAATCTATTAAGAAACCATCCATAATAGAACTTTCTTTTTAATACTCATTTGACATTTTTAAAAGGGTTCCACTTAATACTCCATTTTGTATTGTTTCACTTTTCTCAATTATTCAAACAATTCAATTATGTTTTTCAAATATTTAAATAATTCTTCAAAAAATTTAAAATGGCTTTCATTAAACTCCACAATATAACACTCATTTGTATTATTTTGAGTATTGTTTAATAAAAAATTTAAAAGAAAAAAAAAGTAAATATTTGTAGAATCGAGGTTAACACCTTTCCTATTCAATTATCCATTAAGCTCTAACAAATTCGTCTAAAAAAAACATTGTAGAAATCTTGAAAGATGACCGATGATTATGTTCTAAATGACATGGAAAGGGATCTCTTCGATCTATAACATGCAATAAGATTGAATTTTTTAAGGAGATTTTTTCCATCCATTATGATCTTACTCGATTTAAAAGATTAGTCTCTACAGTTACGCGCAGAGGATATTCGATTTCTATCAAAAAAAACTCTTTATTTTAGAGTTTAAATTAAGGTGGTACAATGAGTCTGACTGGTTAGATATGTCTATTTTCTCTGTATATTTTTGGAAAATAGACAAAAAATTTAGGTTAATATTCCATAATATGTTCGTCTCGCTCTGCTCCATTTTGTTATGACATCAGACATTAACATAAATTTTTATAATTTTTAAAATTTAAAGGTACATTGTATGTGGACTCACTCCGTCATGTTCTTATTTTTTGCAGAATGAATCAAAGTTTTAGATCCGTACCTCCAATAATGTCAGCTTCACTCTATTTGTGTGTGCTTTTGCGGAGCAAACATGTCTTTTAACCACCTTTAATTTAAATTTGGAGTGCAAAAAAACATGTTCATCCAATTTAGACCGATGTACTCAAAATCATGTGCAACAAAAATTATGGGTATATTAGAGTGTGAGCAATCCCTATTGGGCCTGAATGCCAAACTTAAATTGTCACACATATACATATTATTTATATTATAATTAATATTTAATAATAATTCAATTTTTTAATTTAAGATTTTTTAAAAAAATACTCTAAATCACAGTTTTGGTCCCCCTATTTTATCCACTCTCAAAATCAGTTATCCTGTTTATTTTTAAATAGTTTTAGTCTCACATACCTCTTTTCCATCCAAAAGCGTTGGTGTGTCAATTTTTTTAATATGTGACATTAATTTTGTTGTTAGGTCATTTTTAAATGAACAAAATTTTTTTTATAAACTTTAATAATATATAAATCTAATATATTAATTGAAACAAATAAAACTTAAAAGTTCTTCCATCGTCTTCCTTGTTTCCACCATCGTGTTTTTGTTTTTCTTCCATTGTCGCACTGTTCAGTGTTACACTATGTGTCTTTCGTTATCTTCTTCAAGCTATATTTTCATCGTTCCCCTAACTCGCTCTTCTCCTTTGTAATGTATTATGAGTCTATGCAAATACTAAGGTCTTCTTCTCATTTTAGGAGGAGAATGATGCAACGTTATTATGGGTTGAATTCACCACTTGAACTGTATGGACATCTCAGAATTCGGGTCAAAGGTTCTATGATTGTGGGTTATACAAGGTACATATAGATCCCTAATTTTTAGTATTATTCATCTTCTCAATTCTAAAATTTGTGGGTAATTTCTAACTTTCACGTTCTATTATGTTTCATTCAGTTACAAGGAAGGAAATGATGTTCTTTTTTTTATTGGTATGATGAGAAGATACCTGGACATTCACATGAAGTGATTAAATCGCTTTTGAAGTAGGTTAATGAGTTGAAGAAAAAATATGATTTAACAAAGAACACTTATGATGACTTAAAGAAGAAGATCAATTTTTTTTAGTATTTTTTAGATTTTATCTTGGTTTTTGATCATCATGTTGATCACAAAAACCTTTGCTTGAGTAATGTTGTCATTGTTGCAAGGTTGCTTTGTTAATGTTGTAAGGTTTGTCTTCAATTAACAATGTTACTCTATCATTGTTTAAGAGCTGGATCCAAATCAATTTCGATTAGGTTGCAATCATAATTGATTATGACCTAACAAAATAAGAAATGTTTTTATGGGTTTGAACCATAATTGATTAAAAGACTTCCTTTTATTGATTACTGAGATAGCTTGTCCCGTAATTGGTTACATAAGTTTCATAATCGATTAGGAAGCAAATATTTGTTTTATAATGGATTAAAAGTTTGGCTAAACAAATAAGTTTTAGAAGATGTTTTTGAAAAATATGAAATATGATAATAGATTTTAATGTGTATTTGTGTGTGATACTACCTTACTACTTTGAGAGAACACACATAATTTTACATTATTGATCCTATAAAAATGAATAAACAATAGAGTATAATATCGTAATCAATCTTTTAGCATCAGACTATGTTTCTTGGTGAAGTTCTTTAGCTTTTGATAGTTTTTCACTAGTCATAAAGAGTTTCTCACTTTTTTACTTGTTTCATATTGTCTTCTTTGTGTGATGACGTTTATGATTTTTATTTGTTTTCTTTACCATGATTAAAACCTTTGACATACTTGTTAAGTGCATAAAACCATATTTCTCATTTGTTATGATGACAATGTACATCTCAATGACATGGCTAAGGTATATGTCAAGAATAAAAAAAAAGTTTAAAGTGTTAGCTCCTCCTGACAGATAAAGAGAGCATACTTCCCATTAGTATATACTTATTCTCATTTTACATAATAAAAAAGCATGGAAACAGATAACATATCACATTGCATAAAACATATAGAGAAGAAGTAATAGGCAAAAACCATCTCATATATAGATGAAAGACTAAAGTTCAATATAAAGTAGGGAAACAACAAATCAATCAAAGAAAACAATACAAGTAAATAAAAGCTACATAATGCTACTACAATGCACCATCTTCATTATTAAAACTCTGAAACTCAAGAGAAACTATGACCCTCATATCAGCCAAGTGATATGTGATGGTCGAATATGGTTGTCACATGACAAAGAAGTATCTTGTTATATTTAAACCTTGCAAGTATGCTTTCAAAGAGACCTTAATTAGGATATGTCTAAGGAACTTCATGATCAAACTCTTCCATATTTACATTCTTTGGTAGCTAAGAAGTAAAAAGGGATTAAGGAGATGGCTCATCGAAAGTATTAGGAGCATAGATCGAGGTTTTCCCTATTTTCGATACATTCATATTATTTATATTTCTTAAACTAATCTTTGATATGCTTAAGTCATGTTTTTCTCCTTCCAAACTTACCCCAACATAAATCAAAATATTTTTTATGAGATCGCCATAAGACAACCAAAAATCTCCCAATCTACACTCCAACATGTGTTGCATCACCCCACTTACCTAGCTGATTTAGATGTTGTCAATCAGGAGCCTGGTAACAACTGTGTCTAACTTTAGTAGTTGACTATGGGTTTATTTTCTTGGTACCAACACATTTGTAACCACATATTGAATAAGACAACTAGTCATGGTCATAAATCTAATTGTGAGTGGTACATTGAGACTTTAGTACTTTATAAGCACACATTTAATTTTACATTATTAATCTTATAAAAATAAGTAAACAACATAGCACATGATCACAACTGAACTTGTAGAAGTTCACTTTGTTTATTATTGAAATTATTTAGCTTTTTGATAATTTTGTATCAGTCACAAAAAACTTCCTACTTTTTTATTTATTACATACTATAATACTATGGGAGAACTAACTTTTGGTTTTGCATTTTATTGCGAATGTTGCGGATAGCAAGAGTCACCACTAACTTTTCTTTTATCCAATAAGGAAAGGATGAAAAGAATAGGAAAAATCTTGAGATTATTGAGTTCGGGGGGTAGGTTATGAAAAGGGAAGGTGCTGGCACCCTTTTCATCTGTAGTTATCTACGGGCCCTTAATTGCTATCTCACTTTATTTTGAAAATGCTTTGTGTTGTGTGTTTGAAAAATATTTTGAAATGCTAATAGTAAGACAAATTTGTAATGACTTTTGAGAATGCGTACAAAGGGTTTGTTTGAAAATATTTCTGAAAGTGTTTGTGTGAAACAATGTTTGTTTCATTTGTGAGCAAGCGATTAAGAATTATCTACCTACTCAAAATCTTCATTGTTCTTTTCCTCCTCCTTTAGATAATGCTACTCTACCATTAGTTAGTAGGAAGCCCTATTGTTGGATGTGAAGGGGCGGGCGCGGATCATCATACAGTCATAAAAGGCAACTCGTAAGGGCGCTTTAGAAATTCGTAAGGGACTAGATCATTTACCAAAGGAAGCATCGAAAGGATCATCGAGGGACTATGATCTTTTTAATCGAGGGACAGTGCTAAAGCATCCCCCCGTTCGAGGGACATGATTGTGTTTCGAGGTAACAAGTGAGGTTATCCTAGAGGTGCGCGTATGCAAATGATTTGTGTTTCAGTTATTTTATCTTGAAATTAGGTTAACTATCTGTTGTACCCCAAATTTTCCCTCTCATTTTTTTACAAGATCTTCTCTTACATAGGTGGTTACAAACATTTGCTTGAAGAAAAATAACAAAATTTGAAGTTGGTCAAAGTGTCCTTCGATGGGGTGCAGTTCGAAGGCATGTTAACAAAATGTCTTTCATTTGGAATCTGAACAATGTGTCTTTCGATTGGCATCTTAGCAATGTCTTTTGATTGGCATCTGAGCAAAGGCGTCTTTGATTGGCATTTTAACGTCACTTTGATTGGTCAAAACTGAAGGAAATCAAAGAGAGCAAAATAAAGTTTTCGAGCGGTCAACAAGATCCTTTGATTGTCCTGTTAACAAGGCCTTTCGATTGGCATTTTAACAAGTACCTTTCGATTGGCATGGTAATAGTGTCTTTAGATTGGCATCTACATAGCACCCTTCGATTGGCATGGACAAAGGTCCTTCGATTGGCCTATTAACAAGGCCTTTCGATTTGCATTTTAACAAGTACCTTTTAAATGTCCTTGTAACTAGATCCTTCGATTGGAATTTCAATAAGGCCTTCGATTGGTATGGACAAAGGCCCTTCGATTGACATTCCAAAAGGTCCTTCGACTGGAACTTCAGAGTGTCCTTCGACTGGAACTTCAGAGTTTCCCTTAATCAGAATGAAATGACCTTCGAATGGAATTTTAGTGTAGACTTTGTCTTAATCTAAGATGCTCTGATGAAGGAAGTTCTGAACACTTCGAATCAGAACTTAGACTCATCACAAGGCCAAGGGCTGGTCGAAGTTGTATAATAGGGAATGTTCTGAATAGATTCGAATTGGACTTTGAAGCTGGCAAAGAAATCTATTCGAAGGAAGTAACAATGACTCATTCGAAGAAAATGTAAAGTTCCATTCAAAGAAGCATTCAGAAGGCCCATTTGAAGCATGCATAAGAAGTCCATTCGAAGATGCATTCAGAAGACCCATTCGAAGGAAGTAACAATGACTCATTCGAAGAACATGTAAAGGTCCATTTGAAGAAGTATTCATAAGGCCCATTCAAAGCATGCATAAGAAGTCCATTTGAAGATGCATTCAGAAGACCCATTCGAAGGGTGCATAAGAAGTCCATTTGAAGGAGGCAACTCATAGGCCAATCGAAGAGAAACGCTGGAAGGTGTTCGAAGGAGTCAAGTGTTCAGGTTCATCCAAGATTTCCAAAGAGACATGATTGTATCAAAAAGAAATGCTTTCAATATGTCTGATTCTTGTCTCATGGCTTTAAAGGCCTGGTTAAATGGTTGTCTCTTACCGTTACTATGCACCATCACACTCCTATAAATACAAGGCCAAGGATACAGTGCATGGGGGACAAAAAGGAGGACGGAAGGGGATAATACACACATACACACAACCTTAGAAATTACATCAAAAAAACTCAAAACTCATAGTGATCCCAATCGAAATACATTTTTTTTGCAGTCATCCCCATTCCAAAAGAATACCAAATTCGTCCATGTGATATGGTGGGAAAGAACTGACTGTTTTTTGGAATGCTGGTTTGCGTTTTGCGTTTGTTTTTGCAAAATGTCACGGTAAGCAAGAGTCGCCACCGACTTTTATTTTATCCAATAAGGAAAGGAAAAAAGCACAGAAAAATTCCTTTTTCGAGATATTTCTCGGGTTCGGGGGGTAGATTATAGAAAGGGAAGGTGTTAGCATCCTTTCTATCTGTGGTTATCCACGGGCTCTTAGGTACTTGCTCATATTGTTTTTAAAATTTGCTTTCTTTGTGCTTGTGGGTTTAAAAAAGTTTTTATTTGAAAACTTCGATTTAACTCTTGTTTCTGTCCTCAAGAGTATATGAAGTATTTTTGGAAACTTTGTTTGAAAAGTGTAAGTGTGAAAAAGATTTTGTTTTTTTGAAAGAGCAAGTACTTAAGAACCATCTACCTACTCGAAAAAGGAATCGTTATATGCTAATGTCCTTTAGACAATGCTATCCCACTATTGATGAGTAGGTAGCATCGTCGTTGGAGTTTTAAGGGTCAATTCGAATTTAGGGACTTACGGTCACCAAAGCAATATTAGGACGCCTTAGCGGTAACCCTAATGTCTTAGATCATTTGTTTTGAGGCAACAATATCCGAGGTAACCGTTTCAAGGCAACTTATGATCTTTGGACAAGAGGGGGACCTCTAAAGTGACCTATACTCAATGACCACGTTACGAAGGCAACCAAGTGGGGTGTACCCTAAGAGTGTGCATGTGCGAGCGTGTCGTTTTCAATTTATTGTTATCTTTGTACATGTTAATGGTGATCTAAGTTGATTTTAGGTTAAACATTCATTCTTGTCATGCATTCCTATTATCAAACATCTAACAGTTATATTTTGCGAAAATTAAATTACAAGGCGTCGGGTATTTACATCGCCAAAATCAACCCTTTGAAATTTAAATGCGGAAAAATAAATAAAGCGATAAATAAATGGTCCTAATTCTCTATTACATTCCGGAAACAAATACAATATTGAATAAATGAAAATGAAATCGCGTGCGAGAAATTAAATCGAGCGCAAATAGGGTTTTGACCTTTTTTTGTGAGAAAGTATCTTTTTTGTTGTTTTTTAATTTTAAGAAATAAACTATCCTAAATTAATTATTGAATTAAATTAATTAAATTAATAAAAATAAATATTTTTGGGTTTTTTGTGTTATTTAAAGAAAGAAAATAAAATTGATCAATGTTAGTAAAAACCTAATTAATTCTAAGTTAATTTTAATTATCTACAAAAATATATTAAAGTTAATTCTAATTAATGACCTAAATTAATTAATTGATTTGTTAATAAAAAAGAAAATACTAAAATTTAAATTAATAAAGAAAATATTTTTTTGGTTTTAATGTTATAAAGAAAAAGATTTGATTGGTTAATTAATAATAAAAAATGATAACAAAACAATTAAATAAACTAAATGAAAATAGAGAGAGATAGAGGTATATGGGCTTGTTGGAGGTTTGATCAGCAATTTTGAGGCCCAATTACATTGGCCTAGCTTGACTTTTTAAGATCCCCTATGCGCATGTTGACTGGACTCCATGGTGGACCATCAATCTGGATCACCAGATCTGGCCTTTGGCCATCTGGCGCTTTGACTTGTGAAGGCATATGGTGAGCTCCAAGCATTGACTTGTACCTGATTATCTTAAGAAAAAATATAGTAAAGCACATGGGGGACCTGGGATCGAACCCAGGTCCTGTGGATGCTTGGACTGCTCGCTTCGCCACTAGGCCATTGTGCTTTAGTTGTCAATATATTAAACAATAATAATAATAAGAGTAAACGTGTTATATGCCATAAAATTTAAAAAAAGTGCGCGAAAATTTGAAAGGGGCCAATCAGAGGGGGACACGTTGTCGTCCCTGTCCTCAGGCCTGTAAAGAAGTTACCTGCGGATTTAAATCCGCATCTAAAAGCGGAGGCCATTCCAAAAACTCATCTCAGGCCATATAAACTCCTCCCAAGACCATGGTTGAATTCGTCTTCCTCTCCCGGTCACGTCCATGGCCATTATTAATGCTAATTTTACCTGTAAGAGAAATGCCCAAAAACGAACCACAAACCCCTAGCTATGGTACCTCACAGCATAGGCCACATAAACAAAATTGGATAATACAGAAAGCTTGGAAATTTGATGAGGATTATGAATATGTAAATAGTTTGTACAAAAGGTGCAGAAATAAAGATCTACAAATTCAAATGCAGAGCAGTTTTCTGTGATACTTACAGTGCGTTTGAGCATGTATGGAGGCTTGCTAGGGATTGGTTCTGAATCAGTGAACCTCCAGCAATCGATTGGTGTCAAGCTTTGCTTCTGAAAATGCCTCAAAGTATGATTTTGGTTTCACACTTTTTACCACTTTTTTCAAGTTTTGTTTGGTTGGTTATTGCAGCCTCTACCCTTGTTTTCGTGCCCTCTAGCTTCCTTATGTAATGTGGAATGCATTAGGTTAACAAATATGCCTTGAATCTTTGCACATCAATGCCATGAGATTTGATTTGATTCACCATTACTAAACCTTCCAAAATTGTCAAAACTCAATCTTTTTGCACATGGATTGCTTGATACGAGTTTGATACCCTTGATGATGATGATTCAGTCCTGAAATAGCCAAAAAGATATCAAGTAATCAATATTTGGATTTAATTTGATTTAATTTGATTTAAAATGAAATAATTCAATAAAAAATCAAATAAAATAATAAAAAAGAAATATGATCTCAAGGCTGAAGCTAGGACACGTGTGCAATGTGTCAAGTTCAAATCAAGTGGAAAGGAATGGGCCCATTTGACAAAATTTGAAGTTTTGGGGATAGTTGACTTTTGGCAATTTTGCAAAAATGCCCAACTTCAACAATGCATAACTTCTTCAATTTTGAACTTTTGGAGGTGTTCTTTGACTTTTTAGAAAGCTTGAGATGTCCTTTAACAAACCCTTTTGTTCTCATCTAATTTTTATATTCCATGCTCAAGTTATAAGCTTTGGCAAAAAAAGGTGTTTTTGTTGACTTTCAAAAATGACCTATAATGTCCAAATTTATAACTTCTTGTGAGTGTATTTTATGATCCTGGGGTATGAAGATGGATTGTAGGAAATTTCTTCCTCTTCAAAATGAGATTTGTATGGGTCATTTCTCATAAAGTATGAGAAAGTTATGCTTGGTCAAAGTTGAGTTGACTTTTCCTGCAAAATCCTAATTTAGCAACTTTTGAGTCTTGATGAATTTTGAGCAATCCTTGATGAATCATGATCAACCCTTGATCAAATGATGAAATATCCTTCAAAATGAGAATGTTGACAAAAAACTTGAGGTTTGACTATTTGTAGGTCACAGTTGACTTTTGCCCTAGCACAGTCAATTTTTGGACCTTTTGAGCAATTGGTTGAGCAAACTTCCTCTGCAAGGCTTGAAATTTGACATGGATGACCTTGAGGACATATTAGGACATTGGGGAGAACTTAAGGTCATTTGGACTCAAGGATCTTGATGCAACACAAAACCCTAATTTAGGGTTGATTGCCTTAGGAGATAGCTTGATTGTCCAACTCTTGAGCAATCTTGAGCCACTTGGAGATTTTTCTTACAATGTCGTTAGAAATATGAGAGGGAAAATTTTGGGGTACAACATCTTCCCCTGTTCAATCTTCTTAAACCTGAGGATGTAGATTGCCTTTCGTGATCCGGAGGTGGAAGATGATTGAACACTAGAGTGCCCAGAAATTTGCACTCGCATGAAGTGGTATCAGCCTGGTAATGTCGGGAATGGGCTTACATATTCCATTTGGGGATTGTTGGTAGGAGGATAGGCTTAAAGATGCCATCTGTAGGAGTGTCGATCGCATAAGAGATTCCTTAGCGTGAACTTGTATACCTGTTGTTGTAGAAGATTCCGCTGGGGAAGTCTGGTTTTTGTTGAGATTTAGGAACTTGCATGTACTTCAACTGAGAGAAAATCTCTGTTGAGTTTTAAGAACTTGTCCGTAATTCAACTGGGGGGAATACATCTTCATCAAGATCTAGGAACTGTCTGGCCTTCAACGTAGTATACCGTTGAGATTATAGAACTCATCCACACTATGGCGGAGGAAAACATCAAGATCTAGGAACTGTCTGGTCTTCAACATAGTATACCGTTGAGATTATAGAACTCGTCCACACTATGACAGGGGGAAACATCTTCATCAAGATCTAGGAATTGTCTGGTCTTCAACGTGGTATACTATTGAGATTATAGAACTCGTCCACACTATGACGGAGGAAAACATCAAGATCTAGGAACTGTCTAGTCTTCAACGTAGTATACCATTGAGATTATAGAACTCATCCACACTATGACATAGGGAAACATCTTCATCAAGATCTAGGAACTGCCTGGTCTGCAATGTAGTATATCATTGAGATCGTAGAACTCGTCCACACTATGACGGAGGAAAACATCAAGATCTAGGAACTGTCTAGTCTTCAACATAGTATACTGTTGAGATTATAGAACTCGTCCACACTATGACGTAGGGAAACATCTTCATCAAGATCTAGGAATTGTCTAGTCTCCAACGTAGTATACCATTAAAATTATAGAACTCGTCCACACTGTGACGGAGGAAAACATCAAGATCTAGGAATTGTCTGGTCTTCAACGTAGTATAATGTTGAGATTATAGAACTCGTCCACACTATGACGTAGGGAAACATCTTCATCAAGATCTAGGAACTGTCTAGTCTTCAACGTAGTATACCGTTGAGATTATATAACTCGTCCACACTATGATGGAGGAAGATTGTCGAGATTGAGAACCTTATTTGAAATTCAACCAAGGACAATTCAGTTGAGATTTAAGAACCGGTCAGGTCTTCGACCACTGAGAACTTAACTGCATCCTTCCTGAAAGGTAAAGGTCAATCATATGCAATGCATGATATGGATCAAGCAATGATGTTCTCAAAATAAATGAGATTATGTTGTATGATGCGTATATGCTTGTATCATGATGTATGGAAATGTAATGTTTTTAGTTGGGGAAAATAAATCCTGGATAGCTGCTGGAAAATAGAGTTGAATTCTTCGTTTCCGCTGGATATGGCGAACGAAGATGATTGCGGGAATAAACCTGTAGGAGAAGCTAACTCTGTTGGGGAATAAACTGGTGAGGAGATTACTCTGTGGGGAAGAGATGCTTTGCTGAGGATTCACTGATAAATTCCACTGGGTATGAATTACCGTTGATGGTGATACTGAATCTGTTGGGGATTGAATTCCTGTTTGTGAAAGGAAAGAACTCCGCTGGGGATGATCTTTTAGTTGCGGCTTCATTGGGGATAACCTTTTAGACTCTTGTGGGGAGAATCCCTTGAGCTTTGTTGGGGACAATCTTCCTTTGAAATCGGCTGGGGATATTTATTTATAATCTGCCGGGGGCAAACTTCCAGAGTCTATTGGGGATGATCCTTCAACTCCACTGGGGAAGCTTTTTCAGACTGTGCTGGGAAAATTTTAACTCCACTAGGGATATCTTGTACTCTGTCGGGGAATATTCTTACACTCTGTTGGGGAATATTAAGACTGCCGGGGATATTAAGCCATTTCAGTGTTGATGGTAGATAAACTCTGCTTGGGAAGAATATTACCAATTCATTTACAGTTGCAAGTCTCAGCTAGGGAGAGTTAACATTACTGTCTTACTCTGTGGGGAGTGAATATACTTTGGTCGTATTCTTCAGCTAAATATACCTTCGTACCTGGTGGATAGAGCAACTGTACAGTTTGGACAATTCTTATTTGCCACTGTTTCTGATATTACCAGTAATCGTCTTTTGTTTCGCATGTAAATATTTATGAGCAACAATTAATGTCAAATGCATATATCAAAAATGAACATTGGACGTTCTTTGCAAAACAAAACAGATAAAGGAAAAATAGTTTGAAATTTCTTTGAGAATGAATTGTATTGATTTTGAAGTTTGGCCTGTAAATAAGCGTTTTTGTACAAGAGGCTGACGTCCTAGTAAGAGAACGCCGCTGAACATATATAGTTTATACAATTTTGTGAAAAACTAAACAAAACAGCTATGTGAATAATCCCACTGGGTTCCAACTTTGCTATTGCCCTTATGTCCTCGAGCATTTCATCACTTTGCCACTTGGTTGAAGGTAGATCAGATTGATTAGTGTCGTCCGAGCTTGATGGTCGATACCGAAGTCTGGATGCAAGGTGATCCAATAAGACATAGTGTTACGCTTTAATCCTTAATTTTTGCCTGGACCGCCCTTTCGGGTTTTCAGTCCACCGGGATACCCTTTTTTGCCCAAGCCGCCCTTTCAGGTTTTTGACTTGCCGGGTGTATAAATTTTTTTATTTTCATCCCTTATTTTTTCCCGAACCCTTTTGGTTCGCCGGGAAGCCCTTATTTTTGCCTAGGCCAGTCAACTTAGTGGGTCTTTGATTATGCGTAGTATCTTTTCACTATGTCTGCATTGACGGGGTGAGGAAGGTCGTCACCATCCATGGTGGTTAGAATCATAGCTCCTCCTGAGAAAATGTTCTTAACCACAAATGGCCCTTCATAAGTAGGGGTCCATTTGCCCCTGGGATCACCTTGTGGAAGTATGATGCACTTGATAACCAGGTCCCCAACTTGATACTCTTTTCGTCTGATTTTCTTGTTAAATGCCTTGATCATCCGTTTTTGGTACGTCTGACCATGACAAATAGCAGTAAGTCTCTTCTCGTCAATTAAGTTTAGCTGATCATGTCGGGTCTGAATCCAGTCATTTTCGCTCAAATCTGTATCCTTCATAATCCGAAGAGAGGGTATCTGAACTTCAATGGGCAAGACTGCCTCCATGCCATAAACGAAGGAATAGGGTGTTGCCCCTGTTGACGTCCATGCTGAGGTACGGTACCCGTGGAGAGAAAATGGTAACATCTCGTGCCAGTCTTTGTATGTCACTGTCATCTTCTGCACAATCCTCTTAATGTTCTTATTAGCCGCTTCAACATCCCCATTCATCTTCGGCTGGTAGGGAGAAGAGTTGTGGTGCTGTATCTTGAACTGCTTGCAGAGCTCGGTGATCATCTTATTGTTTAGATTTGTACCATTGTCTGTAATGATCCTCTCTGGTACACCGTATCGACAGATCAGATTATGCCGAATAAACCGTGCCACGACGTTCTTGGTTACGGTAGCAAACGAAGCTGCTTCAACCCACTTTGTAAAGTAATTGATTGCTACCAGGATGAAATGATGCCCGTTGGATGCCGTAGGTCTGATCTCGCCGATCATATCAATGCCCCACATTGCAAAAGGCCAAGATTCCGTCAAGACATTCAGAGGTACTGGAGGTATGTGCACTTTATCAGCATAGACTTGGCACTTGTGACATGTCCGAGAATGTTGATAACAGTTGGCTTCCATAGTGGACCAAAAATATCCTGCCCGAAGGATTTTCTTTGCCATGGTATGTCCACTGGAATGGGTTCCGAAAGTGCCTTCATGTAAATCTGCCATGATCCTTTCTGCTTCATTCTTATCCACACATCGCAGTAAGGTCGAATCATGGTTACGCTTGTAAAGAATACCATTGCTGATGAAGACCGCGAACCTCCTCAGAAATTTCTTGTCATTAACAGATGCACCCTCGAGGTATTCTTGAGCTTCAAGATACCTCTTCACCTCATGAAACCAGGGTTTATCTGCTACCTCTTCAGTCTCAATGTCACAGCAATGTGCAAGTTCGTCCAGTCTTTCAATGATAATCCGGGGAGCTTCGTTGTCCCAATTGACTTTGAACATAGAAGACATCGTAGCCAGCGCGTCCGCTAACTGATTCTCCTCTCTAGGGATGTGTTCAAAGGTTACTTCCTTGAAGTGGGGAAGCAACGTCAATACGTACTCCTTGTAAGGAATAAGATTAGGGTGTTTTGTATCTCACTCGCCTTTGATCTGACTGATCACGAGAGCGGAATCTCCGAAAACACTCAAGAACTTAATCCTTAGTGTGATCGGTGGATTTAGAACTGACTGTTTAAAGCTGGTTTCGCGAAATGTCGCGGAAGCAAGAGTCGCCACCGTCTTTTATTTTCTCCAACATGGAAAGGACAAAAGCACAGCAAAATTCCTTATTCGAGAATGTTTCTCGGTTCGGGAGGTAGATTTATAGAAAGGGAAGGTGTTAGCACCCTTTCTATCCATGGTTATCCATGGGCTCTTAGATACTTGCTCTTATGTTTTCAAAATGTTTGCTTTTCAAAATGTGAGTGGGTTTGAAAAAGTTTCATTGAAAGATTTCTGAATGACTCTTGTATCTGTCCTCAAGAGTGTTTGAAAAATTTGTTTTGAAAGCTTTTTAAAGTGTCAGTGTGAAAAGATTTTTGATTTGTTTTTTAGAGAGCAAGTATCCATGAGTCATCTACCTACCCTAAGGAATTAGGCTGTGTAGAAGTCCTTAAGGTAGTGCCATCCCACCATTGAGAGGTAGGTAGCACCACCATTGGAGGTGTTCCTGTCAATTCGATTGTAGGGACAGTGTGGTCACCGAAGCAACAGTAGGACACCTTAGAAGCTACCCTTATGTCTTAGATCCTTTTAATCCGAGGCAACCGTTTCGAGGCAACTGTTTCGAGGCAACTGTTTCGAGGCAACTGTTTCGAGGCAACTGGATCATGGACATAAGAGCGACCGCTAAAACGTCATATACTTGACGACCATGTTTCGAAGGCAACGAGTGAGGCGTACCCTAGAAGTGGTGTGTGTATTTGTGTGTTGTTTTCATGTTATATTTTATCTTTGATCATGGTATTGTGAGCTACGCGTTGTTTTTAATTACCATACATTCTTTCATGCAATTTAGAATTTAAGAGTACGGAAGATTAAAAGACGGAAAGATAAAAGCTACGCTATTACAAGGCGCGGGTCTATACATCGCCAAAATACAAAGACCAGTTTTTGATAAAAATGCGGAAAGTAAAAGAAACCTAATTACTATTACATCCAGAAAGCAGTTACATAATAATCAATAAGAAAATAATGCGCGAAAAGAATAAACTGAGGACGTCCGAGGGTTTTGACCCTTTTAAGAAATTAAATTGAATTAGGACATAATTATTATTTAATTAAATAAAAGAAAGTGTTTTTTATGTTTTTGGTATTTATGAAAATAAAGAAAATAAAATCAAGTGAAAACCCTAATTCTAAGTTTATTATAATTATTAATGAAAATATTAAAGTTAACCTAATTTACTAGTTAATTAATTTACATGTTTATTTACAAAAATAATAGTAATCAATAATGATAAATAATGATGAAAGTAATTAATTAAGAAAAGATAAAAAATGTCAAAAAACCTAATTCTATGTATTTTTTATTTATTAAGAAAAGAGATTAAAATATAAACCTAAATTAAACTAAAGTTAATTTGTTAGTTATTTATTTACAAAAATAAATTAATGGTAAATTTAATAAATAATTAAAAATAAAACATTTTTTAGTTTCTGATTTTTTATGGAAAATTAATTTTAGTGAATTAATAATAATTATAAAAAAACAATTGAAAGAAATTAAAAGAAAGAAAAGAAAATTAAATTGCAAACCAAGGGGGGTGTCTGGCCCATATGGAGGTGTTTGTGAGGAATTCAGGCCCAAGAAGCACAAGCTGCGTTTGACTTTCCATGGCTGTATGCACGCTGGTTGACTAGGGTGTACCATGCTCTTCACTTTGTAACCACTGGATTGATCATCATGAGCGTGTGGTATGCTTAGGCGTGAGGATGCATGGTGGAGCGTTGAAGGGGTGCTGCATGTGAAAGCATTAAGAAAAATATGAAGAATATATGGGGGGACCTTGTGTGATACGGTGGGAGAACTGACTATGGTTTTGCGTTTGTTTTCGCACTTGTGCGGTTGAGCAAGAGTCGCCACCGACTTTTTATTTTATCCTAAGGAAAGGTTAAAAAGCACAGCAAAAACCTTTGAGATGTTTTCTTGGGTTCGGGGAGTAGATTATAGAAAGGGAAGGTATTAGCACCCTTTCTATCCATGAATATCCATGGGCTCTTAGTTACTTGCTTAGATCACTTGCCTTTTGTTTTCAATTGTTTTAAATGGTGCTTGTGTGTGTGTGGGTTTGAAAATGTTTTGAAAAGAGGTCAATGTGGTGGCAACCTTTGTAATGATCCATGTGGGGATGTATACAAATATGTATGTCTTTTGAAAAGGTTTTCATTTGTTTTTGAAAGTTGTTTTGAAAGTGTAGTGGTGTGTGGTTTTTGAAATAGGCAAGTGTTTTAGTTTGCAAGATTGATTCAAGTAACTAAGAGGTTATCTACTCCTAAATTTCTCAAAAGATTATTGCTATGTTTTAACCCTTTTAACAAGTTTGTTCCACCATTGCATTTGGTGGACAATCTTATGTTAGGATGTGAAAGGGACGGGCACGGGTCATTGTTTAGACCATAATTGCAATGGTGCCAAGTATCTTTGGGCATTTTCTTTAAGGGACTTGATCATTTGTTTTGGAAGTATTTTGAAAATGTTATCGAGGGACTATGATCATTTGGTTTGTTTGTTTTGCCCAAAGAGACTTAACATGCAATATGGCCCAATTTTGAAAGGCAACAAGTGGAGTACCCTAGGGGATGCAAGTGTGATTTGTGTGTCCATTTTCATGCTTGTTTGTCTTGAGATTAGGTCATAACTATTTTGTTGTTTTTCGCATACAAACCCTAATTCTAACATGGCATAATTAGAAAGCAATAAAGTGCGAAAATAAATTTACTAAGCTATTACAAAACCAAATATGGGAAGGGGGGTACAAATGTTCAAATGGGGATTTTGACAAGGAATTTAAACCTAAAACTATTACATCAATATTGAATATTTACAAGACAAATATTTTGCATAGATTAAATAAAATAAGACAAGTATGCAAGAATGCAAAAAGAATTTTTATATGTATGAAAAAAAGAATTATTTATGTAAAATAAAAAGAAAATAAAAGGGTATTATTTTTGAGTATTTTCATATTTAGGGTAAAACCCTAATTCTATTAAATAAAATGTGTTATTATTTAATTTAATACAAGTATTTATTTATTATGTACAAAAATAAAATAAAGTGAAGTATTTGTCAAAAATGTATTTTTATATTAAATATTAATAATAATAATAAAAAAAGTGTATATATTTTGTATTTACCCTAAATATATTAATAAATATATGTATATATGTATTATTTTAAATATGTGTTACATATATATAAATAATAATAATTTTTAATATTTGCAAAAAAAGTATTTTTTATGTAAAATATTTTCAGAAGGTATAATAAAATAAAAATGAAAATAAAAGTATTTTTACATATTTCTCAATGTTTTAATGAAATGTATATATTCATTTATTTATGTATTAATCAAAAGAAAATCACATAAATACCTAATAAATTAAAAAATGGTGAGAAAAAAGATTTTTATATTTTTAATAACATGAGAAAAAATAAATGAACCAGTCAAAAAAAAGAAAAAGTCAGAAATCGTTAAAAATAAGCCAAATGGGCCTAGGGGTGTGAAAGCAAAAGAGTGGTGCAAACAGAAATAACCAAACAGGCCCAGCCCAGAAAACTCCTTCTTCAACCTCTAGACTGTGTGAACAACAATGAACACACGTTTTCTATCTTCCAATTCCTGGACTTTCAAGCAAAACTCATAACATGAAAAGTGTAGAGCATTAAGAGACGAATTCAGGGATATAAAGAACTTAACTTAACTCTCTAAGATGAGGGAGAATTTCTTCTCCCCTAATTTCTGACCTAGTTTTTCATCAATGTTCAGAACCAAAATTCTCTAAGCATACATAATATAAATGAAATCTAATCATATGGGCATGTTCAGGGCTATGATTGTGACATGTTTCCTTCACAAACCTAAAGCTAACAATGCCTATACTGAGAGATAGAACTTCATGAAGATACCTGTTCAGTTGGAATCGTGCTTTGCAATGGAAGAGTTTTCAGAGCAAGATGATGATTTGTATAGCTTCCTTGAAGTGTAAGGATGCTATTCCAAGTTCTACTTTGTCTTGAAACTCCCTGAATCGTGCTAGAGAACTTCAACTGCAAAACAGAAAAATAAAAATGGTGAAGTGGCTTGGAGGTGTTACAGATCGTGCTTTAGCTTTTGGATAGCTTGCATAGATGGTAAGGAAGGTATGTGAACTGGTTTGGGCAAGAATGCTTGAAAGGATTGAGAGTTGGAACTCAATCTGCAGAGGTTGCTCTGTTTGGGCAGTTTCAAGGTGATTCTGAGTTTTGGGATGGATTGGAGGTAAAAGGCTCGTGCTTTTGCTTGGTTTAGATGTGTGGAATGTGTTTGATCAGTTTGTCTAAGTGTTTGTAAGCTGGTTTTTAAGTTGGTACAAGTTATGCCATGTTTCTTCTATGTGAAGCAAGAAAATGCCAACTTTTTTCTAGGCTTGTACATGCCCCTCAAAATGTGCTGCATCTTTTTGTCTTGATCAATGTGTTATGCCCATGAATCTTGTGTCTAAAAATGACCATTTTGCCCTTTTTGGTGATCTGATCAAATTTCTTGTGGAATTGTGATCCAAACTTGATCAAATGGTCCATATGAGTTCATAATGTTGATGTGGGTCAATTTTCATGAGATTTGGCTGTCAATTGGCCACAGTTGACTTTTTCCCCAATACAGCTGATTTCTTAGGTCATCTGTCCAATTGACTGGGCAAAACTTGGGATCAAGACTTGAAACTTGGTATGGATAACCTTGGGAGTCCAACATGAAGCATGAAAGTCATCTTAGGCATTTTAGGTCAAAACATCTTTGTTTAACCACAAACCCTAATTTGGGTTAACAGTGCAAGGAGAAGTCTTGAGCAGAGGAAACCCTAACTGGATCTTGATCTTCAAAGGTCTTGTGATGAGAAAATGTTGAGGAAATGGGAGGGAAAATTTTGGGGTACAACAGTTGCCCCTGTTCAATCTTCTTGGACCTGAAGAGTTAGATTGGCAAGTTTGCCTTTCGTGACTCGAGGGTAAAAGGAGATTGGACACTAGAGTGCCCGGATATTTGCACTCGCATGTTGGAGTCTCAACAATGTGATGTCGGGAATGGGCTTACAGATGCCATTTGGAGAGATGGTGGATAGGGAGATGGGCTTATAGATGCCATCTGGAGATGTGACAGAACCTTGTCGGGAATGGGCTTATAGATGCCATTTGGAAGTGTTGATCGCATAAGAAATTCCTTAGCGAGAACTTGTGTATTTGAGAAAGACAAATGTTTTCCTGGCTTGTTACAGGTGTTTGATCTTCAATCTCTTTATGCAGATATGCCCTGGCTAGATACAGGTGTCGAGTCTACAAACGGTTACTCACAGATGTGCCCTGGCTGGATACAGGAATCGAATCCGGAAATAGTTGTCAACAAATATGCCCTGGCTGGATACAGGAATCGAATCTTCGAACTCTTCAGACGTGCCCTGGCTAGATACAGGAATCGAGTCTGGAAATGTGGTCAACAGATATGCCCTGGCTAGATACAGGAGTCGAATCTGGAAATGTTGTAGTTGATTGATGTGCCCTGGCTGGATACAGGAATCGAATCTTCGAACTCTTCAGACGTGCCCTGGCTAGATACAGGAATCGAGTCTGGAAATGTGGTCAACAGATATGCCCTGGCTAGATACAGGAGTCGAATCTGGAATTGTGACAGTTGAAGGTAGTTGTCTTTGGGATTGTCTTTTTCCTGAAAAGGCAAAAACATAAGTTGTATGCAATGTCATGACGTATGATATGCATGATGTCATGATGTTCAACATGAGATAGTGTTGTATGCACTTTATCATGTATGTAAGCAAGATGTATGGAAATGTGAAATGTTTATGAATGTAATTTTGTCTTAGGAAAATAAATCCTTGACGAATGGCCGGAGAATTGCTCTGTTGGAAGAGATACTTTGCTGAAGTTTTGATGAGAGGCCTGCTGAGGACTTCAATGCTAGATTCCGCTGGGGCTAATGATGATAATCTCCGCTGGGGAACACCCAAGATAAACTCCGCTGGGGAATACCAAAGATAAACTCCTGCCGGGGAATACCAAAGATAAACTCCTGCCGGGGATTGAAAGAACCTTACCGAGGGCGATTTTCCGTGGTAATTAGCTGAGGATAACCCAGTTATAAGCCCTTGTGAGGAATAACTCTGAATAAAGCTCGGGAGAGACGTCCGTATCCTGTGGGGAACAAGCTTCCATAATCTACCGGGGATAAACTTTAAGGCCTGCCGGGGAATGTTGTGATGATTTGGTCGCATTCTTCAGTCGAATCTACCTTGGTACCTTGGCGGACAAAGCAATCAGACTGCATCAGACAACTCCACATTTGCCCCTGTTTCTGATGTCACTTGTAATTAATCTTTCGTTTCATATGCAAATATTTATGAATCAGCAATTTAATGTCAAATGCATATATCAAAAATGAACATTGGACGTTCTTCGCAAGACAAAACAGAAAAAAAGGAAAAGCAATGGCAATTTGTATAGACAAGTGAATTTGTATTGATTTGAATTCTGCCTGTGAATAGGCGTTTTTGTACAAGAGGCTGACATCCTAGTAAGAGGACGCCGCCAAATAACATGGAGTTTACAATTTTTGAAAAGAAAACAAAACAGCTATGTGAACAATCCCACTGGGTTCCAACTCTGCTATCGCCTTTATGTCTCCGAGCGTCTCATTACTTTGCTGCCTAGTTGAAGATGAAGCTGATTGGTCGATGCCGAAGTCTGAGCCAGATAGTTGATACCGAATTCCAGATGCGAAGTGATCCAATGAGACATAGTGTTACGCTTTATCCCTAACTTTTTCCTGGACCGCCCTTTCGGGTTTTCTGTCCACCGGGATACCCATTTTTGCCCAAGCCGCCCTTTCAGGTTTTCGACTTGCCGGGTGTACAGATTTTTATTCATTTTATCCCTTATTTTTGCCCGAACCCTTTTGGTTCGCCGGGAAGCCCTTATTTTTGCCTAGGTATGTCAACCTAGCGGGTCTTTTATTTATGCGTAGTATCTTTTCACTATGTCTGCATTGGCGGGGTGAGGAAGGTCGTCACCATCCATGGTGGTTAGGATCATGGCTCCTCCTGAGAACACATGCTTAACCACAAATGGCCCTTCGTACGTAGGGGTCCATTTGCCCCGGGGATCACTTTGAGGAAAGATGATGCGTTTGATTACCAGGTCCCCAACTTGATACTCTTGTGGTTTGACTTTCTTGTTAAATGCCCTGATCATCCGTTTTTGATACGTTTGACCATGACAGATAGCAGTGAGCCTCTTTTCGTCAATCAGATTTAATTGATCAAGTCGAGTCTAGATCCAGTCATCTTCACTCAAATCTGCATCCTTCATTATCTGGAGAGAGGGTATCTGGACCTCAATTGGCAAGACTGCCTCCATGCCATAGACCAAGGAGAAAGGAGTTGCCCCGGTTGATGTCCTTGCTGAGGTACGGTACCCATGAAGAGCGAACGGTAACATCTCGTGCCAATCTTTATAGGTCACTGTCATCTTCTGCACATTTTTCTTGATATTCTTATTAGCTGCCTCTACAGCCCCATTCATCTTCGGCCGGTAGGGAGAAGAATTGTGGTGCTGTATCTTGAATAGTTCACAGAGTTCAGTGATCATCTTGTTATTGAGATTGGTACCATTGTCCGTAATGATTCTTTCTGGGATGCCGTACCGACAGATCAGATTATGCCGGATGAAACGTTCCACGACGCTCTTGGTTACTGTGGCGTAGGAAGCTGCCTCAACCCACTTCGTGAAGTAATCGATCGCCACTAAGATGAAGCGATGCCCATTGGATGCCGTCGGTCGGATCTCACCGATCATATCAATCCCCCACATTGCAAAAGGCCAAGGTGCCGTCAGGACGTTCAGAGGAACTGGAGGAATATGCACCTTGTCAGCATAGATCTGGAATTTGTGACAAGTTGGGGAGTGTTGGTAACAATCGGCTTCCATTGTGGACCAGAAATATCCTGCCCAAAGGATTTTCTTAGCCATGGTGTGTCCACTGGAATGTGTTCCAAATGTACCTTCATGCAGTTCTATCATGATCTTCTCTGCTTCAGCCTTATCCACACAACGTAGTAGAGTTGAATCATGATTCCGTTTGTAGAGAATGCCGTTGTTGAGGAAGAATTTTGCCGCAAACCTCCTCATGAACTTTTTGTCATTGACAGATGCACCTTCAGGATGTTCCTGAGCCTCCAAGTACCTCTTCACCTCATGATACCAGGGTTTTTCAGTCACATTCTCGGCCTCAAGATCGCAGCAGTATGCCGGTTCATCCAACTTCCAGATAATGATCCGGGGAGCCTCATTGTCCCATTTAACTTTGAACATTGAAGACATCGTAGCTAGTGCGTCCGCTAGCTGATTCTCCTCTCTCGGGAAGTGCTCAAAAGTTATTTCTTCAAAGTGGGGAAGTAAGGTTGACACATACTCCTTGTAAGGAATAAGATTTGGGTGTTTCGTATCCCACTCTCCTTTGATCTGATTGATCACGAGAGCGGAATCTCCGAAGACACTAAGAAATTTGATCCTTAAGTCGATTGCAGCTTGTAAACCCATGATACATGCCTCATATTCTGCCATGTTGTTGGTGCAGTTGAAACATAATCGGGCGGTGAGTGGAGTATGAGTTCCTTTGGGAGATATGATTACAGCGCCGACGCCATTACCCAAAGCATTGGAGGCTCCGTCAAAATGCATAGACCATCGGGATCCTTCCTCAGGTCCTTCATCTGGGCCAGGTACTTCACAGTCAGTTACCACCATGATGTCTTCGTCCGGAAAATCAAAGTTCAACGATTGGTAATCATCCACAGGTTGGTGTGCCAAATGATCTGCCAGTACACTTCCTTTAATCGCTTTCTGAGTCGTATACTGGATGTCGTATTGTGTCAAGATCATTTGCCATCTCGCTATTCTTCCAGATAGAGCAGGCTTTTCAAATATGTACTTGATGGGATCCATCTTTGAAATTAATAAAGTAGTGTGAGTCAGCATATACTGTCTCAGCCGGCGAGCAACCCATACTAGAGCGCAGCAAGTTTTCTCAAGCAGTGAGTAACGAGACTCACAGTCGGTAAACTTTTTGCTCAAGTAATAAATAGCGTGCTCTTTTCGGCCAGACTCGTCATGCTGTCCCAGCACACACCCCATTGAATTATCAAGTACTGTCAAGTATAATATTAGAGGTCTTCCTTCCACTGGTGGCATAAGAATGGGTGGCTCTTAGAGATATTCCTTTATCTTTTCAAAGGCAGCCTGACATTCATCGTTCCAGTGTACTACTTGATCTTTCTTCAATAATTTGAAGATTGGCTCACAAGTAGCAGTCATATGTGAGATGAATCGGGCAATGTAATTCAGTCGTCCCAGGAAACCTCTGACTTCCTTCTCTGTCTTTGGAGTCGGCATCTCTTGTATGGCTTTTACCTTGGCAGGGTCCACCTGAATACCTTTGTCACTTACAATGAAACCTAGCAATTTTCCGGACCTCACCCCAAAGGTGCATTTGTTGGGATTCAATCTCAGCTTGTATAATTTGAGTCGGTCAAACAGCTTCTTCAAATGATCAAGGTGCTCCTCCTCAGTTTGAGACCTTGCAATCATGTCATCAACGTATACCTCGATCTCATGATGGATCATATCATGAAATAAAGCAACCATGGCACGTTGATAGGTTGCCCCAACATTTTTCAATCCGAATGGGATGACCTTATAACAGAAGGTGCCCCACTGAGTCACAAAGGTAGTCTTTTCCATATCCTCCGGAGCCATCTTGATCTGATTATACCCTGAAAAACCATCCATGAAGGAGAACACCTTGTGTTGTGCAGTATTGTCAACAAGAACATTGATGTGAGGTAAGGGGAAGTCATCCTTGGGGCTTGCCCTGTTCAAGTCCCTATAGTCGACACACGTTCTGACTTTGCCGTCCTTCTTCGGCACTGGCACCACATTGGCAACCCACTGAGGGTAAGAAGTCACTGCTAGAAACTCGGCGTCGAATTGTTTCATGACCTCAACCTTGATCTTTTCAGACATCTCTGGGCGCATACGGCGGACCTTTTGCTTTACCGGAGGGCAGTCTTCCTTGGTTGGTAGGTGATGAACTACGATGTCGGCATCCAAACCAGGCATGTCTTCATAGGACCAAGCAAATATCTCCATGTAATCACGTAGCATCTGGATCAATCGTTGCTTCACGCTGAGCTCTAGATTAGCCCCAATATTGACCTCTTTCCTATCTGCCTCAGTACCCAGGTTAATCGTTTCTACCGGCTCTTCATGTGGTTGAATGGCCCTCTCTTCCTGGAGTAGCAGTCTTGCGAGTTCACCAGGCACTTCGCAATCATCTTCACCTTCGTCTTCGGCCAAGTTGATCGGATTCTCGAAGTCATAATTGGCGGTAGCAGAGCTGTTACCAGCGAGATCCAGAGTGGATTGAAACTTGTATAAGTGAGTGTGTGTAAATATAGCTGTTTTGCAATATATAACACAGAAAGAAAAAGAGCACAAGATTTGAAATGCAACAAACGTCCAATGTTTTGATTGATGATATATGGAAATGTCATACAAAAAGCCCTCACAAATGGAGCTACGATGCCCCGGGTAGGACACCGAGCCAACAAAGTTTTAACATATTGTTTGTTACAAATTGGAAATCAAAAGAAATTAATTACTGCGTGACAAATGTGATAGGTGTAAAATCCTTTGCCGTCCAGTTGCTCGGTCCGTCGCTGGTAGTCGGGTAGATCCAACTGTCAAACTCTGCTTCTTCTACATCCTCCTCGATAGCATTCACCCTTGGGTGTGAGATGAACACCGGAGCCTTTCTGATCTTTTCCTTGCGCACAGCCCTCTGAGCCTCTGCAGTAAAGCCCAGCCCAAACTTGTCGTTCTTTTGAGTGAAGTCAGGAAGCTGACCCCAGTTTGCGCAATTGCCTTTCTCGATTACAGCCCGGGCGTCCTTCAAGGACGCCATCTTCAACGGAAAATCTTCTTCAACTACTGCCTCAGCTGATGCCAACACTGGAGGTACTTCCTCAAAATGCTGACAGGGGGTTTCAATAAACTCCTCGTCCATCTCGATATACCGGAATGAATTCAAGTGACTCACCATGTATTCCTCCTCACCCTGCACAGTAACAATCTTCCCTTTGACAGGGTATTTGAGCTTTTGGTGTAGAGTGGATGTTACTGCCCCAGCCTTGTGAATCTAGGGTCGACCCAACAAACAGGAGTAAGATGGACGAATATCCATTACATAGAATGTTGAGTTGAAAACTTGGGAACCCACACGAATAGGGATGTCTACTTCACCGTGCACCATCCTCTTAGAACCGTCGAAGGCTCTAACGATGATGTTACTAGGTTTCAACTCCAGGCCCTCACAATCCAAGCGATCCAATGCTTTCTTGGGCAAAACATTCAGGGAAGAGCCGGTATCTACTAACACGTGTGCAAGAGTAGTGCCCCTGCATTCTATGGAAACATGCAGGGCATCATTGTGATTTTTCCCTTTGGCGGTAAGGTCAGCATCCGAGAACCCTAAGCCATTGTCAGCCGTCAAATTAGCCACACAGTCAGTGAATTGGTCAGCGGAGGTCTCTTGCGGCACATGGGCCGTTTTCATAAATGAAATCAGGGCTTTTGCATGGGCCTCTGAGCATAGCAGCAATGATAACATAGAGATTTTGGAGGGAGTATGCCCCAACTGTTCAACAACGTTAAAGTCACTCTTTTTGATAATTTTAAGAATTTCCTCCATTTCTTGTTGGGAGGCTTCCACAACAGTCTTCTTTTTTGGCGCCTCCGTCCTGGCAGGCGAATCAGTAGCAACTTCTTTGCCCCGAGTATCAGAGGACTCGGCGGCAGTAGTAGACACAGGAACTTGAATTGGAACATGCACACTTGCGGGTGTGATGGTGAGAGGTTTTCGGATAACTGGCGGTGCAATGTTAGGCGAGAAGAGCCTGCCACTGCGCGTAATCTTTGCGGGACCAGTGATATTACTGATATTGGTATTGGTGTTGAACTCCTGCTTCACCCCAAGCACATATACATCGGCTCCATAATGCCATGGAACAGCTTTATCAGACTCATACGGGAGAGGCCCCGGGACAGTAATAGTGATGGGTGCAACAGACATAATTTGGACGGGTTTCTTTACGGGAGCTTTGGCAGGATTGTAAATTGTGACAACAGATATTTCTTCAATGGAAACAGACGGAACAACAGTTTTCTTGAATAGAATTTCCTTGCTATCCATCAGGCTTTGGATACCTGATTTCAGCAGTGGACAACCGGTAGGGATAACAGCACACAGGAGGCAACCCTTGCTACAACCCGGAAATAAACCGGCTAGTAGTAAGTTCCTCTTAACAGTCAAAAGAGGGGTAACAACTTCATTCACCGAAACAGCATACAACTCTTCCTCAATGGCATTTACTCTATGTTGGGGCATAGGGGCAGTTACAACATTCGGTCTCTCAGGCGCTTCAAACTGAATTTCCTTTGCATCGATAAGATCTTGCACTTTGTTTCTCAAGGCCCAGCAATCATCAGTAGTGTGCCCGGGACTATCGGAATGATAAGCACACCGGGCATTTGGGTTATACTTAGGAGACGCAGTGTTGACGACCTTAGGAGCTTCTTTGAGGGTCACCAAGTTGGTTGATAACAGTTGGGGTAAAATTTGAGATAAAGTCATACTCAGCCGAGTATACTGCCTCTTGGGCCTTTCACTTCTTTGTTGATTGTACTGCTGAGTAGCAGCAACAGGTTTTGAAATGACCAAAGCATTGACGGCTTGGCGACTTTTGGGCTTGACTTGTCGTCTAGGACCATAGACGGCGCTTGCTTCTTTCTTAAACGGCCTCTTCTCAGTACTTGTAGAGGCAGCCTTTTGTATCTTGCCTGACCTGATGCCAGCTTCAATTCTTTCTCCCGTTAGAATCAAATCCGTAAACCCAGCGGAGGAGTTACCAACCAAATGATTGAAAAATGGACCAGACAAAGTCCCTAGGAACATATCAACCAGCTCACGATCAGTCAATGGAGGCTGCACCCTGCCAGCCAAATCTCTCCATTTTTGTGCGTATTCTTTGAACCCTTCACCCGTTCCTAGAGACATACCCTGAAGTTGGGTACGCGTAGGAGCGAGATCAGAATTGTATTGATATTGTCTGTAGAATGCGGTTGCCAAATCTTCCCAGTGTCGGATGCTAGTTCCATCTAATTGGTAGAACCATTCAAGCTGTGACCCCGAGAGGCTATCTTGGAAGAAGTGAATCCAGAGGTTCTTATCCGCCGTGTAAGGTTGGATCTTCCTTACGTACGACCTTAGATGCAGCTTTGGGCAGGAGACCCCATCATACTTGGAGAAGGCAGGCGCCTTAAACTTGTGTGGAATTACTACCCCAGAAGATAACCCCAGATCTCCGAAATCCAGTCCCGGCACATTCTGAATTTCCATGGCGCTCAAGCGGTCCTCCAATTGCTTGTATCTGTCAGTAGCAGGTGGGTATTGTTCGTCGTTGTAGTCCGTCTCGTTGTCGGAGACTGCGGGACTAGGAGCTCCTCCCCCTTGGGGACAGTTTTTCTCAGCAGAAGAAGTAGTTGGTTCAGCTTCATTATGGAGTGTGTTCCCAAATCTGCGTCCAGTGTTGAACAACGCATTCCTCTTTTTCTTCTTCTTCTTCAGGAGTAGAGTCTTCAACTCTTGCTGACCTTGAGCCAGGCTTAGGACCATCTCTTGAAACTGTGCACTTTGGGCCTGAAGGGCCTTGATTGCTTGCTCACTGGATGAGTCTGGATTCATGATGACTGTTCAAAATAAACAGCGAAGGAGATTAAGCAACCTGTGAAATAGGGTACCTGCTATGCATATGGTGCAATGGAATGCGTATGTTTTATGTTTTCAAAGACAAACAAGATTCAACTTTGTAGACAAAAAGGGAAACACACTTCATTAGATTAAAATTTTCAATTGTTCAACAATTTGCCCTTAGGCATTACAGGAATGAAAAATACTGGAAAGGAAATAAAAGCTATAAAAGGAAATATCCAAAGCCCATCAATGCTCCCATGGCCTCCTTTTCTCAGTGTTGATGTAGTTGTTCAGGACCCTCTCTTCCTCCAATTGCTTAGTCAGCCTCTGGATCTTCCGTTTCTGCTCGTTGAACTTCTCCCGATAGAAATCCCGTTCTTCCTTTAGCTGCGCCCAAGATCTCTTCATTGTGTCAAAATCAGTAGGTATTTGAGGAGGGAGGACAGTTGGAGGAATTCCATCTTCATCAGGAGATTCAAGAATGAGAGGTCTAACAGCTTCGTATGGCATACCTAACCTCTGAGCACGGATGCGGACCCATTTGCAATAGGGCTCCATTGGTAGGGAAGTCTTTGGTCCCAACTCATGTGGGTCAGCTTTGTGAATTCTGTCCCAAGCTCCAATGAATCCATGGCGTAGTTTGTCACTGTCTGCCTGAAACTCAAAATGGAAGTGAGGAACCAGCATTTCATGAGGCCCATCCCTTCTGGCTCTTCCAAACTGACGGAGATCTAAGCATGGATTGTAAGAGATTCCTCCTTGGATACCAATCAACGGAACATTAGGGTATTCTCCGCAACGATCAATAACAGCTACCTCATCCAAACCTCTGAGAGTCCAGGTGATGTCATTATCAGTGAGAGACATTAACCTCCGAGCCCAACCTTTTCCTTCTTCATTCTTCAGCACGAACTTAGGGAGGTGCGAAATAAACCACCTCACTAGCAATGGAGCACAACACCACGGAGTTCCCCGTTTTCAAGCAGTGCGAGCATAGAGTTGTTGTAGAATATCACCCAAAAGAGTGGGTACCGGATTCCGAGACATGAAGATCCTTATGACATGGATACTGATAAAGGTGTCAGGGTTGGGAAACAATACCAGACCATAGATCAAAAGAGCCAGAATATCCTCGTACGCCTTGAAGTCCAAGTCATTCCAGAAATCATTAGCCTTGCCAACCAGAAATTTGACCAAAAAGCCCTTGACCCCATTTCTAGTTTCCCAGTTAGCTAATACCTCTTCTTTGGTCAAGGGGAGAATTGCAGCAATCTCTTCAGGCCTAGGAGTCTTTTCCAAACCAGTGAATGGAGTTTGTTCCAAGACAGGGATCCCAAGCAGATAAGAGAATTCTTCCAGGGTAGGAACCAGCTGGAAGTCTTGAAAGGTGAAACAATGATACAGAGGGTCATAAAACTGGGTCAGAACACTTATCAGTTGTTGGTCCCATTTTGCAGTGATCAAGCCAAGGAGAGAACCATGTCTGTTGATGAAGGAAGAAGTGTTTGGAATCCTTCCAACCAAATCCTTGAGTAAAACTGGTGGTTGAACAAAGTTGAGCCGGACAGTATTCCTACGCATGGGCATCATGATGTCCTACAAAACAGAGCAAAGATGAAACTTTTTGTCTTTGAAATGGGTTAGTCCTTTATACAGGATGCATGCAATGGTATGATGGCATGATGCTATGATGAAGCACACCACAAGTATTCACACAGGCAAACATGATAAGGCACACAAGTCACACAAGACATCCTTAGGTTTCAGGCCAGCATGAATTTCAGGTATTACCCTCTTTTGGTTTTGTTGGTTAAAACCTGTCCTATCAAAAGTAACCGGGTTCTAGAGGATCTCAAATCATTGGCTACCCTCAATCGGTCATAACTCCAGCATCGCAATCTTTTCTCGCGGACAGAACCATCTCGAGAGTTTAGCCTCAATGAGTGTAGCATACTGCTACTGTCCTAATAGCCAAGTTGTTCAATTTAAGGTTCTAAGGTTGGTTGGTGTTTAATGACTCCTTAGAAGACCTATATTCTCCCCGTTGCAACACAAGGGATATAGGTACAGACTAAGATGCCACACCAACGTAGCCACTGCTTCACCCATGTCGGTCTACGCCGGACAGGTCCCTCACAGATTATGCTACCTAAAAAGGGTATTTCCCAGATCCGGGTTAGGATCTATGAAACTCCGATGCAAAGCCCACAAATATAAAAGCAAACAAAGAAAACAATTGAAAACAAAGGTGACCTAAGCCCTAAGGTTACTCCACTTTAAGTACTCCCCAGCAGAGTCGCCAGTTCTGTGATACGGTGGGAGAACCGACTATGGTTTTGCGTTTGTTTTCGCACTTGTGCGGTTGAGCAAGAGTCGCCACCGCCTTTTTATTTTATCCTAAGGAAAGGTTAAAAAGCACAGCAAAAACCTTTGAGATGTTTTCTTGGGTTTGGGGAGTAGATTATAGAAAGGGAAGATATTAGCACCCTTTCTATCCATGGTTATCCATGGGCTCTTAGTTACTTGCTTAGATTACTTGCCTTTTGTTTTCAATTGTTTTAAATGGTGCTTGTGTGTGTGTGGGTTTGAAAATGTTTTGAAAAGAGGCCAATGTGGTGGCAACCTTTGTAATGATCCATGTGGGGATGTATACAAAGATGTATGTCTTTTGAAAAGGTTTTCATTTGTTTTTGAAAGTTGTTTTGAAAGTGTAGTGATGTGTGGTTTTTGAAATAGGCAAGTGTTTTAGTTTGCAAGATTGATTCAAGTAACTAAGAGGTTATCTACTCCTAAATTTCTCAAAAGATTATTGCTATGTTTTAACCCTTTTAACAAGTTTGTTCCACCATTGCATTTGGTGGACAATCTTATGTTAGGATATGAAAGGGACGGGCACGGGTCATCGTTTAGACCATAATTGCAATGGTGTCAAGTATCTTTGGGCATTTTCTTTAAGGGACTTGATCATTTGTTTTGGAAGTATTTTGAAAATCTTATCGAGGGACTATGATCATTTGGTTTGTTTGTTTTGCCCAAAGAGACTTAACATGCAATATGGCCCAATTTTGAAAGGCAACAAGTGGAGTACCCTAGGGGGTGCAAGTGTGATTTGTGTGTCCATTTTCATGCTTGTTTGTCTTGAGATTAGGTCATAACTATTTTGTCGTTTTTCGCATACAAACCCTAATTCTAACATGGCATAATTAGAAAGCAATAAAGTGCGAAAATAAATTTACTAAGCTATTACAAAACCAAATATGGGAAGGGGGGTACAAATGTTCAAATGGGGATTTTGACAAGGAATTTAAACCTAAAACTATTACATCAATATTGAATATTTACAAGACAAATATTTTGCATAGATTAAATAAAATAAGACAAGTATGCAAGAATGCAAAAAGAATTTTTATATGTATAAAAAAAGAATTATTTATGTAAAATAAAAAGAAAATAAAAGGGTATTATTTTTGAGTATTTTCATATTTAGGGTAAAACCCTAATTCTATTAAATAAAATGTGTTATTATTTAATTTAATACAAGTATTTATTTATTATGTACAAAAATAAAATAAAGTGAAGTATTTGTCAAAAATGTATTTTTATATTAAATATTAATAATAATAATAATAAAAAAGTGTATATATTTTGTATTTACCCTAAATATATTAATAAATATATGTATATATGTATTATTTTAAATATGTGTTACATATATATAAATAATAATAATTTTTAATATTTGCAAAAAAAGTATTTTTTATGTAAAATATTTTCAGAAGGTATAATAAAATAAAAATGAAAATAAAAGTATTTTTACATATTTCTCAATGTTTTAATGAAATGTATATATTCATTTATTTATGTATTAATCAAAAGAAAATCACATAAATACCTAATAAATTAAAAAATGGTGAGAAAAAAGATTTTTATATTTTTAATAACATGAGAAAAAATAAATGAACCAGTCAAAAAAAAGAAAAAGTCAGAAATCATTAAAAATAAGCCAAATGGGCCTAGGGGGTGTGAAAGCAAAAGAGTTGTGCAAACAAAAATAACCAAACAGGCCCAGCCCAGAAAACTCCTTCTTCAACCTCTAGACTGTATGAACAACAATGAACACGCGTTTTCTATCTTCTAATTCTTGGACTTTCAAGCAAAACTCATAACATGAAAAGTGTAGAGCATTAAGAGACGAATTCAGGGATATAAAGAACTTGACTTAACTCTCTAAGATGAGGGAGAATTTCTTCTCCCCCAATTTCTGACCTAGTTTTTCATCAATGTTCAGAACCAAAATTCTCTAAGCATACATAATATAAATGAAATCTAATCATATGGGCATGTTCAGGGCTATGATTGTGACATGTTTCCTTCACAAACCTAAAGCTAACAATGCCTATACTGAGAGATAGAACTTCATGAAGATACCTGTTCAGTTGGAATCGTGCTTTGCAATGGAAGAGTTTTCAGAGCAAGATGATGATTTGTATAGCTTCCTTGAAGTGTAAGGATTCTATTCCAAGTTCTACTTTGTCTTGAAACTCCCTGAATCGTGCTAGAGAACTTCAACTGCAAAACAGAAAAATAAAAATGGTGAAGTGGCTTGGAGGTGTTACAGATCGTGCTTTAGCTTTTGGATAGCTTGCATAGATGGTAAGGAAGGTATGTGAACTGGTTTGGGCAAGAATGCTTGAAAGGATTGAGAGTTGGAACTCAATCTGCAGAGGTTGCTCTGTTTGGGCAGTTTCAAGGTGATTCTGAGTTTTGGGATGGATTGGAGGTAAAAGGCTCGTGCTTTTGCTTGGTTTAGATGTGTGGAATGTGTTTGATCAGTTTGTCTAAGTGTTTGTAAGCTGATTTTTAAGTTGGTACAAGTTATGCCATGTTTCTTCTATGTGAAGCAAGAAAATGCCAACTTTTTTCTAGGCTTGTACATGCCCCTCAAAATGTGCTGCATCTTTTTGTCTTGATCAGTGTGTTATGCCCATGAATCTTGTGTCCAAAGATATGCATTGTACCTCTTGATTTTCAAACTTGACATAAAGTTCTACTTTGCAAAAATGGATAAATCACTTTTTCCAATTAAGGCTTAATTCCTTGTGTAATGACTATATGAACAAAACAAAGCTAAAACACAATGGATTGGCATTTAATTATTGAGTAAGAAAAGGATTAGAGGCCTGTAACTAGCTTGCCCATGCTGATTTGAAAAATTGCAAAGTGTATGAACATGTACATGGCCATGAATCAAAGTGACTTTTGCCCATCTTGCAAAATTCGATTCTCCTCAACCATGAGGTTGTTTGAGAAGTTATTGGACATTTTGGAAAGCTTGGTATGTGTATTACAATCCATCTTTGAAATGCAAATTGAAATTCCAAGTGGAAGTGTATGGAAAATGGCCTGGAAGTTAGGTAGAAAACCTTGTCAAAAAGGTCAAATTTTCACTAAGTTATGAATGGTTTAGTGCCCTTATTCAAAAATTTATAACTTGAGATACAAGCCTCATTTGGGAAAACTTTGTGAATCAAAGTTGTAGATTATGCAACAAGCTACAACTTTCATGTTTTGACTTTTGTTTTAATCCAAATGAATCTTGGTGAAAAAGTGGGGCAAAGTTGGGAAAAAATTAGGGTTTTCCATAACTTAGAAAAATTCTAAGTTATGAAAAATTCCATTTCAAACCCTAATTTGCATTTCTTGGTTTCTTGGTGAACAAGTTTCATGATTTGGCATGTTTTGATGAAAAATGGATCTTGACTCTTGATTTTGACCAAAAAGTCAAAGTTTGACTTTTCAGTATACAGTCAAAATTGATCAATTGACTGGGAAATTCAACTGTCAATCTTGTGTACTTGGGATCTTTTGAGTTTGTTGAGCATGTCAAAATAATTCCATGTGGTCCTTGAGTCCATATGTGAGCTTGGTTTGCCATTTGCTAGGTCAAACAGTCAAAAATTACCCTTGTGCAGTCAAAACCCTAAAAATGACCATTTTGCCCTTTTTGGTGATCTGATCAAATTTCTTGTGGAATTGTGATCCAAACTTGATCAAATGGTCCATATGAGTTCATAATGTTGATGTGGGTCAATTTTCATGAGATTTGGCTGTCAATTGGCCACAATTGACTTTTTCCCCAATACAACTGATTTCTTAGGTCATCTGTCCAATTGACTGGGCAAAACTTGGGATCAAGACTTGAAACTTGGTATGGATAACCTTGGGAGTCCAACATGAAGCATGAAAGTCATCTTAGGAATTTTAGGTCAAAACATCTTTGTTCAACCACAAACCCTAATTTGGGTTAACAGTGCAAGGAGAAGTCTTGAGCAGAGGAAACCCTAACTAGATCTTGATCTTCAAAGGTCTTGTGATGAGAAAATGTTGAGGAAATGGGAGGGAAAATTTTGGGGTACAACACCTGGGAATCGAACCCAGGTCCCTATACCTGCCAGCCACGTCCTCCACCAACTGAGCTAGGCAACGCGTTTGTACATATAATGGACAGTAAATATAATATATGAAAAAGCCAGTTATGCTGAAACATTTAAAAAAACGCACTAACATTCGAATGTTTCAGTAGCATGATGCCACGCGTGCTTCTTCTTCGTTTATACCTGCAACATGAACAAGATAGCGGGGGTTTTAAACCCCCACTAAGTGAAAGTCCTAAAAATAGCGAATAGAAGAGGAATCAACATAAATTGAGCGCGAGGGTATCATTTGATTCGTCTTGTTGCAACGAATTTGTCTATATTGGTCTTGAGGTCCAATTTTTCCTGATGCCTAAAGCCCTAATTGCAAGCTTCAGAAACCCTAGATGTTGTTCATGGTGGATTTTGATCCAGGCAACGTTAGTTCAATTAAACTGTACCAATCGCTTCAGAAGGTCACTATTAGTGTAAATCAAACAAGAAAAATGGTTAAAAGCGCATGAATGATGATATGTCAAATTGGAAAACAAAGAAAACCGTGTGGCTCGTGTTCTTGGATTCTTTATGCGTTTGGACTAGTTCTTGATTGTAATAGCTTCCTAGCAATGTCAGTAATGTAATGGAAACGATCTTTGGCCTTGAATTGTTCTACAAGTATGAAATCAGTTTCACAATTTTCTTGGAATTTTTGCAACTTGGTTATGGATTCTCAGCAGCTTTTTCGTGTATGTCTGAATAGGGTTAGCTCTTGCATATGTATGTGAAGCAAATTAGGTCAAGAATGAGCCCAAAAGTCCATGAATTAATAACTTGAATATTTGATTGCCTAATCATATCTTTTCCAATCTTTTCTTTCATGAAACCTTACCAATCATGGATTTCTTTGCCTTGTTGATTGAGAAACGAGTTGCCAGCTTGCCCTAGTCACATTTGCTGCACAAAAAGATCTAAAAAAAGCATATCTTTGAATTTTCTTATAATTAAAACCAATTAAATAAATTAATATAAATATAAATCCAATTAATTAATTAAAAATAAGAAAATAAATTATTTTGAGCTCAATGGGTCGTGCATAGGCTTTGGGGTAATGATTCAAGAAAGAATTTGAGGCCCATTAGCAAATTTGAAGCTTTTTAGGCAAAGTTGACTTTTGAAAGTTCCCAAAATTTTCCCAACTTCTCCAATGCATATCTTGCTCAATTTTGAAGCTATGACCATGTTCTTGGATATTTTGGAAAGGTCTTGAAGTCCTCTAACCAATGCCTTTGGTCCCATGTCATTTTGATTTACCAATCTCAAGTTATGGTCTTTGACTTAAAGTGCCTTTTTGTTGACTTTTGAAAATGACCTATAATGTTGAAATTGATAACTTTTTGTGAGAGCATTTCTTGGACTTGGAGTGTGAAGATGAGTTGTAGGAAATGTCATCCCCTTCAAAATGAGCTTTGGATGGGATTTTTCTGATGAACCATGAAGAAGTTATGCCTTGGTCAATTTGCAGTTGACTTTTCAGCTATCCAGAAATAACAACTTTTGCATCTTGAGACTTTTTGAGCCATGCTTGTGGAATCATGATCAAGAATTGATCAAATGATGATTGTGGCTTCAAAATAAGATGTTGACCAATTTTTTTTGACTTTTGACTGTCAAATGACCATTTTGCCCCTGCAGTTGACTGTGGAGCAATTAGGGCTTTTGACTGTGCAACTTGATGCTGTGAGTCTTGAAACTTGACATATGGATGCTTGACAATGTATGCAGGCATATGGGACTTGATTGGACCCTTGGAAACCTCAATTTCTTTGCAAGAACCAAAACCCTAATTTTGACTGTGTTAGTAGGCAATTGGACTATGCAATCCTTGAGAGATTTTGAACCATGATCTTGGCAAATCTTGAAGAATATGGGAGGGCAAATTTTGGGGTACAACAGTTGCCCCTGTTCAATCTTCTTAGACCTGAGGATGTAGATTGGCTCGCATGCCTTTCGTAATCCGAAGGTGGAAGATGATTGAACACTAGAGTGCCCAGAAATTTGCACTCACATAGTGGAATGTTAGCAGTGTGATGGCGGGAATGGGCTTACAAATGCCATTTGGAGACTGATGGTTAGGAGGATAGGCTTACAGATGCCATCTGGAAGTGTGACAGAACTTTGTCGGGAATGGGCTTATAGATGCCATTTGGAACTGTAATGGTAGTTGTGGAGATGGGCTTATAGATGCCATCTAGGTGTCGATCGCGTAAGAGATTCCTTAGCGAGAACTTGCGTACCTGAAAAAGAAAGATAATTACCTGGCCTGTTACAGGGGTTGATCTTCAAACTCTTCATGTGGAGGTGCCCTGGCTGGATACAGGAATCATATCTACAATCTCTTCAGACGTGCCCTGGCTGGATACAGGAATCGAGTCCGGAAAATAGTCGTCAACAGATACGCCCTGGATGGATACAGGAATCGGATCTTCAAACTCTTCAGACGTTCCCTGGCTGGATACAGGAATCGAGTCTGGAAAATAGTCGTCAACAGATACACCCTGGCAAGATACAAGAATCAGATCTTCAAACTCTTCAGACGTGCCCTGGCAGGATACAGGAATCGAGTCTGGAATTAGTCGTCAACAGATACACCCTGGCAAGATACAGGAATCGGATCTTCAAACTCTTCAGACGTGCCCTGGCAGGATACAGGAATCGAGTATGGAATTAGTCGTCAACAGATACACCCTGGCAGGATACAGGAATCGGATCTTCAAACTCTTCAGACGTGCCCTGGTAGGATACATGAATCGAGTCTGGACTTAGTCGTCAACAGATACACCCTGGAAGGATACAGGAATCAGATCTTCAAACTCTTCAGACGTGCCCTGGCAGGATACAGGAATCGAGTCTGGAATATAGTCGTCAACAGATACACCCTGGCAAGATACAGGAATCGGATCTTCAAACTCTTCAGACGTGCCCTGGCAGGATACAGGAATCGAGTCCGGAAAATAGTCGTCAACAGATACACCCTGGCAGGATACAGGAATCGGATCTTCAAACTCTTCAGACGTGCCCTGGCAGGATACAGGAATCGAGTCTGGAATATAGTCGTCAACAGATACACCCTGGCAGGATACAGGAATCGGATCTTCAAACTCTTCAGACGTGCCCTGGCAGGATACAGGAATCGAGTCTGGAATATAGTCGTCAACAGATACACCCTGGCAAGATACAGGAATCAGATCTTCAAACTCTTCAGACGTGCCCTGGCAGGATACAGGAATCGAGTCTAGAAAATAGTCGTCAACAGATACACCCTGGCAGGATACAGGAATCGGATCTTCAAACTCTTCAGACGTGCCCTGGCAGGATACATGAATCGAGTCTGGAATATAGTCGTCAACAGATACACCCTGGCAGGATACAAGAATTGGATCTTCAAACTCTTCAGACGTGCCCTGGCAGGATACAGGAATCGAGTCTGGAATATAGTCGTCAATAGATACACCCTGGCAAGATACAGGAATCGGATCTTCAAACTCTTCAGACGTGCCCTGGCAGGATACAGGAATCGAGTCTGGAATTAGTCGTCAACAGATACACCCTGGCAGGATACAGGAATCGGATCTTCAAACTCTTCAGACGTGCCCTGGCAGGATACAGGAATCGAGTCTGGAATTAGTCGTCAACAGATACACCCTGGCTAGATACAGGAATCAGATCTTTAAACTCTTCAGACGTGCCCTGGCTAGATACAGGAATCGAGTCTGGAAAATAGTCGCTCACAGATATGCCCTGGCTAGATACAGGTATCGAATCTGGAATTGTGACAGTTGATAGTAATCATCTTTGTATTGATCTTGGTCCTGAAAGACAAAACGTTAGTTGTATGCAATGTCATGATGTATGAAATGCGTGATGTTCCCAAAATAAATGAGATTGTATGTTTATGATACGTATGTGCATGCTATAATGTATGAAGATGTGATGTTTATGAGCGTATTTTTGTCTAGGAAAGTAAATCCTTGACGGGTGCCGGGAAGTTAACTCCTGGGCTGATGTTGACGAGTAGAGTTCTTCATTTCCGCTGGGGGTGATGGTTGCAAGAATACCGGTAGGAGAAGATGACTCCGTTGGTGAATAAACTTTGCTGGAGAGATTACTCTGCGGGGAATTACTCTGTGGGGAAAGAGAGGTACTTTGCTGAGGTTGATGATAACTCCGCTGGGGATACCGTTGATAAGCTTTGTTGGAAGATTTGATGAACTCCGCTGGGGATAGGAAGACTTCGTCGGGGCCGATCTTTCCATGGCATTTAGCTGAGGATAACCCAGTTATATCCTGGTGGGGAAATAACCTTTGAATAAAGTCGGGGGAGCGTTCGTGATTTGCAGTGGACAAGCTTCCATAATCTACTAGGGAGAATGATTCAACTCTCCTGGGGAAACTTTTCAGATTGGACTGGGGAATAGCTCCACTGGGGTGTCTGGTATTCCACCGGGGAACAATCTTAGATTAAGACTGCCGGGGATGCTTGTAGAGGAATGTTTATAGACTCTGCTAGGGAATGTTGAGATCTTCGGGGGATAATCCAACTTCCTTAAGGCTGACTGCGTATAACTCTGCTCGGGGAGAGTATTGCTAACTTGCTGGAGGTACGGTGCCTTGTTAGGGTTGATGGGAGACCCACTGCTTGGGGAGAATTGTTGACTCTTGTCTTGCTCGACGGGGAGTGAAGGTATCTGGGTTGCATTCTTCAACCGAACCTACCTTGGTACCTTGGTGGACAGAGCAATTAGATCGTTTAGACAACTCATTATTGCCCTTGTTTCTGATGTTACCTGTAATTAATCCTTTGTTTTGCATGCAAATATTTATGAGTTAGCAATTAGTGTCAAATGCATATATCACAAATTGGACATTGGACGTTCTTTACAAAACAAAACAGAAAAAAGGAAAAACAATTGGCAATTGGTCTGAAAAGTGAATTTGTATTGATTTTTGAATTTGCCTGTAAATAGGCGTTTATGTACAAGAGGCTGACGTCCTAGTAAGAGAACGCCGCCGAACAACAGAGTTTATACAATTTGTACAAAGAAAACAAAACAGCTGTGTGAAAAGAATAATCTCACTGGGTCCCAACTCTGCTATCGCCTTTATATCTTCGAGCGTCTCATCACTTGGCTGCTCAGTTGAAGATGAAACTGATTGATCGATGCCATCTGAACTTGATGTCGATACCAGATTCTGGATGCAAGGTGATCCAATGAGACATAGTATTACGCTTTAATCCCTAACTTTTTCCTGGACCGCCCTTTCGGGTTTTCGGTCCACCGGGATACCCATTTTTGCCCAAGCCGCCTTTTCAGGTTTTCAACTTGCCGGGTGTACAGATTTTTTCATTTCATCCCTTATTTTTGCCCGAACCCTTTTGGTTCTCCGGGAAGCCCTAATTTTTGCCTAGGTATGTCAACCTAGCGGGTCTTTTATTCATGCGTAGTATCTTTTTACTATGTCTGCATTGGCGGGGTGAGGAAGGTCGTCACCATCCATGGTAGTTAGAATCATAGCTCCTCCTGAGAAGATATGTTTAACCACAAATGGCCCTTCGTACGTAGGGGTCCATTTGCCCCTGGGATCACTTTGAGGAAGAACGATGCGTTTGATTACCAGGTCCCCAACTTGATACTCTTGTGGTCTGACTTTCTTGTTAAATGCCCTGATCATCCGTTTTTGGTACGTTTGACCATGACATATAGCAGTGAGTCTCTTTTCGTCAATTAGGTTTAACTGATCAAGTCGAGTCTGGATCCAGTCATCTTCGCTCAAGCCTGCATCCTTCATTATCCGGAGAGAGGGTATCTGGACTTCAATAGGCAAGACTGCCTCCATGCCATAGACCAAGGAAAAGGGAGTTGCCCCGGTTGACGTTCTTGCTGAGGTACGGTACCCATGAAGGGCAAACGGTAACATCTCGTGCCAATATTTATAGGTCACTGTCATCTTCTGCACAATCTTTTTGATATTCTTATTTGCTGCTTCTACAGCCCCATTCATCTTCGGCCGGTAAGGAGAAGAGTTGTGATGCTGTATCTTGAACTGCTAGCAGAGCAGAGTGATCATCTTGTTATTAAGATTGGTACCATTGTCCGTAATGATCCTCTCAGGTACGCCGTATCGACAGATCAGGTTATGCCGAATGAACCGTGCCACAACGTTCTTGGTTACAGTAGCATAAGAAGCTGCTTCAACCCACTTTGTGAAGTAATCAATTGCAACCAGGATGAAGCGATGCCCATTGGATGCCGTAGGTTTAATATCGCCGATCATATCAATGCCCCACATTGCAAAAGGCCAAGGTGCAGTCAAGACATTCAGAGGAACTGGAGGAACGTGCACCTTATCAGCATATATCTGGTACTTATGACACGTCCGAGAATGTTGGTAACAGTCGGCTTCCATTGTGGACCAGAAATATCCTGCCCGAAGGATTTTCTTTGCCATGGTGTGTCCACTGTAATGCGTTCCGAAGGTACCTTCATGCAGTTCTGCCATGATCCTTTCTGCTTCAGTCTTATCCACACAACGCAGTAAGGTTGAATCATGGTTTCGCTTGTATAGAATGCCATTGCTGAGGAAGAAATTTGCTGCGAACCTTCTCAGAAACTTTTTGTCGTTGACAGATGCACCTTCAGGGTATTCTTGAGCTTCCAAGTACCTCTTCACTTCATGATACCAAGGTTTTTCAGTTACCACCTCAGCCTCAAGATCACAGCAATATGCAGGTTCGTCCAGTTTCCAGATAATGATCCGGGGAGCCTCATTGTCCCATTTGACCTTGAACATAGAAGACATCTTAGCCAGCGCGTCCTCCAACTGATTCTCCTCTCTTGGGAAGTGTTCAAAAGTTATCTCTGTGAAATGGGGGATCAATGTCAACACACACTCTTTATAAGGAATGAGATTTGGGTGTTTCATATCCTACTCGCCTTTGATCTTATTGATCACGAGAGTGGAATCTCCGAAGACACTCAGAAACTTGATCCTTAAGTCAATCGCAGCTTGAAGACCCATGATGCATGCCTCATACTCTGCCATGTTGTTGGTGCAGTTGAAACATAGCCGGGCAGTGAGTGGAGTATGGGTGCCTTTTGGGGATATGATCACAGCGCCAATACCGTTACCCAAAGCGTTGGAGGCTCCGTCAAAGTGCATAGACCATCGGGATCCTTCCTCAGGTCCTTTATCCGATCCAGGTACTTCACAATCAGTCACTACCATGATGTTCTCGTCTGGAAACTCAAAGTTCATTGACTGGTAGTCGTCCACTGCCTGGTGTGCCAAATGGTCTGCCAATACACTTCCCTTGATTGCTTTCTGAGTCGTGTACTGGATGTCATATTCTGTCAAGATCATCTGCCATCTTGCTATTCTTCCGGACAGAGCAGGATTTTCGAATATGTACTTTATTGGATCCATTTTAGAAATCAACAGAGTAGTGTGAGTCAACATATACTATCTTAGCCGGCGAGTAGCCCATACCAAAGCGCAGCAAGTTTTCTCGAGCAGTGAGTATCGGGTCTCACAGTCGGTAAACTTTTTGCTAAAGTAATAAATGGCGTGCTCTTTTCGGCCAGACTCGTCATGCTGCCCCAGCACACACCCCATTGAGCTGTCAAGTACTGTCAGGTATAGTATTAGAGGTCTCCCTTCAACCGGTGGCATAAGAATGGGTGGTTCCTGGAGATACTCTTTGATTCTGTCGAAAGCGGCCTGACATTCATCATTTCAACGTACTACTTGATCTTTCTTCAGTAGCTTGAAGATTGGTTCACAGGTAGCAGTTAGATGTGAGATGAATCGGACAATGTAATTCAGACGTCCTAGAAAGCCTCTGACTTCTTTCTCTGTCTTGGGAACTGGCATCTCTTGTATGGCTTTAACCTTGGCAGGGTCCACTTGAATACCTTTGTCGCTCACGACGAAGCCTAGCAACTTTCCAGATCTTACCCCAAATGTGCACTTGTTTGGGTTCAACCTCAGCTTGTATAACTTCAGACGGTCAAACAGCTTCTGTAAATGGTCAAGGTGTTCCTCCTCAGTTTAGGATCTTGCAATCATATCATCGACGTACACTTCAATCTCATGATGGATCATGTCATGAAATAAAGCAACCATGGCACGTTGGTAGGTTTCCCCAGCATTTTTCAACCCAAAAGGCATGACCTTGTAGCAAAAGGTGTCCTACTGAGTGACAAAGGTAGTCTTTTCCATATCTTCAGGAGCCATCTTGATTTGATTATAACCTGAAAAACCATCCATGAAGAAGAATACCTTGTACTGAGCAGTATTGTCAACCAGAACGTCGATGTGAGGTAGAGGGAAATCATCCTTGGGGCTCGCCCTGTTCAAATCCCTGTAATCAACACACATTCAGACCTTACCATCTTTTTTCGGCACTGGAACCACGTTGGCAACCCATTGAGGGTAAGAAGTCACTGCTAGAAACCCGGCATCAAATTGCTTCATAACCTCAGCTTTGATCTTCTCGGACATCTTTGGACGCATACGGCGAACCTTTTGTTTAACCGGAGGGCAATCTTCCTTGGTAGGCAGGTGATGAACCACAATGTCAGTATCCAACCTGGGCATGTCTTCGTAGGACCAGGCAAACATTTCCACATAGTCGTGCAGCATCTGACTTAACCGTTGTTTCACACTGAGCTCTAGATTAGCACCAATCTTAACTTCCTTTTTATCTGTCTCAGTACCCAGATTTACCGTTTCCACTGGCTCTTTATGTGGCTGAATGGCCCTCTCTTCCTGGAGTAACAGTCTTGCAAGCTCACCAGGCACTTCACAATCATCTTCACCTTCATCTTCGGCTAAGTTGATCGGATTTTCGAAGTCATAACTGGCAGTAGCAGAGTCGTTACCAGTGAGATCCAGAGTGGATTGAAACCTGTATAGGTGAGTGTATGTAAATATAGTTGTTTTGCAATATATAAAGAAAGAAAGAAAGGGAGCACGAGATTTGAAATGCGAAAAACGTCCAATGTTTTTATTCATGATATATGGAAATGACAAGTAATAAGCCCTCACAAATGAAGCCACGGTGCCCCGGGTAAGACACCGGGCCATAAAGTTTCAAATTATTGTTCATTACAAATTAAAAAACAAAGGAATTCATTACTGAGTAACAAAAGTAACAAGTATGTAGTCTTTTGCAGTCCAATTGTTCAGTCCACCGTCGGTCGTCGGGTAAATCCAGCTATTGAATTCAGATTCCTCCACTTCGTCACCATCCCTGATAGCATTCACCCCATGATTGGGCATGGGAGCTGTCACCACATTAGGTTTCTCGGGCGCCTCGAACTGAACCTCTTTAGCATCGATAAGGTCTTGAACCTTATTCCTCAGGGCCCAGCAATCATCCGTAGAATGCCCCGGGCTATCAGAGTGATAAGCACAGTGGGCGTTGGGATTATACTTCGGAGAGGTTGTGTTTACCACCTTCGGAGCTTCTCTGACGGTTACCAGGTTGGTCGATAGCAGTTACGGCAAGATATACGACAGGGTCATACTAAGCCGAGTATATTCTCTTCTGGGTCTCTCACCCCTTGGTTGGTTAGGTTGCCAAGGAGCAGCAGCAGACTTTGCAATTACCACCGCGTTGACAGCTTGGCAGCGTTCTGGTTTGTTTTGCCTTCTAGGCCCATACACAGCACTGGCTTCCTTTTTGAAAGGCTTTTTCTCGAAACTTGAGGACGCACCTTTCTGTATCTTCCCTGATTTCATACCAGCCTCTATCCTCTCACCAGTCAGAATGAGATCTGTAAACCCTGCAGACGAATTGCCAATGAGATGATTGAAGAATGGCCCGGATAGGGTCCCCAAGAACATGTCCACTAGTTCACGGTCGGTTAATGGTGGCTGCACCCTGCCAGCCAGGTCCCTCCACTTCTGCGCATACTCTTTAAAACCTTCTCCTGATCCTAGCGACATACCCTGGAGTTGGGTACGTGTAGGAGAGAGGTCGGCATTGTACTGATACTGCTTATAAAAAGCAGTAGCCAAGTCCTCCCAGTTACAAACCTTGGTTCCATCCAGCTGATAGAACCATTTGAGATGAGTCCCTGAAAGACTCTCCTGGAAGAAATGGATCCATAAGTTCTTGTCCACAGTATACGGCTGGATCTTCCGCACATAAGACCTGAGATGTAGCCTAGGGCAGAACGCCCCGTCATACTTTGCGAAAGATGGTGCTTTGAACTTGTGTGGGATCACCACACCAGAAGATAGACCCAGGTCTCTAAAATCCAGCCCAGGCACTTGTTGAATTTCCATGGCATTCAGGCGATCCTCTAACTGCTTGTACTTGTCTTTAGCTGGAGGATACTGCTCCTCATTGAAATCAGTCTCGTTGTCAGAGACCACAGGACTAGGAACCCTTCCCCCCTGGGGACTGCCTTTCCCCACAGAAGAACCAGCTTGATCAACCTCATTTTGCAGTGTATTTCCAAACCTCCGGCCAGTGTTGAATAGTACAATTCTCTTCTTCTTCTTCTTGACCAGCAGAGCCTTCAATTCCTCTTGACCTTGGGCTAAACTCATGATCAGCTCTTGGAACTGGGCGTTCTGAGCCTGGAGGGCCTTGATGGATTGCTCAGTAGAGGATTCAGGATTCATGATGGCTGCTGAAATAAACAGCGAAGCACATTAAGAAACTTGAAAAGAAGAGTACCTGTAATGCATATGATGAATGGAATGCGTATGATTTATGTTTTCAAAGACAATCGGGATTCAACTTTGTAAACAAAAAAGGAAACGCACTTTATTAGATTTAACTTTGAAATTTAGATTGTTCAACAGATTGCCCTTAGGCGTTACATAAAATGGAACTACTGAAAAGGGAAATAAAAACTGTAAAAGAACATCCAAAGCTTATCGGTGATCCCAGGGTCTTCTCTTCTTAGTACGGATGTATTCATTCAAGGCCCGCTCGTTCTCCAACTACTTTGTCAGCTTCTGGATCTTCAATTCCTGCTCATTAAACTTTTCCCGATAAGAATCCCGTTCTTCTTGTAGTTGCACCTAAGACCTCTTTAGTGTATCAACATCAGTATGTATCTGAGGATGGAGAACAGTTGGAGGAGCCCCTTCTCTATCAGGATATTCAAGAATGATGGGTCTGACAGCTTCATATGGCATACCATACTTCTGAGCACGGATGCGGCCCATTTGTAGTAGGATTCCATAGGTAGAGAAGTCTTCGGTCCCAACTCTTGTGGGTTAGCTTTGTGAATTATGTCCCAAGCCTTGATGAACCTACGACGCAGCTCGTCACTATCTACCTGAAACTCAAAACTGATGTGAGGCACCAACATCTCATGAGGCCCTGCTCTTCTGGCTCTTCCAAACTGACGGAGAGCTAGACATGGATTATAAGAGATTCCTCCTTGGGTACCAATCAAAGGAACATTAGGATATTCTCCGCAACGATCAATAACAGCTACCTCATCCAAACCCCTGAAAGTCCAAATGATGTCATTATCAGTGAGAGACATTAACCTATGAGCCCAACCTCTTCCTTCTTTGTTCTTCAGCACGAACTTAGGGAGGTGCGAAATAAACCACCTCACTAACAAAGGAATACAACACCAAAGAGTTCCTCGTCTTCGGGCAGTACGAGCATAGAGTTGTTGCAGGATATCACCCAAGAGAGTGGGCACAGGGTTCCGAGACATGAAGATCCTTATGGCAGTGATGTTAATGAAATTATTCGGATTTGGAAACAGAACCAGACCATAGATTAAGAGAGCCAAGATGTCTTCATACGCCCTGAAGTCTAGGTCATTCCAGAAACTGTTAGCTTTACCGATCAGAAACTTGGCCAAGAAACCCTTAACTCTGCTTCTAGTCACTGAGTTGTCCATTACCTCTTTGTGGGTCAAGGGAAGGGCTGCAGCAATCTCCTCAAGCCTAAGAGTCTTTTCCAAACCAGTGAAGGGAGTCTAATCCAAGATAGGGATGCCAAGCAAATCAGAGAATTCTTCCAGGGTAGGGACCAACTGGAAGTCTTGAAAGGTGAAGCAGTTATACAAGGGATCATAAAACTGGGTCAAGACACTCATCAGTTGTTGGTCCCACTTTCCAGTGACTAAACTGAGAAGAGAACCATGCCTCTGGATGAAGGAAGTGGTGTTTGGAATTCTGTTAACCAATTCTTCAAGCAACTCAGGTGGGTGAACAAAATTGAACCGGATAATGTTCCTTCGCATAGGCATCATGATGTCCTACAAAACAGAGCAAAGGTGAAACCCTCTTGTCTTTGAAATGGTCAGTCCTTATGCAGGATGCATGCAATGTCTATGATGGTATGATGTCATGATAAAGCACACCACAAATATTCACAAAGGCAAACATGATAAGGCACACAAGTCACACAAGATAGCCCTTAAAGTTTAGGCCAGCATGAAGTTCAGGTACTACCCTCTTTCTGTTTATTGGTTAAGACCTGTCCTATCAAAAGTAACCGGGTTCTAGAGGATCCAAATATCACTGACTACCCTCAATCGGTCATAACTCCAGCATCGCAATCTTTTCTTGCAGCCAGAACCATCGCGATAGTTTAGCCTCAATGGTTGTAGCATACTGCTACTGTTCTATTGGCCAAGTTGGGTCATTTAAGGTTCTAAGGTCGGTTGGTGCTTAATGACTCCTCAGAAGACCCATATTCTCCTCGTTGCGATACAAGGGATATCGGTACAGACCAAGGTGCCACACCAACATAGCCACTACTTCACCCGTGTCGGTCTACGCCGGACAGGTCCCTCACAGCTTATGCTACCTAACAGGGTATCCCCAGATCCGGGTTAGGATCTATGAAGCTCCAAGACAATACCCACAATAATAAAGCAAACAAAACACAGCAATTGAAAACACAAGTATGAGCTATCCTAAGGTACACCTCACTTTATAGTGTCCCCAACAGAGTCGCCAATTCTGTGATCGGTGGATTTAGAACTGACTGTTTAAAGATGGTTTCGCGAAATGTCGCGGAAGCAAGAGTCGCCACCGTCTTTTATTTTCTCCAACATGGAAAGGACAAAAGCACAGCAAAATTCCTTATTCGAGAATGTTTCTCGGTTCGGGAGGTAGATTTATAGAAAGGGAAGGTGTTAGCACCCTTTCTATCCATGGTTATCCATGGGATCTTAGATACTTGCTCTTATGTTTTCAAAATGTTTGCTTTTCAAAATGTGAGTGGGTTTGAAAAAGTTTCATTGAAAGATTTCTGAATGACTCTTGTATCTGTCCTCAAGAGTGTTTGAAAAATTTGTTTTGAAAGCTTTTTAAAGTGTCAGTGTGAAAAGATTTTTGATTTGTTTTTTAGAGAGCAAGTATCCATGAGTCATCTACCTACCCTAAGGAATTAGGCTGTGTAGAAGTCCTTAAGGTAGTGCCATCCCACCATTGAGAGGTAGGTAGCACCACCGTTGGAGGTGTTCGTGTCAATTCGATTGTAGGGACAGTGTGGTCACCGAAGCAACAATAGGACACCTTAGAAGCTACCCTTATGTCTTAGATCCTTTTAATCCGAGGCAACCGTTTCGAGGCAACTGTTTCGAGGCAACTGTTTCGAGGCAACTGTTTCGAGGCAACTGTTTCAAGGCAACTGGATCATGGACATAAGAGCGACCGCTAAAACGTCCTATACTTGACGACCACATTTCGAAGGCAACGAGTGAGGCGTACCCTAGAAGTGGTGTGTGTATTTGTGTGTTGTTTTCATGTTATATTTTATCTTTGATCATGGTATTGTGAGCTACACGTTGTTTTTAATTACCATACATTCTTTCATGCAATTTAGAATTTAAGAGTGCGGAAGATTAAAAGACGGAAAGATAAAAGCTACGCTATTACAAGGCGCGGGTCTATACATCGCCAAAATACAAAGACCCGTTTTTGATAAAAATGCGGAAAGTAAAAGAAACCTAATTACTATTACATCCAGAAAGCAGTTACATAATAATTAATAAGAAAATAATGCGCGAAAAGAATAAACTGAGGACGTCTGAGGGTTTTGACCCTTTTGAGAAATTAAATTGAATTAGGACTTAATTATTATTTAATTAAAGAAAAGAAAGTGTTTTTTTTATGTTTTTTATGTTTTTGGTATTTATAAAATCAAGTGAAAACCCTAATTCTAAGTTTATTTTAATTATTAATGAAAATATTAAAGTTAACGTAATTTACTAGTTAATTAATTTACATGTTTATTTACAAAAATAATAGTAATCAATAATGATAAATAATGATGAAAGTAATTAATTAAGAAAAGATAAAAAATGTCAAAAAACCTAATTCTATGTATTTTTTATTTATTAAGAAAAGAGATTAAAATATAAACCTAAATTAAACTAAAGTTAATTTGTTAGTTATTTATTTACAAAAATAAATTAATGGTAAATTTAATAAATAATTAAAAATAAAACATTTTTTTGTTTCTGATTTTTTATGGAAAATTAATTTTAGTGAATTAATAATAATTATAAAAAACAATTGAAAGAAATTAAAAGAAAGAAAAGAAAATTAAATTGCAAACCAAGGGGGGTGTCTGGCCCATATGGAGGTGTTTGTGAGGAATTCAGGCCCAAGAAGCACAAGCTGCGTTTGACTTTCCATGGCTGTATGCACGCTGGTTGACTAGGGTGTACCATGCTCTTCACTTTGTAACCACTGGATTGATCATCATGAGCGTGTGGTATGCTTAGGCGTGAGGATGCATGGTGGAGCGTTGAATGGGTGCTGCATGTGAAAGCAATAAGAAAAATATGAAGAATATATGGGGGGACCTGGGAATCGAACCCAGGTCCCTATACCTGCCAGCCACGTCCTCCACCAACTGAGCTAGGCAACGCGTTTGTACATATAATGGACAGTAAATATAATATATGAAAAAGCCAGTTATGCTGAAACATTTAAAAAAACACACTAACATTCGAATATTCCAGTAGCATGATGCCACGCGTGCTTCTTCTTCGTTTATACCTGCAACATGAACAAGATAGTGGGGGTTTTAAACCCCCACTAAGTGAAAGTCCTAAAAATAGCGAATAGAAGATGAATCAACATAAATTGAGTGCGAGGGTATCATTTGATTCGTATTGTTGCAACGAATTTGTCTATATTGGTCTTGAGGTCCAATTTTTCCTGATGCCTAAAGCCCTAATTGCAAGCTTCAGAAACCCTAGATGTTGTTCATGGTGGATTTTGATCCAGGCAACGTTAGTTCAATTAAACTGTACCAATCGCTTCAGAAGGTCACTATTAGTGTAAATCAAACAAGAAAAATGGTTAAAAGCGCATGAATGATGATATGTCAAATTGTAAAACAAAGCAAACCGTGTGGCTCGTGTTCTTGGATTCTTTATGCGTTTGGACTAGTTCTTGATTGTAATAGCTTCCTAGCAATGTCAGTAATGTAATGGAAACGATCTTTGGCCTTGAATTGTCCTGCAAGTATGAAATCAGTTTCACAATTTTCTTGGAATTTTTGCAACTTGGTTATGGATTCTCAGCAGCTTTTTCGTGTATGTCTGAATAGGGTTAGCTCTTGCATATGTATGTGAAGCAAATTAGGTCAAGAATGAGCCCAAAAGTCCATGAATTAATGACTTGAATATTTGATTTCCTAATCATATATTTTCCAATCTTTTCTTTCATGAAACCTTGCCAATCATGGATTTCTTTGCCTTGTTGATTGAGAAACGAGTTGCCAGCTTGCCCTAGTCACATTTGCTGCTCAAAAAGATCTAAAAAAGCATATCTTTGAATTTTCTTATAATTAAAACCAATTAAATGAATTAATATAAATATAAATCCAATTAATTAATTAAAAATAAGAAAATAAATTATTTTGAGCTCAATGGGTCGTGCATAGGCTTTGGGGTAATGATTCAAGAAAGAATTTGAGGCCCATTAGCAAATTTGAAGCTTTTTAGGCAAAGTTGACTTTTGAAAGTTCCCAAAAATTTCCCAACTTCTCCAATGCATATCTTGCTCAATTTTGAAGCTATGACCATGTTCTTGGACATTTTGGAAAGGTATTGAAGTCCTCTAACCAATGCCTTTGGTCCCATGTCATTTTGATTTACCAATCTCAAGTTATGGTCTTTGACGTAAAGTGCCTTTTTGTTGACTTTTGAAAATGACCTATAATGTTGAAATTGATAACTTTTTGTGAGAGCATTTCTTGGACTTGGAGTGTGAAGATGAGTTGTAGGAAATGTCATCCCATTCAAAATGAGCTTTTGATGGGATTTTTTTGATGAACCATGAAGAAGTTATGCCTTGGTCAATTTGCAGTTGATTTTTCAGCTGTCTAGAAATAGCAACTTTTGCATCTTGAGACTTTTTGAGCCATGCTTGTGGAATCATGATCAAGAATTAATCAAATGATGATTGTGGCTTCAAAATAAGATGTTGACCAAATTTTTTGACTTTTGACTGTCAAATGACCATTTTGCCCCTGCAGTTGACTGTGGAGCAATTAGGGCTTTTGACTGTGCAACTTGATGCTGTGAGTCTTGAAACTTGACATATGGATGCTTGACAATGTATGGAGGCATATGGGACTTGATTGGACCCTTGGAAACCTCAATTTCTTTGCAAGAACCAAAACCCTAATTTTGACTGTGTTAGGAGGCAATTGGACTGTGCAATCCTTGAGAGATTTTGAACCATGATCTTGGCAAATCTTGAAGAATATAGGAGGGCAAATTTGGGGTACAACACTTAGGTCAATTGTTGCTCGAAGACCCATGATGCACGCTTCATACTCCGCCATGTTGTTGGTGTAGTTAAAACATAGTCGGGCGGTAAACGGAGTATGAGAGCCTTTAGAAGATATGATTACGGTGCCAATGCCATTGCCCAAAGCGTTTGAAGCTCCGTCAAAGTACATAGACCATCGGGATCCTTCCTCAGGTCTTTCATCCGGTCCAGGTGTCTCACAGTCAGTTACCAACATGATATTCTCATCCGAAAATTCAAAGTTCATAGACTGGTAATCATCCACTGCCTGATGTGCCAAATGGTCTGCCAACACACTTCCCTTGATTGCCTTTTGGGTCGTATACTGGATGTCATACTCACTAAAGATCATCTGCCATCTTGCTATTCTTCCAGACAAGGCAGGCTTCTGGAAGATATACTTGATTGGATCCATTTTTTATATCAATAGAGTAGTGTGAGTCAGCATATACTGTCTCAGCCGGCGAGAAGCCCATGCCAAAGCACAACAAGTTTTCTCGAGCAACGAGTATCGGGTCTCGCAGTCGGTAAACGTTTTGCTAAGGTAATAAATAGCATGCTCTTTTCGGCCAGACTCGTCATGCTGACCCAGCACACACCCCATTGAGTTGTCGAGTACTGTCAAGTATAAGATCAGAGGTCTCCCTTCAACTGGAGGCATCAGAATAGGTGCCTCTTGGAGATACTCTTTAATCCTTTCGAGAGCAGCCTGACATTCATCGTTCCAACGTACTACTTGATCTTTCTTCAGTAGCTTGAAGATTGGCTCACAGGTAGCAGTTAGGTGATAGATGAATCGAGTAATATAATTCAGCCGTCTCAGAAAGCCTCTGACTTCTTTTTCTGTTCGGGGTGCTGGCATTTCCTGTATGGCCTTCACCTTTGCAGGATCCACTTGAATACCTTTGTCACTTACGATGAAACCCAACAGCTTACCAGATCTCACCCCGAAGGTGCACTTGTTCGGGTTTAACCTCAGCTTGTACAACTTCAACCTGTCAAATAACTTATGAAGGTGGTCAAGATGTTCTTCTTCAGTATGGGATATTGCAATCATGTCGTCGACGTATACCTCAATCTCATGATGGATCATGTCATGGAACAAAGCGACCATGGCGTGCTGATACGTTGCCCCAGCATTCTTCAATCCAAACGGCATGACCTTGTAGCAAAAGGTACCCCATTGAGTAACAAAGGTTGTCTTATCCATGTCTTCGGGAGCCATTTTAATTTGATTATAACCATAGAAACCATCCATAAAGGATAAAACCTTATGCTGTGCGGTGATGTCAACCAGAACATCGATATGAGGCAGAGGGAAATCATCTTTGGGGCTCGCCCTGTTCAAATCCATGTAGTCAACACACATTCGAACCTTACCATCCTTCTTCGGCACTAGAACCACATTGGCCACCCACTGTGGGTAAGAAGTAACTGCTAGAAAACCAGCGTCAAACTGTTTCATCACTTCAGCCTTGATTTTCTCAGACATATCTGGGCGCATTCGGCGGACCTTCTGTTTCACTGGAGGACAGTCTTCCTTGGTAGGCAATCGGTGAACCACAATATCGGTATCCAACCCATGCATATTTTCATAATACCAGGCAAAAATCTCAACGTAGTCACGCAGCATCTGAATCAACCATTGCTTCACACTAAGCTCCAGATTTGCCCCAATCTTGACCTCTTTCTTGTCTATATCTGTACCCAGATTTACTGATTCCACGGGTTCTTCGTGCGGCTGTAATAGCCCCCTCTTCTTGAAGTAATAGTCTAGCAAGTTCACCAGGCACTTCGCAATCATCTTCACCTTCGTCTTCGGCTAAGTTGATCGGACTTTCGAAGTCATAATTGGCAGTAGCAGAGTCGTTACTAGTGAGATCCAGAGTGGATGTAGACCTGTATATGTGAGTGTGTGTAAAATAGCTGTTTTGCAATATGTAATAAAAGAAAAACAAGGAGCGCAAAATTTGAAATGCAAGAAAATTTCCAATGTTTTTATTAATGATATATGTAGGTGACACACATAAAGCCCTCACAAATGAAGCCACAGTTCCCCGGGTAAGACACCGGGCCATAAAGTTTAAAATATTGTCTGTTACAAATTCAAAACAAAAGTCTCATTACTGGGTAACAAAAGAAATTGGGATGAAGTCCTTTGTTGTCCAGTTGCTTAGTCCACCGTCGGTCCTTGGGTAGATCCAACTGTCGAACTCAAACTCTTCAACATCGTCTTCAATGGCATTCACTCCTGAATTACTGATGAACAAGGGAGGTCTTCCAATCCGTGCATTCTGAACAGCCTTTTGAGCTTCTGCAGTGAAATCCAAACCAAACTTGTTAGTCTTCTGTGCAAAATTAGGGAGTTGCCCCCAATTCGTACACCCACCTTTCTCTACAACAACCCGTGCATCCTTGAAGGAAGTCATCTTCATTGGAGAATCTTCAACAACAGTCTCAGTTGATGCCAGTGTCTGGGGAACCTCTTCAAAATGATGAAATGGGGTCTCAATGAACTCCCCATCCATCTCTACATATCGGAAAGAGTTGAGGTGGCTCACCATGTACTCCTCTTCTCCTTGTACTGTCACAATTTTCCATTTGACCATGTACTTTAGCTTCTGGTGGAGCGTAGACGTCACTTCCCCAACTTTGTGGATCCATGGGCGACCCATCAAACAAGAATAAGATGGCCGAATGTCCATCACATAGAATGTAGATGCGAAAACCTGAGAACCAACCTTAATCGGGATATCAACTTCTCCATGTACCATTCTCTTTAACCCATCAAAGGCCCTAACAACTATGTTACTTGGCTTCAACTCTAAACCTTCACAGTCCAACCGGTCTAGAGCTTTCTTAGGTAAAACGTTCAATGAGGAACCAATATCCACCAATACATGGGCTAGAGTAGTGCCCCTGCATTCAATGGAGACATGCAGGGCGTCATTGTGATTCTTCCCTTAGGCAGTCAAGTTGGCGCCAGAGAAACCCAACCCATTATCAGCAGTCAGACTGGCCACACGATCTTTAAACTGATCAGCTGATGTTTCTTGAGGTACGTGTGCAGTCTTCAGGAATGCAATCAGAGCCTTGGCATGGGCCTCTGAGCATAACAATAGTGACAACATAGATCTTGGATGGGGTTTGCCCTAGCTGCTCGACTACATTGTAGTCGCTCTTTTTGATGATCTTCAAAATTTCCTCCATCTCTTGTCTAGAGGATTCAACAGTAATTTTCTTTGGTGCCTCCGTCTGGGCAGGCTCATCAGTGGTCCCTTTGCCCCGAGTGTCGGATGACTCGGCAACAGGGGTAAGAACGGGAACTTGAATAGGAATAGTAGCAGGTACACTGGCAGGTGTAATAACAACAGGTTTCCGGGAAGTTGGTGGAGAGATATCAGGGGAGAAAAGTCTTCTGCTACAGGTGACTTTAGCAGGTCCAATAATATTGCTGACATCAGTATCAACAACCAAATCTTGTTTAACTTCGTGAAAATAAACATCATCCTCGTAGTGCCAAGGGGCAGCTTTATCAGATGTATATGGGATAGGCCCTGGAACAGTGATGATCAACGGCGCGATTCTTGGAACATGTGTAATTCTAACAGGCTTTCTCGAGGAAGCCTTGGAAGAATCATCGAAAATGGTGATAATAGCAACTTCTTCAGCAGGGATCAAAGGAACAAGAGTCTTCTCAAACAGAATTTCTTTATTATCCATCAGGAGTTGGACACCTGACTTCAAAAGATGGCAACCGGTAGGTAGGACAGAACACATACGGCAACCTTCGTCACAGCCCAGAAATAAACTGGCTAACAAAAGTTTCTTCTTCACAATCATCAAAGGGGTAACAATGTCGTTCACAGAAACCATAAACGAGTCTTCATCTATAGCGTTTACTCCATGCTTGGGCATAGGAGCAGTCACAACATTAGGTCTTTCAGGTGCCTCGAACTCAATCTCCTTAGCATCAATCAAGTCTTGTACTTTGTTCTTTAAAACCCAACAATCACCTGTATCATACCCCGGGCTATCAGAGTGAAAAGCACAGCGGGCATTAGGGTTATACTTTGGTGATGTAGTGTTGGGATTCTTCGGGGCCTCCCTTGGAATCACTAGATTGGTTTTCAATAAATGTGGAGGAATCTGAGATAAAGTCATGTTGAGCTGAGTGAATTGTCTTTGCAGTCTCTCGGCCTTTGGCTGATTGTTGTGCTGAGGAGCACCAGCAGGTCTTGAAATAACAACCGCATTAATAGCTTGGCGGAGTTCAGGTCTATTATGGCTTTTCGAACTGTAAACAACACTTGACTCCTTCTTAAAAGGCTTCTTCTCGGTGCCTGATGAAGCACCCTTCTGTATTTTACCAGACTTAATACCAGCCTCAATCCTTTCCCATGTCATAATTAACTCTATAAACTCGGACAAAGAGATTCCAATTAGATGGTTGAAATACGGACCAGACAAGGTCCCTAGAAACATATCTACTAGCTCCCTATCAGCCAAGGGTGGTTGCACTCTTCCAGGGAGGTCCCTCCACTTCTGAGCATTATCTTTGAAACCTTCTCCCGCACCCATTGACACACCCTGGAGTTGGGTACGCGTAGGAGCGAGGTCGTCATTGTATTGGTACTTCTTGTAGAAAGCAGCAGCTAAGTCTTCCCAATTACGGATGCTGGCTCCTTCTAACTGGTAAAACCATTCAAGCTGAGTCCCTGAGAGAATGTCTTGAAAGAAGTGGATCCATAGGTTCTTGTCAGCGGTGTACGGCTGAATCTTCCTTACATATGACCGGAGGTGCAGTTTCAGACAAGAAAATCCGTCGTACTTAGCAAAGGCTGGTGCTTTGAACTTGTGGGGAATCACCACCCCAGATGATAGACCCAGATCACCAAAGTCTAGACCAGGCACTTTCTGAACTTCCATCGCATTCAAACGGTCTTCCAGTTGTTTGTATCTATCCTCGGTCGGAGGATACTGGTCTTCGTCGAAGTCCGTCTCGTTGTCTGAAACCACAAGGCTAGGATCCCTCCTTTCTTCCTGACTATCTTTCCCTCCAGACGAGGTGGTCAAATCAACTTCATCTCGTAGCCTGTTTCCAAACCTGTGACCTGTGTTAAACAGGACTGTCCTCTTCTTCTTCTTCTTCTTCTCTTTCAGAATAAGGGTCTTCAGATCTTGCTGACCCTTAGCTAAATTCATGAACAACTCTTGGAACTGGGCGTTCTGGGCCTGCATAGCCTTGATTGCTTGTTCAGTTGATGGTTCAGAAGACATGATGCTGAAATAAACAACGAAGAAAATGAGAAAACCTGTAAGGGTACCTGTTATGAGGTGCATGGAATGAAATGCGTATGATATGATTTCAAAGACATCGAGAGATTCAAATTCGTAAACAAGAAATGAAGCACACTTTTATTAGATAAAGTTGAAATTCAAATTGTTCAATAAATGCCCTTAAGGCGTTACAAGAAAGGAAACACTGAAAAGTAAATAAAAACTGGAAATAATCAAAAGACATCAGCGCTCCCATGGTCGTTTGCCTTTAGTGCTGACATAGTCATTGATGATCTGCTCCCTCTCCAGCTGCCTAGTCAACTTCTGAATCTTTCGCTCTTGTTCGTGATACTTTTCTCTATAAGTATCCCGCTCTTCCCTTAGCTGCATCCAAGACCTCTTCAATGCCCCAATGTCAGTAGGCATGTAAGGGTGTAAGATAGTAGGAAGAACCCCCTCTTCATTAGCAACTTCAACAATGATAGGCAAGACGGCTTCATACGACATTCCCAGCTTTTGGGCACGGGTACGAACCCATCTGAGATATGGCTCCATCGAAGTGAAGTCTTTGGGCCTAGCTCGTATGGATCAGACCTGTGAACTTTATCCCAAGTCCTTATGAATCTGCGTCGTTGCTCGTCACTATCCCCTTGAAAATCAAAGATTATGCTAGGCATTAGCAGCTCATGAGTTCCTTCCCTTCTGGCTCGCCCAAACTGACGTAAGGCCAAGCATGGATTGTAAGTAATTCCTCCATTGCTTCCTATCAATGGAACATTGGGGTATTCTCCACAGAGATCAATAATAGCCACCTCGTCCATACCCTTGATAGTCCAAATGATGTCATTATGAGAGAGAGACATAACCCTATAAGCCCAACCCATGCCTTCTTTGTTCTTCAGAACTGATTTGGGAAGGTGAGAAATAAACCACCTTGCCAACAATGGAGCACAACACATCAAGGTTCCCCGCTTCCGAGCAGTACAGGCATAGAGCTGATGAAGAATGTCACCCAAGAGAGTGGGTACAGGATTACTAGAGATGAAGATTTTTACTGCACTCACATCAACAAAGGAGTCAGATTTAGGAAACAATACCAAGCCATATATCAGAAGAGACAAAATATCTTCGAATGCCTGGAAGTCTAGACTATCCCATAAATGATTAGTCTTACCAACCAAGAACTTAGTCAGAAAGCCCTTTGCTCCACTTCTAGTCTCCCAATTAGCCATTACCTCATCCTTTGTCATATGAAGGGCTGAAGCAATCTCTTCTGGCCTAAGGATCTTCTCCCAACCTGTAAATGGGGTCTGCTCCAGAATAGAGATACCAAGCAGAACAGAGAACTCTTCTAAGGTGGGGACCAACTGGTAGTCCCGAAAAGTAAAGCAATGGTACAGTGGATCAAAGAACTGGACCAGGACACTCGTCATCTGCTCATCCAATTTGGAGGTGACCAAACTAATAAGATGCCCATGTCTTCTGATAAAGGAGGTAGTATCTGACATATTTGCAACCAACTCTTTAAGCATAGTGGGAACCTGGACAAAGTTGATCCGGATGGTGTTCCTACGCATAGGGGCCATGACCTACAAAACAGAACAAAGATGAATCCCTCCTGTCTTTGAAATAGGTTAGTCCGATGCAAGATGTATGCAATGTTATGATGTCATGATGTCATGATAGAAAGCACACCACAAGTATCCACAAATATCAAACATGGTAAAGGCACACAAGTCACACAGAGAGCCTTTAGATTTCAGGCTGGCAAGGAGTCTAGGTACTACCCTCTTTCAGTTCAGTTGGTTCAAACCTGTCCTAAAAATAGTAACCGGGTTCTAGAGGATCTCAATATCACTGACTACCCTCGCTCGGTCATAATTCTAATTTAGCAACCTTTTCTTGTGGCCGGAATCATCGCGAGAGTTTAGTCTCAATGAGTGTAGCATACTGCTACTGTTTTATGGCCAAGTTGGTCAATTTAAAGGTTCTAAGGTCGGTTGGTGCTTAATGACCCCTTAGAAGACCCATATTCTCCTTGTTCCAACACAAGGGATATAGGTACAAACTAAAGTGCCACACCAACATAGCTACTGCTTCAACCGTATCGGTCTACGTCGTACAATTCCCTCACAGTTTATTGCTACTTACCTAAAGGGTATCCCCCAGATCCGGGTTAGGATCTATAGTAACTCCAATACAAGCCCACAAATATAAAGCATACAAAGAAAACAATTGAAAACACAATGATCTAATCCTAAGGTACACCCCACTTATTAAGCGTCCCTAGCAGAGTCGCCAGTTCTGTGATACGGTGGGAAAGAACTGACTATTTTTTGGAATGCTGGTTTGCGTTTTGCGTTTGTTTTCACAAAATGTCGTGGTAAGCAAGAGTCGCCACCGACTTTTATTTTATCCAACAAGGAAAGGAAAAAAGCACAGAAAAATTCCTTTTTCGAGATATTTCTCGGGTTCGGGGGGTAGATTATAGAAAGGGAAGGTGTTAGCACCCTTTCTATCCGTGGTTATCCACGGGCTCTTAGGTACTTGCTCATATTATTTTCAAAATTTGCTTTCTTTGTGCTTGTGGGTTTGAAAAAGTTTTTATTTGAAAACTTCGATTTAACTCTTGTTTCTGTCCTCAAGAGTATATGAAGTATTTTTGGAAACTTTGTTTGAAAAGTGTAAGTGTGAAAAAGATTTTGTTTTTTTGAAAGAGCAAGTACTTAAGAACCATCTACCTACTCGAAAAAGGAATCGTTCTATGCTAATGTCCTTTAGACAATGCTATCCCACTATTGATGAGTAGGTAGTATCGTCGTTGGAGTTTTAAAGGTCAATTCGAATTTAGGGACTTACGATCACCAAAGTAATATTAGGACGCCTTAGCGATAACCCTAATGTCTTAGATCATTTGTTTTGAGGCAACAATATCCGAGGCAACCGTTTCGAGGCAACTTATGATCTTTGGACAAGAGGGCAACCTCTAAAGTGACCTATACTCAATGACCGCGTTACGAAGGCAACCAAGTGGGGTGTACCCTAAGAGTGTGCATGTGCGAGTGTGTCGTTTTCAATTTATTGTTATCTTTGTACATGTTAATGGTGATCTAAGTTGATTTTAGGTTAAACATTCATTCTTGTCATGCATTCCTATTATCAAACATCTAACAGTTATATTTTGCGGAAATTAAATTACAAGGCGTCAGGTATTTACATCGCCAAAAGCAACCCTTTGAAATTTAAATACGGAAAAATAAATAAAGCGATAAATAAATGGTCCTAATTATCTATTACATTCCGGAAACAAATACAATATTGAATAAATGAAAATGAAATCGCGTGCGAGAAATTAAATCGAGCGCAAATAGGGTTTTGACACTTTTTTGTTGTTTTTTAATTTTAAGAAATAAACTATCCTAAATTAATTATTGAATTAAATTAATTAAATTAATAAAAATAAATATTTTTGGGTTTTTTGTGTTATTTAAAGAAAGAAAATAAAATTGATCAATGTTAGTAAAAACCTAATTAATTCTAAGTTAATTTTAATTATCTACAAAAATATATTAAAGTTAATTCTAATTAATGACCTAAATTAATTAATTGATTTGTTAATAAAAAAGAAAATAATAAAATTTAAATTAATAAAGAAAATATTTTTTTGGTTTTAATGTTATAAAGAAAAGATTTGATTGGTTAATTAATAATAAAAAATAATAACAAAACAATTAAATAAACTAAATGAAAATAGAGAGAGATAGAGGTATATGGGTCTGTTGGAGGTTTGATCAGCAATTCTGAGGCCCAATTACATTGGCCTAACTTGACTTTTTGAGATCCCCTATGCGCATGTTGACTGGACTCCATGGTGGACCATCAATCTGAATCACCAGATCTGGCTTTTGGCCATCTGGCGCTTTGACTTGTGAAGGCATATGGTGAGCTCCAAGCATTGACTTGTACCTGATTATCTTAAGAAAAAATATAGTAAAGCATATGGGGGACCTGGGATCGAACCCAGGTCCTGTGGATGCTTGGACTGCTCGCTTCGCCACTATGCCATTGTGCTTTAGTTGTCAATATATTAAACAATAATAATAATAAGAGTAAACGTGTTATATGCCAAAAAATAAAAAAAAAAGTGCGCGAAAATTTGAAAGGGGCCAATCAGAGGGGGACACGTTGTCGTCCCTGTCCTCAGGCTTGTAAAGAAGTTACCTGCGGATTTAAATCCACAGCTAAAAGCATATGCCATTCCAAAAACTCATCTCAGGCCATATAAACTCCTCACAAGACCATGGTTGCATTCGTCTTCCTCTCCCGGTCACGTCCATGGCCATTATTAATGCTAATTTTACCTGTAAGAGAAATGCCCAAAAACGAACCACAAAACTCTAGCTATGGTACCTCACAGTATAGGCCACATAAACGAAATTGGATAATACAGAAAGCTTGGAAATTTGATGAGGATTATGAATATGAAAATAATTTGTAGAAAAGGTGCAGGAATAAAGATTTACGAATTCAAATGCAGAGCGGTTTTCTGTGATACTTACAGTGTGTTTGAGCGTGTATGGAGGCTTGCTAGGGATTGGTTCTGACTTAGTGAACCTCCTGCAATCGATTGGTGTCAAGCTTTGCTTATGAAAACGCCTCAAAGTATGATTTTTGTTTTACACTTTTTACCACTTTTTTCAAGTTTTGTTTGGTTGGTTCTTGCATCCTCTACCCTTGTTTTCGTGCCCTCTAGATTCCTTATGTAATGTGGAATGCATTAGGTTAACAAATATGCCTTGAATCTTTGCACATCAATGCCATGAGATTTGATTTGATTCACTGTTACTAAACCTTCCAAAATTGTAAAAACTCAATCTTTTTGCACATGGATTGCTTGATACGAGTTTGATACCCTTGACGATGATGATTCAGTCCTGAAATAGCCAAAAAGATATCAAGTAATCAATATTTGGATTTAATTTGATTTAATTTGATTTAAAATGAAATAATTCAATAAAAATCAAATAAAATAATAAAAAATAAATATGATCTCAAGGCTGAAGCTAGGACACGTGTGCAATGTGTCAAGTTCAAATCAAGTGGAAAGGAATGGGCCCATTTGACAAAATTTGAAGTTTTGGGGATAGTTGACTTTTGGCAATTTTGCAAAAATGCACAACTTCAACAATGCATAACTTCTTCAATTTTTAACTTTTGGTGGTGTTCTTTGACTTTTTAGAAAGCTTGATATGTCCTATAACCAACCCTTTTGGTCTATTCTCATTTTAATATTCCATGCTCAAGTTATAAGCTTTGGCAAAAAAGGTGTTTTTGTTGACTTTCAAAAATGACCTATAATGTCCAAATTTATAACTTCTCGTGAGTGCATTTTCTGATCTTGGGGTATGAATATGGATTGTAGGAAATTTAATCCTATTCAAAATGAGATTTGTATGGGTCATTTCTCATAAAGTATGAGAAAGTTATGCTTAGTCAAAGTTGAGTTGACTTTTCCTGCAAAACCCTAATTTAGCAACTTTTGAGTCTTGATGAATTTTGAGCAATCCTTGATGAATCATGATCAACCCTTGATAAAATGATGAAATATCCTTCAAAATGAGAATGTTTACAAAAAATCTTGAGGTTTGACTATTTGTAGGTCACAATTGACTTTTGCCCTAGCACAATCGATTTTTGGACCTTTTGAGCAATTGACTGAGCAAACTTCCTCTGCAAGGCTTGAAATTTGACATGGATGAACTTGAGGACATATTAGGACATTGGGGAGCACTTGAGGTCATTTGGAATCAAGGATATTGATGCAACACAAAACCCTAATTTGGGGTTGACTGCCTTAGGAGATAGCTTGATTGTCCAACTCTTGAGCAATCTTGAGCCACTTGGAGATTTTTCTTGCAATGTCTTGAGAAATATGAGAGGGAAAATTTTGGGGTACAATAGTCCAGGAGTCCACCCCAACTCCTAAGTAAACATTTCCACACCCAGAGCCACAGATCATACATCTTCGATTGGTAAGGGTTTGCAAAACCAAAATTGCACCTTCATGACATTTAAATACACATTACACATATATTCTTGTAATTACTGATTATGTTGAATGTAATCTAAAGCGCAGAGATTAGATCATGCCATTGCTGGGGCACGATCTAAGTTTTTTTCCTTCGAATCTCAGGACAAAACAAACCCAGACCCAGACTCAGCAGATTCGAATTGAGGAAGGATTCGAATTGGGAGGAGATTCGAATCAGGGGGTAAAGTCCCCCCTGGATCTCTAACATTTGTTTCATTTTGTAGGAAACATATTTTCAGAATCTTGTTCAGCGCTTCGAAGCAGCTCAGCTTTGAACTGGATCCAGGGTTCCCAGGTCGTAGGATGATATATCCAGATCGAACACCCCCAAAGTGCAGCCCCTCATGCACCTTCGATCAAGGCCCTTCACTCGATCGAAAGACAACCCAAGCCTCTTTCGATCCAGGCCTCCAGAATTACACCTTTCTTGATTTACTACCTGTTCCTTCGATTTCATCTTTGTTTTGACTGTTTTATTTCTTTTTTTAATTAACATAAAATCAATCCAAAAAACCACAAAAACATTAGTCTATTTTTTCTATTAAATTAATTTTGTTAATCATTTAATTATCTTAACATTTTCTCAAAACTAAAATTAAGAAGATTTAGATCAATTTCCAAAAATAAAATAAAACAAAAAAAAAGATTTTATTCTTAGGATTTTTAGATGTTATCTTCAAATTCGTGCGCGTTTAGTTTATTGTAACTGCCTACGGGTTTGTAACAGCTTAATTAGGACTTTTACACTTTACTTCTTTATTCCCCCCAATTTTGGACATGTAAATGATCCCTCTCCCCGAAGCCTTGTAATAGCGTAAGATTTACATTTCCCGCACTTTAAATTCATGTACATATATTAACTGCTTAGATGTATGCTAACTAGGATTGCATGACAAGATCTGAAAACAAACGGTTGAACACCTAAATGTTTAAATATAAAATAACTGAAACACAACACACTTGCACATATACACCTCTAAGGTACGCCCACTTTGGTTGCCTTCAATAAAACAGTCATGAGGCAGGAATGCTTTAGCAAAGACCCATAAATCAAAAGATCATAGTCCCTCTATGACCCTACAGTTGCCTTCTCAGTAAATGATCTAGTCCCTAAAACAGAATTGCTAAAGCGTCTCCACAAGTTGCCTTCGTGACTGTAACATCCCTTTCGATGTCCCTCAAAACATACAATGACTAGGGCTACCTACTCACAAATAGTGGGATAGTACTGTCTAAATGAAAAGAGAAAAAGAACGACCTTTCGAGTATAAGTAGATAGTTCGTAGATGCTATGCTCAAAACGGACTTTTTACACATACACTTTTCTTTCAAAAGACTTTTAAAAAACACTTTGTATGCGTTCTCTTCTATTCCGAGAAACACTACAAAGTTCGCCGCACTAAGGCGCTTTCAAAGTACTTTTCAAAATACACAAAGCACAAGGTATTTCAAAATAAGCCAAGTATCTAAGAGCCCGTGGAAAACCACGGATGGAAATGGTGCTAACACCTTCCCTTTTCATAATTTACCCCCTTACTCAAAAAACTCTCGAAAAAGTCTTTTTCTATTCTTTTCACCCTCTCCTTAATTTGGATAAAAGAAAATTCGATGGTGACTCTTGCTTACCGCACATTTGCAAACACAAACGCAAAACCAGTATATAACAGTCGGTTTTGCCACCGTATCTCAGAACTGGCGACTCTTATGGGGAAATTACAAAAAAGTGGGGTTACTTTAGAGTTAATTCATTATTTAACTGCTTTGTATGCTTTGATTGCTTTACTTTTGAGGGCTCTGTTTGGGGTTTACTATATATCCTACACTTGGATCTGGGGAAACCTTTTAGGTAAGTAGCAATAGATCGTGGAAACTGTGAGGGGTATACTGACACGGTTGAAGCGATGGCTACGTTGATGCGACACTTTGGTTGGTACCGGTAGCCCTTGAGTTAATCAAGGAGAATACGAGGCCGCTGCATGGTGTCATAGAGCGTCAACTGACCTTAGAACCTTTAAATGAACAACTTGGCCATTAGGATGTAGTGAGATGGCCGTCTTTGGTGTATTCCCAAAGTCGGCAGATACTCGATGCTACACTCATTGAGACTTGACTCCTAAGTTTTGTTTGGTTGCGAGTCAATTGCCTATCGAACAAAGCTTGTGGGAAGGGTCAGTGATATTGAGATCCCTTAGAACCCGGTTACTATTATAGGTCAGGTTAAACCAATCCAACTTCAATAGGGTAGTACCTTAAAACCCATGCAAGCCTAAACTTAAGGATGCTTGTGTGACTTGTGTGCTTTCAACTTGAACTACTTGCAGGGTTTTATTATCTGACAACATGATTTCCTTGCAGGATTTGTTTACAGTCATTATCCAATAACTTGGACTTCTTGTAGGGTTTACTTGCTTACATCACCTTACACTTTTTCTTAACGCATAGCATACACATCATAACATCATGCCACAACATTTCCTTAACTATTTCAAGGATCTCAAGGGTTTGTGATGCAGGTTATGGTAAATCAGACGTTTAGCAAGGGGAAAAAGGGATTTATTTTCCTCTAGCCAATGTCGTCAGAAGATCAAAACTCAATAACTTGAGTCAGGGGCTATGACCCACTTGATATGGTGAGCTTGACTCTCGTAAAAGGACACTCAACAATACGAAGTTCTTCAATTAAAACTACGAACTTCAACTGCTGACATCTTCTTGTTTACCCCGTAAGATCCTTGAAAACATTTGCATACGTACATGTCATTGCATAACAGGTAGTCTCTAGTACAGGTCTCTCATGTTCTCACTGTTTATTTCAGCAATGGCTCTCAAAAAAGACAACAGAGATCTCCAAACTCAAGAGGCTCAGTTCATGGAAATGTTCCTAAACCTATACAAGGGGCAGGAAGAATTGAAAGCAATCCTCAAAGGGAACCTGACCAAGAAACGTCCTGACAACAACAAAGATGACAAGGTTGAACAACTACGAGCTGAGATGAAAAGGATAAGAATCCAGATGAGTAGTCAGATGGCCCTTATCTAAAGCTTGGCTCGAGGGCAAGAAGAGTTAAGACTCCTTATCAGCAAACTTCCTCAAGATGGATGCGACCGTGTGAAACAAATGGTCGAGGCTGGGGATCAAGTAATTAATCAACCCTTGGTGAGACAAGAAGTTGGCTTGGTGGAGAATGGACCTTTCCAAATTGCTGCTACATCACGATCCCAATCACAACCTCGCCAACAAAGACAGGGTAATCGGCACAAGCGGAATTCATTTACTAGGCAATATACCAAACTCAACATACCAATGTTGCAAGTCTTACAACACATGTTGAAGTTGAATTTGGTCACATTGAAGGATCCTCCTCGGAATCCTAATACTTACGCTCCTACTTACAATCCTGATGCAATATGTGCATATCACTCCAACAGTCCGAGGCATGACACTGACAATTGTTGGACGTTGAAATACGAAATTCAGGACCTGATTGATGGAGGAGCAATGGAATTCACACAAGATGGTCAACTGGAATTTTTCTGTCATTCCTCCAAGGCACACCATTTGAAGTGACAAGTTCTTACAAGAAGGCTTTTCGTTCATTAGAATTTTCAATTTGTAATTTTCTTTTGATTGTTTGAACACTTATTCATATCAAACCTTGTTATTTCATTAATGCATTGCACATGTTTGTCTTGAATTAATTTGTTTGCACTATGCTTGAACTGCTTTCTTACTTCCTTTTTGTGATATTCAACTCTTGATTAAAAGCTTTAAGCCTTTAGAGGGAGGATGACGAGAACAATACCACAATCTCTACAATATGATTTTGAACAGACCCCGCTGACGATGTACAAGCATTGTTTCAAATCCTAAACAGTGGAGTTATAAGGAAGATAATCCCTAGTCAACCCCTTTGAGCCTAAGAAGTAGGAGTTTTCTTTTCACACAAATTAAAACCCTTAATCATAACCTGGGGAAGGGTAGTTTTCTCAGTTAATTCAGATGTGCATTCAGTCGCAAGCTTTCCATTCATACATAACAAATAGTGTAGAAGATGCTCTCCAAAAGATAGTGATAGTTTCATATAATCATTAAGAACAGGCAGTCATTATCTCTCAAAATAAAAGCCCATTAAGTCAAAACCAATGAAGGAGACTTAAAAAAAACTGGGGCATCCCGCTGGCTGTAATCACAAAAGAAACAGTTCAGACAAAAGACAGAGATAACAAAATCAAAAAAGAAAGAGGTCCTACAAATCCTCAACAAAAAGAAAAAGGTCACAAAAATGACTGCCTCTTTAAAATAAACGTTCAATTTCTGAACCATCACTAGAATATCAAGGACGAGATGCCAAACTGAATTGGGATTTGAAATGCATAATTAACTGAGTATAGGATTGAAGAACATCGCGAAGAGTGGGTTGGGTAGAAATAAATTTTGAGCCTTTATCCTTTGTTTCTTAAACCGTGAACCAGGCCACGATATAACCCTTAAAAAGTCTTAGCTGAAGCATGGGTTAGTTCGAGAGGATACTGTTACAAAGGTATCCTGACTCCTGTAAGGTTTGTTATAAATCCTGGGTTGAGATCACTCTCTTGAAAAATTTGTTTTACTAAAAAAAATGAATTTTCAAACTTCTAGACAGACATAAGCTTTGCATTCTTAAAATACCATTGTTTGCATATGACTATTTGTTCAACAACAGAGAAATTCGCATGACGAATATCTAGTGAACAAAAACATTCTCAATGAAAAGGATCACCTTAAGTGGAAAAATACTTCCAACCAAGGGGCACGGCATGATCTTGACCATCATCTGGGGCAGTCAAGTCAAGATTCAAGGAATCTCTACAAAAATGCCAAATAAGCAGGGGGAGATATCCATCTGAATCACTTGGGGCATTGGGCATGAATTCTAGCAATAAATCTTGTACGATCAAACAAACATCTTCTGGCAGTGTGGCAACACTTACTACTATGGACAGTGACAATTCTCTGTACCCGGTGAACATGGACATAGTCGGAAAACACTACGCATGAACAAAGACCTGCTAGGTTGACTGGCATAGGAAAAAATAAAGGCATCCTGGCGAACCAAAAGGGTTCGGGCAAAAATTAGGGATAAAAACAAAAAAAAATTGTACACCCGGCAAGTCGAAAACCTGAAAAGGCGACTTGAGCAAAAAAGGGTATCCCGATGGACTGAAAATCTGAAAAGATAGTCCAGGCAAAAGTTAGGGATTAAAGCGTACGGAAACGTCTCGTCATCTCATCACTTGTCTAATTAGTAGAAGTTTTATTACCCTGATATGCATTCACCAAGGACTCCAAAAGTTGGGATAACAGTCAAACCATCTACAAAATCCCCGGTTGATATTTTCTACAACATGTATCGAGATAGGGGCATTCTACTACAAGGTCACCGCCATATTCTCAGCTTACAACCTATTGATGTCAGGTGTTCTCATACCCTCGGCAGAGTAAAATCTCCAAATTATTGCTCCAACAAAAATTCCGCAATGAAGTCGCCAAGCTTCTCGGGATTCCCCAAGCAGATTACGGAGTTTCCCTTCCCCAACAGAAACATTCTGAATAAAACAGATTCACATCTAGAAACGGTTCAGGTACAATCCAAGAACGGATGTCATCCTGGCACTTACTCCAGATTCTCATCTAGAAACAGTTTAGGTACGATCCAAATTCGGATGTCATCCTGACACTTACTCCAGATTCTCATCTAGAAACAGTTCAGGTACGATCCAAATACGAATGCCATCCTGACACTTACTCCAGATTCTCATCTAGAAACAGTTCAGGTACGATCCAAAAACAGATGTCATCCTGACACCTACTCCAGATTCTATCCTAGTACAGTGCAGATACGATCCAGAGACGGGTGTCATTCTGACACTCATTCAACACATGTTTCAAGTACAGTGTAGATACGATCCAGAGACAGATGTCATTCTGATACTCATTCAATACATGTTCAAGTACAATCACGACATAGATCCATCAACAAAATCTCTAGCAGGTACAGGGGCAGAAACGTCCTGATGCAAAGTCATTTTCGTATCCTTAGCATGCGTCCTAGTGACGTCTATGTTCCCCAGAGCAGAAACAACCAGAATTTTGATCTCCTTCATCCCCAAGCAGGAATTATCTCCTCCAACAAACTTCCTCCAACAGAGAGTTGAAATATGTGTTCCCCAGCCGAACTTTATAGTTTCAAACAGTTATAAAACCTCCTCCAAGGTAGGGTTTATTTCTCTAACTATGGAAATTCATTGCCCAACAGAGTTTATTTCTCTACAGCGGAAAAATCTTCTAATAAAGCATTCTCCCTCCACAAAGTTATTCTTAAGCAGAGTCAATCCCCGGTAGAACATCCTCAAACAAAAGAAGAAATCCTCGGTAAATCATATCCATTCATCATCCCCAGGGGAAATGAAGGATTCAGATTCCCAAGACTCTTCAGCAGCGGTCTGGGATTTACTTTCCCAGACTAAGAAACATCACAATAACATTCCATATTCATACATTATGGCATGCACATATACATTGCATACAATATAATCTCATTTATTTTGAGAACATCATCAATGCATTTCATACATCATGACATTACATATGACTATCTCTTTACCTTTTTCAGGGAAAGATCAAATCAATAAACACCGCTACTTATGTGACCTGGTAGTCTTCTCAAAACCTATGTCTGATGAATGGCTATTTCAGCAATTTCCTCAGAAAGATGTCCTCCCAAGACCTTCTCTGGTTCAGTCAGATCAACACTAAGATCTCTCTGATTTCTATTCCAATTAAATATATTCCAAGACTTTTGTCTGATTCAGTTGAATCGATGCTAAGATTCTTCTGATTTCCATTCCAGTTAAAGTTAATCTAAGACCTTCTCTGGTTCAGTCAGATCGACACTAAGATCTTTCTGATTTCCATTCCAATTGAAGAAATTGTAAAGCCTGGATTTCGACCAGATAACAGTATAAGGTGTTGTGAAGCCTGGAATTCGACCAGATAGTAGTTCACTTCTTCAAAGACACTGTGAAGCCTGGATTTCGACCAGATAACAGTATAAAGTGATGCGAAGCCTGGAATCTAACTAGATAGTAGTTTACCTGGTCAGTTACTATGAAGCCCAAAACCCAACTGAATAATAGTCAATCAACAATTTAAGACACTCTGAAGCCTAGATTTCTACCAGATAATAGTATAAGGTGTTGCGAAGCTTGGAATTCGACCAGATAGTAGTTCACTTCTTCAAAGACACTGTGAAGCCTGGATTTCGACCAGATAATAATATAAAGTGCTGCAAAGCCTGGAATCCGACCAGATAGTAGTTTACCCTGTCACTTACTATGAAGCCCGGAACCCGACCGGATAATAGTCAACCAACAATTTGAGACACTGTGAAGCCTGGATATTGACCAGATAAAAGTATAAAGTGCTGCAAAGCCTGGAATCCAACCAGATAGCAGTTTACCCTGTTAGTTACTATGAAGCCCGGAACTCGACCAGATAATAGTCAACCAACAATTTAAGATGCTGTGAAGCCTGGATTTTGACCAGATACCAGTATAAGGTGTTGTGAAGCCTGGAATCCGACTAGATAGCAGTTTACTCTGTCAGTTACTATGAACCATGGATTCGACCGGATAGTAGTATACCTCAGATTCAAGTTGAAGCCTAGACCCGACCAGATAATAGCTTAATTTCTTTAAATTACCGAAGCCTGGATACGACCAGATAACGGTACACCTCAAATTCAAGTTAAAGCCTGTAACCGACCAGATAACAGCTTAATTTATTCAAACCGCTGAAGCCTGGATACGACTAGATAATAGTTCAATGTCTACAATTATTGTGAAGCCTGGAACCGACCAGATAATGGTTTAATCTCATCTCCCACGAATGCCATTCTGATACTCATTCAGAGCCTCTTTCAGATAGAGTACAGATACACTCCAGACACGGATTCCATTCTGATACTCATTTAGAGCTTCTTTCAGATACAATATAGATACGCTCCAAACACGGATTCCATTCTGATACTCATTCAAAGCCTCTTTCAGATACGGTACATATATGCTCCAGACACATATGCCATTCTGATAACTCATTCAGAGGCTCTTTCAGATACAGTACATATACGCTCTAGACCCGGATGCCATTCTGATATTCATCCAGAGCCTATTTCAGATACAGTACAGATACACACCAGACACGGATGCCATTTTGATACTCATTCAGAGTCAGCTTTCAGATACGACTCAGATACGCTCCAGACACGGATGCTGTTCTGATACTCATTACTTCAGCTTACCAATTACAATTCAGCAATCACTTTTGGATGGTATCTACAATCCCATCTATAACAAATTTCAATCATCTCTCCAAATAGCATCTTTAAGCCCATTCCCTCTATCATCACATCACCGAGTGCAAATTTCTGGGCACTCTAGTGTCCAATCATTTTCCACCTTCGAGTCACGAATGGAAAAACTTGCCAATATAACTCTTCAGGCTTAAGAAGATTGAACAGGGGCAGCTGTTGTACCCCAAAATTTGCCCTCTCACTTATCAAGAATTTTGTCACAAGATCTCCTTGGGCTCAAGACTGCACTAGGGTTTGATCAACTCAAGACACCTCCTTAAGCACTGATGACCAAAATTAGTTTGAGATTGCACATGGATTTTTGAACTTCTAATGCCCCATATGACTTTCATGGATCATTATGGACCCCCAAGATTACTCATGTCAAGTTTCAAGCCTTGGATTACATTTTTGATCAGTCAATTGAGCAGTTGACCTAAAAATCAATTGTATTGGTGAAAAAGTCAACCATGGCCAATTTACAGTCAAACTTCATAATTTCTGATCCAAATAAACATTTTAAACTCATATACATCACTTGATCAAGTTTGGACCACAACTCCTCAAGAAATTTGATCAAATCTCCAAAAGGGCAAAATGGTCAAAATTAGGGTTTTGCTTGGGAAAGGGCAATTTCTGATTTTTGACCTAGCAAATAGTCAATTGGTTTAAGGAATGATCACAAGATTCCAATTGCATAATTTTTACCTAATGACATGGTTCAAAACATTGCAAGTCCATTGGATTGAAAGATGATTTTTTCAAACAACTGATCAAAAGTCAACTATATACTGAAAAGTCAAACTTTGACGTTTTGGTCAAATTCAAGTGCCAAAGACCATAATTCATCAAAACATGTCAAAATATGAAACTTATTCATCAAGAAATCAAAAAAGTCAAGATTTCATTTTGAAAAGTCAAAATTTCTAAACTTAGAAATTTTTCTAAGTGTTGAAAACTTCATATTTTTTCACAACTTTGAGCCAAATTTTCACCATGATGCAAGATGATTCAAAAGAAACTTTCAACATGAAAGTTGTAGATCTCCATGATATCCAACACATTTATTTATACAACTTCTCCTAGAAATGCTTGCATCTCAAGTTATTAATCCATGAAGTCTTGGTCATGAAACTAAAGCACTTAGTGAATTTTCAACAATTTTTAATCAGGTTTTTGTCCCAACTTCTTGGCCAATTTTCATCAAGTTCCAGCTTGATTTAACAAAAGTGGAAAACACAAAAGTTGTAGGGGAGGTTCCAATATTTCCAAAAATTCAATGAACACATTGAGATCGTTCTTGAGCTGAGAGGATCGAAGAGATGAAGTTAGGGTTTCATTCTTGAATTACAAATCAGAATTTGTGATGAACACTTGACTAAAATTCCAACCAAAGCTACAAGATCTATCTTTTCAGGCTATGTTGTCTCCAAATATATGCATAATCAAGCAATTACATAAACCCTAAGTGTATTACACAAGCATTTGAAGCTTTGTCCGAGTCTTGATACCACTTATGGTTAGAAATGCAAAAGCAACATTTCCATTTGCATAAAGCTTCACTTTTCCAACAACTCTCTTCTTTAAAAGATTGAAATCTGTTCCAAAGATCACAAAAAAATCTCTCAACATCAGAAGCAATCCAAAAGACCTGAAAATCATGTCTAAGTTCCTTAATTCACTCATTTCTTCATCATGAAGCAACTTGTCTTTATGAATTTGAAAAAAGGTATAACATGTGATTTTTCAAAAAAGTTTAAGTTTTTTAAGTCTCAAACCTTCTCTATAAATAGAAGAAGTATTTGCAAGACAAAGAGGTTAGAAAAAATAGAGAGAAAAGCCAAAAGTTTTATTGATAAACCCTCAAAATCTCATATTCACAAAAGCCATAACAGTCCACAAAACTTCCACTCTTGAGTTTTAAAGTCCAAACCTTTGAACCTCTCATATCTTGCAAATTTTGTCCAACCATTTAAACACTCCACATACATCATATAAAAGTTGTTCAAACACAAGAAAAACTTATGTAACATCACTATCATCACTTCCCAAGCTCAACAACAGCCCATACAACAACTCAAACTCAAAGCATAAATTTCAGTTTCGAGGTAAGCTTTCTTGATTTTGAACTCTTCATACAAGCATCATTAATGGTTCATTTGTGAAGATAAAATATAGATATCATTTCCTTAAAGCTAACCATATGCTTGATTTTCATTTTCACTAACCATGTGTTTAGAATTGACTTTTACATGTAGCAAAACAGTGATAAAAACAAAAAACAACAGTTATGCATCGACACGAAATGCTATGAGTCGACACATATTATGTCCAAAACAGGTTATGATCCAATACAAACTATTATGCATCGATACGAAATGCGAATGCGTCGACTCATAGTGAGTTAATTTTCATTTTTCAGCAGCAAGGAATTTTTCGTATCAATACATAATGGCATGCGTCAAGACATAAATTGTTTTTGTATCAATACATAATGGCATGCGTCAATACATAAATTGTTTTCGTATCAATACATAATGACACGCGTCAATACATAAAATTTTCGTATCAATACATAAATAAAAAATTTCAAAATTTTTTTCTTATTTATTTATTTATTTATTTTTGTACATTATTTATTCATTCAATATGATTGTAATAATAAATTAGGATTTATTTGCTTTCATCCCCCCATTTTTAAATTTGTATCCCCATCCCCCAAATGATGTAATAACGTAGGATTTTAATTTCGGCAACTTATCGCTTTAATATAATTGTTAGTAATTATGGTGTGTATGGCAAGATAAAATCAACAAGTAGAAAACCCTAATACAAGACAAAACAAGCATGTAAATCAATACACTTGCACACAAGCACCCCTAGGGTAAAATCCACTTGGTTGCCTTATAAATGGCCATATTACGTATGTAAGGTATCTTAGTAAAAACAAGCAAAAATACAAGATCATAGTCCCTCGATGATGCTATCTAAGTTGCCTTTAAAAATGATCTTAGTCCCTAAAGAAAAATGCTAAGATACCTTGCAACATTGCTAATCATGGTTATACGATGACCCACTCCCGTCCCGTTTACATCCAAAGATAGGGTTACTTACCAAATCAATGGTAAGATAACAATGTCAAAGGAAAGAAGAAATGAACATGAAAGACTTTTGAGTAGGTAGAATGCTCCTAGTTACTTTCTCCATTTCAAAACCAAACATCCTTGCTATTTTCAAAACAAACACCTACACTTTCAAAACATCTTACAAACTTGAAAACATTTTCAAAAGATCAACATCTTTGTATACATTCTTACGAACGAGAATCATTACAAAGATTGCCTAAACAATGGCCTCTTTACAAAATACTTTCAAAAACCACAAAGCATAATTTCAAACAAAAGCAAGTGATCTAGCAAGTGACTAAGAGCCCATGGAAAACCATGGATGAAAAGGGTGCTAATACCTTTCCTTTTCATAATCTACCCCTCGAACTCAAGAAATAATCTCAAAGGTTTTTTCTGTGCTTTTTCACCTTTCCTTTTGGATAAAAGAAAATTCGACGACGACTCTTGCTAAACCGTAACATTTGTGATAAAACGCAAAACACCCAAGTCAGTTCTCCCACCATATCACAGAACTGGAGACTCTGCTGGGGAGAATTTTAAAAGTGGGGTTACCTTAGGGATAAATCATATTTACTTGCTTTCATTGTTTGACTTGTATGATTTACATTATGGTTCTTTGTTTGGGTTTGAATCCTCTACCCGGATTTGGGATACCTTATAGGTAAGTAGCAATACATTGTGGAAACTGTGCAGGGTATACCAACATGGTCTAAGCAATATCTACGTTAGTGCGACATATTTGTGGGTATCGGTAGCCCTTGAGTATTCAAGGAGAATACGAGGCCGCTGAGTGATGTCATGAAGCACTAATGAACTTTTAGAACCTTTACTCAACCAACTTGGCCATTAGGACGTAGGGAGGTGACCGACTTTGGTGCAGTCCGAAGTTGATAGATACTCGATACTACACTCATTGAGGTTTAGTTTCTTGGGATATTTCGGTCGCCATTAAAGAGGCTTGAGCTGAAACAATAACCAAGGAAATAATCCAATGATATTGAGCTCCTTAGAACCCGGTTACTATTACTAGGACATGTTGAGCCAACTAAACTTTAAGAGGGTACTTACCTATAAGACTCCATGCAAGCCTAAACCTAAGGACTTGTTTGCTTTGTTTGTATATATATACTTGTACATAACATCATAAACATCATAACATCATACTCATATTTACTAACCATTTCATGGATCTTAGGATATATCTTTGTTCTGTTTTGTAGGACATGGATTCTATTCGCAGGAAAATCATTCAAGTCAATATTGTAAGGATCCTTCCTCAATTTAAGGAACTAGCTTCAAGGATTCCTGAAAACTCTTCATTCACCGAGAGACATGGTCGCCTACTCAACTTGGTCACCTCCAACACAGATGAGGACATGATGAAGGTGCTTTTTCAGTTCTTTGATCCTTTACACCATTGCTTCACATTTCTCGACTATCAACGTGTGCCTACTTTGGAAGAATTCTCCCGACTCTTGAGGATTCCCATTCTCAACCAACTACCTTTCAACGGTACGGAAAGAGACCCTAAGCCAGAAGAGATTGCTTAAGCTCTACACTTGCACTCATCTGATGTCACAACTCATTGGGAAACAAGGAGTGGTGTCAAAGGTTTCTTAGCAAAGTTCTTGTATGATAAAGCCCAAAACTGTTGGAACTCCTTGGATTTGCAAGCCTTTGAGGAAATTGTGGCTCTCCTCATCTTTGGGATGGTCTTATTTCCAAATCTTGACAAACTCATAGACGTGAACACCGTCAAAATCTTCATATTCTGCAACCCGGTGCCTACATTGCTAGGGGATATCCTACACTCTTTTCACACTCGCACTATGAGGAAAAAAGCTGTGCTTATGTGTTGCACTCCTCTCTTGGTAAGGTGGTTTATTTCACATCTTCCCCAATCTGTATTAAAGAATGAGCAAGGTTCAAGGTGGTCACAAAGGTTGATAACGCTCAAACATTCTGACATCCATTGGTGCTCCTGATCCATAGAGAATGTTACTATTGTTGACCGTTGTGGAGAATTTCCTAATGTCTCTTTACTTGGAATTAGGGGAGGTATCACCTACAACCCCTGCTTAGCCTTCAGACAGTTTGGTTACGCCCGAAGGGATGGCCCGCACGAGATGTTGATTCAAGATTTGGTATTTGACTACGACAACGACGATCAAGGTCTTCACCAGAGATTTATCCGAGCTTGGAGGATGTTGAAAAAGGTAGATAGCAAGACTTTGGGGCATAAAAATTCCATCCCTCTTGAGCCTTACCTCAAATGGGTACAAACTCGTGCTCAAAGTCTTATGATGCCTTATCCCTCCATCCTCCCGGTAATCGTTGAGCCTGTCATGGAAGGAGATGTTCCATACACTATCCTACATCCTGACATGCCCACCTCTCTTGAAGACTTACAAAGAGATTGGATACAACTCAAGGGGGAGCAAGATACCTTCGAAGCCCAATTCTACGCAAGCGAGGAGAAGGTTTTAGAACTCACTAGGCTACTTCATGAGGAGCAGACTCTGAATGCTTACATTGCATCAAAAAGGATGCGTACTACCTTTTTATCTTAGAGTTTTTGTATTATTTTTCCCAAGAAGGCATTGATGTACTCAAAGCCTTAATTTATTAATATAACGTGTGTTTCCTTTTTGTCTAAAACGAATTTGAATCTTTAAGATCCTTGAAATCATTGCATACGCATTTACCATTCATCATAACATAAGAAGGTTTCTTGCAACAAGTCTCCTCATCTCTCTACTATTTATTTCAGTAAGATGGATCTCGAGCAAATGGTGAAGGACCTCCAAGCTCAGAATGCACAGTTTCAACATATGTTCTTAACTCTAGCCAAAGGGAGAGAAGAGTTGAAGACCTTGCTGGTTGAGGAGAAGAAAAAGAAGATGAAGAACATAACCGGAGTTCTAAACATGGGAAGAAGATTCCACGGGCAGACAAGAAGGACCCTAGAATTTGCAACAACATCCAGTGAGAAAGACAATCAAGATGGGAAGGGTAAAGAAACAGTTGTCCAGTCAAAGTCAGAAGAGTAAGGGGAAGAAGAAGACTATTCTGAAGAACAATACCCTCCAGTCGACGACAAGCATAAGCATCTAGAAGAGCGATTGAGTGCAATGGAAATCCAAAAAGTGCCTGGATTGGACTTTGAGGAGTTAGGACTAGTATCGGGAATTGTCATCCCTCCAAAATTCAAAGCACATGTGTTCTCCAAATATGACGTAGTTTCGTGCCCTAAAATGCATCTCCGGTCCTATGTGAGGAAAATCTAGCCCCATACCGCTGACAAAAATTTATGGGTACACTTCTTCCAAGACAGTATGTCTGGAACTCAACTTGATTGGTTTTATCAGTTAGAAAGAGCCAATGTTCATAACTGAGAAGATCTTTCTGCCGCCTTTTATAAACAATACCAATACAACGCTGATCTTGTGCTTACCCGTACTCAACTCCAGAGTATGGACATGGTTTCAAGTGAAGGCTTCAAGGACTATGCGCAAAAATGGAGGGACTTGGCCAGAAGAGTTCAACCTCCTCTATCTGAAAGAGAGTTGGTAGACATGTTTTTGGGCACCTTGTCTGGTTCCTTCTTTAATTACTTAATTGGGAGTTCATCGACAGGTTTTACTGAATTAATATTGACCGAAAAAAGGGTAGAAGCCGAGATAAAGAATGGAAAGATTCAAAAAGATGCATCCTCTGCTGCTGTAAGGAAGCCATTCATCAAAAAGAAAGAAGTGGTTGTTGTATATCCTCAGAGAAATCAAGATAGGTCCGAACGCCGTCCAATGGTGAGGGTTGTTATGATTCCTAAACCTACACCTGATCAGCAAAGAAACAACCAACCAAGAATGGAAAGACCAGTCAGACAATTCACCCGAAATAAAATGACACTCTCTCAAGTATTGCTGCATTTGTTAAGATCCAACCTAGTGACTTTGAAATAAGTTCCAAATAACCCTAACACAACCTCTCCTCACTATCATCCTAATGCCCACTGTGCATACCTGTGATACGGTGGGAGAACTGACTTGAGGTTTTGCGTTTGTGTTCACAAATGTTTCAGTTTAGCAAGAGTCGCCACCGACTTTTTATTTTATCCAAAGGAAAGGTCAAAAAGCACAGGAAAGACCTTTGAGATGTTTTCTTGGGTTAGGGGGGTAGATTATGAAAATGGAAGGTGCAAGCACCCTTTTCATCCATGGTTATCCATGGGCTCTTAGTTACTTGTTTAGATCACTTGCTTTTGCTTTTCAATTGTTTGAAATGGTGCTTTGTGTGTGTGGTTTTGAAAATGCTTTGAAAAAGAGGCCATCATTATGGAAACCTTTGTAATGATTCTTGTTTGAATATATACAAAGTTTTTTGTCTTTTGAAAAGATATTTCAATGTTTAAAAGTTTGTTTTTGGGAAATGTTTTGAAATTATATTGTGAAGTGTGTTTGAAAATAGCAAGGATGTTTTGCAAGTTTTGATCAAGTAACTAAGAGTTGTATACCCTATTTTACTCAAAGATCTTTCCTATACATTTTTAACCCTTTTGACAGTGTTGTTTTACCATTTCATTTGGTAAACAACCTTGTATTAGGATGTTAAACGGGACAGGCGCGGGTCATCGTATAGACCATGATAGCAATTGTGCTAAGTATCTTTAGAAAATTTTCCGAGGGACTAGATCATTTTGTATAGGCAACCAAGATAGCAGCATCGAGGGACTATGATCTTTTGTTTTGTTTTTGTTTTGCCAAGATACTCAACATGCATAACATGGCCATTTTAAAGGCAACAAGTGGATGAAACCCTAGGGGTGCAAGTGTGTATTGTGTTATCATTTTCATGCATTTTTCTCTTTGTATTAGTCAAGATATTTGTTTGATTTTGGATTTTTTGCATACAAACCCTAATCTCTAATCATGGCATAATTGAAAGCATAAATGCATAAAATAAATCTATACTATTACAACATTTGATATGGGAAGGGGGATACAATTTTTGAATGGGGGATATTTGCAAGAAATTAAAACCCTAATATTACTATTACATCCAAATTGAATAATTGGTACAAATAATAAATGAACAATATTTAAATAAATAAATAAAATAAATATGCAAACTGTGAATATACAAAATGTTTTTGTTTATTTTTATGTATGTAAAAATAAAAATATTTAATGTAAAGAAAAAGAAATAAAAGATTATTATTTTTTATTATTAAGGGTAAAAATCCTAATTTTCTTTAAGAAAGTATTTTTATTAATATTTTTATTTATGTACAATAAAAATATAAATATATTCAAGTGTCAAAAAGATAAGAATTATATTAAAAAAAGTATTATTTTTAATAAGGGTGGAAACCCTAATTTTTTTATTTTAAGAGAATAAATATATTATTTATGTATAATAAAAGAGAAATAATGTATATACAAAATAAAGAGTATATTAGAAAAATATCATTTAAGTATAAATAATAAAAATAAAAGTATAATATTTTTGTATATTATTTTTTAGGTTTTCATCAAATAAAATAAAAGTATATAATCACTAAATTAATTTCATGTTAGAAAAAATAAAATAAAATACAAAAATAAATGTGAAAATTTATGAAAATATTTTTGGTATTTTTTATGTTTAGAAAATATAAAATAAAATCAGAAATGAAAAATAAATAGGAAAATATAAAAATATAAAGAAATTGGGCCAGGGGGTGTATTTAGTAATGCAAGGGGGTGTCAATAGTGAGCCAGGACCAAGCCCAGCCCACCAGACTTCATCTTCAACCTTGTCTCAAAATTGCGCGCGCCCTGTACAAAATGCTAGATCCTGCATACGTGCTCTAATGCAAAAACTCAAAACATCAAAGTTATAGCATTTTTCAAGACGAATTCAACCATATAAGAAGCTTAAACTAACTCTCAAAGACCAGAGAGAATTTCTCTGGACCTAATTTCTAACCTAAATTTTTCAGAAAGTTCATGGATCAAATTCTCTTTGCACGCTTAACTTAAATGAAAACTGAGTTTATGTACAACTTCATGGCTATGAATACTACATTTTTCATTCACAAACCTAAGCCTAATTGTTCCTAAATAGAGAGATAGGAAGTTGACAAAAACCTATTTCAGTTGACTTCGTGTATGGCAATGTGGAGCTTTTCAGTGAGGCCTGAGATGTTTGGGAGCTTGCTTGAGCTTCCTCTGACCTTCCCCAATGCCTAGCTTGTCTTGAATGTGCTTGAACAAGCCTATAGAACTCAACCTGCACAAGCTGAAATAAAAAATGGAAAACCTTGTAAATGGAGTTACAGTCAGTTTTTAAGGGTTGGGATATCTTGGATAGGTTATATGGAAGGTGTTTGAACCAGTTTGAGGCAAAACACACGAGAGATTTGTGCTATGGAAATCAAACTGCAGGGAGTGCTCTGTTTTGCCAAATGATGATGATTTTGTGCTATGGGAGGTTTAAGGGCTCAAAGGCTCATGTTTGTGGCTCAAGGGGATGTGAGAAACTTGTCTCAAGTGCTTGCAAAAGTTGTTTTTTACAGATGTTCAAGTTATGTGATATTTGACAAGTTTCTTGGTTATGAAGCAAAAATGAGAAGTGATGGAAGGCAAGCCTGTACAGGCTATATATAAGCTTTCACACTATGCTTTTGGCCCCTCTAGTTTGTGGATTTTATTTGCTGCATAAGATATGGCTCAACGCTCAAGGATTCAGTTTTGACATAAAGCAAGATTTAGGCAAAAATGGTAATGTACCTTTTACCATTTAGGGATTAATCTATTGTATAATCTTCTAATGACCAAAACAAAACCTTAGACCAATGGATTTGCATTTAATTATTGATTATGGAAGGGTCTTGAGACCTGTAATCAAGTACAAAGCAAGCTGATTAGAGTTTGCAACTTGTATCACTAAGAAAATGCCATGGATAAAAAGTGAGTTTTTGCCAACTTCAAGCTTTCGATTCTCCTTAACCACAAATGATTTTAGAGAGTTCTTGTACTTTTTGGAAAGCTTGCAACATGCTCTACAATCCATCTTTGAAATTAAATTTTAGATTCCAAGTGGAACTAGGTGAAAAGTTGCCAAGAAGATAGGTCAAAATCCTGCCTAAACTAGGGCAAAATTTCACTAAGTTAAAAGTTTCATGGACCCTTGTTCCAAAAATCATAACTTGAGATCCAAGATTCTTTTGGGAAAACTTTGTGAATAAAAGTTGTATACTTTGTGGAGGAATACAACTTTCATGTTGGAAGTTTTGTTTGAATCCAATTGCATCATGGTGAAAATGTTGGACAAAGTTGGGAAAAATTAAGAAAATTTCATAACTTAGAAAAATTCTAAGTTATGAAAATTTTCAATTTTAAACCCTAATTTGCAAAATTGGGTTTCTTGATGAAAAAGTTTCATGTTTTGACACCTCTTAATTAAAAATGACCCTTGGCACTTGATCTTGACCAAAAAGTCAAAGTTTGACTTTTCAGTGTACAGTCAAATTTTGATCAGTTGACTGAAAAATTCATCTGTCAATCTAATGCAATTGAGATTTTTTGAACCTTGTGAATAGGTAAAGATGATGCCATTGAGTCCTTGAATCCATGATTGAACCCAATTTTCCATTGGCTAGGTCAAAAGTCAGATATCGCCCTTCTGTAGTCAAAACCCTAAAAATGGCCATTTTGCCCTTTTGATGATCTGATCAAATTTCTTGAGGAATTGTGGTCCAAACTTGATAAAATGATTCATATGAGCTTATAATGTTGATATGGATCAAAATTTATGAGGTTTGACTGTAAATTGGTCACAGTTGACTTTTTCCCCAATAAAGTTGATTTTTAGGTCAATCGTCCAATTGACTGGGCAAAAATTTGATTCAAGGCTTGGAGCTTGGTATGGGCAATCTTATAAGTCCAACATGAAGTATGAAAGTCACTTTGAGCATTGAAAGTCCAAAAATATCTGTGCAAACTCAAACCCTAATTTAGGTCAATAGTGCAAGGAGATGTCTTGAGCAGAGCAAACCCTAGCTTGATCTTGAGTTCAAAGAGTCTTGTGATGAGAAATGTTGATAAAATGAGAGGGAAAATTTCGTGGTACAACAGTTGCCCCTGTTCAATCTTCTTGAACCTGAAGAGTTAGATTAGCGAGCTTGGCCTTTCGTGACTCGAAGGTAAAAGAGGATTGGACACTAGAGTGCCCGTAAATTTGCGCTCATCAGAGTATAGTTGAGGGAATGGGCTTAAAGATGCCATTTGGAGGTGTGATAGAATCTTGTCGGAGATGGGATTAAAAGATTCCATCCAAGAAAATTTATCGCATAAGGGAATCCTTTGCGAGAGGCCGTACACCTGTTGTTGAGGAGGACTACGCCGGGGAATGTTGGTCTCTGTTGTGGTAGAAATAGAACTTCAGCCGTCTGTTATTCTACTGGGGAGTCATCTCTTGGTTGAAGAGGTGACAATGAACTGCTATCTGGTCAACATCCAGTCTTCACAGTCTTGCATTGCTATCTGGTCAAAGTCTAGGCTTCACGATACTTTACTTCCTATCTGGTCAACGTCCAGTCTTTAGAAGGAAATCAAATGGTTATCCAGCCGCCTCCGGGTTTCCCTTTGACTTCGGGGTCTACCAATATCCGGTTGAATCTGGGTTTCAAGGTAATCGGCTAAATAAACTATTATTTGGTCAATGTCCAAGTTTCACAGTATACCTTACTGCTATCTGGTCAACATCCAGGTTTCACAGTGTTGTATTGCTATCTGGTCAACGTCCAGGCTTCGCAATACTTTTCTTCCTATCGGGTCAACGTCCAGTCTTCAGAAAAAATCTCAAACGGTTATTCGGTCAACATCTAGGTTTCCCTTTTGATTATGGGGCCTACTAATATCCGGTTGAATCCGGGCTTCAAAGTAATTGGCCGAGTAAATTGCTATTTGGTCAACGTCCAAGTTTCACAGTATACTTTACTGTTATCTGGTCAACATCCAGGTTTCACAGTGTTGTATTGCTATCTGGTCAATGTCCAGGCTTCGCAATACTTCACTTCCTATCTGGTCAACGTCCAGGTTTCAGAAGAAATTGTAGGGGATTCAACTATTTTTCGGTCAATCTCCGGGCTTTAGCATAATCAAGGTATTATCTGGTCGAATCCAGGCTTCATAACTAAAGCAGGAATCCGCCCCTTGATTTGAATAAGCAAACAAGAGAGTATCCGCATTTGGAGCATCTCTAAGCCGTTTTCCGAGCTTTGAATATCTGTTTTAGGTAGCTTATTAATTTCATCCTGAAAATGATAGAATGTTAGCTGAAACACAAAGTTATGTTGCATGAAATGTATGATGCAATATATGTGTTTTGTCAAATGCTCATGATTTATGAATGTAATGTATGCGCATGTAAGCTGATTAGCTGTCTTGCTAAGGAAAGTAAATCCTGGATAGCTGGAGATAATAAAATATTTGACTGCTGTCGGGGAAAATAAATCCATGACCACTGTTGGAGATTCAAGATCTTTGACAACCTCTTTGGGGAGAAGCTATACTGCTGGGAGATCAGGAGTTTGGATTGTATGCCAATTTGAGAATGAGAATCTTCATTCTGTTGGGAATGTCAGGATCTTGGGTGTATGCCAATCTACTGGGGACTTCAAGAGTGAGGATCTCCGCTCTGTTGGGAATATCAGGGGGGAAATGAATGGTTTCTGCTGGGGATTAGTAGATCAAAGTTTAATCTCCGTTGGGGATCTTCATGATGTGCTGATTTGATCGTGGTGACTTCACTGGGGAAGAATAACTCTCTGGGGAATTATCTGGTTTTAAAGAGACTCTTCAGGGATAATGGAAGAAACTGGATGGTCTCCACTGGTGTTCAAAGGCTGAAGTTTTGGCTCCTCTAGGGGAAGAAAGTTTCATCTTCACTGAGGGTTTGTAGTTCAAAGTTTTGCTCCGCTTGGGATTGGGAGTTTGAAAACTCAGCTCTGATGGGGATTCTTGAAACTTAACTCCGCTGGGGATATGCATTTCAAGGCTTTGGATCCGCCAAGGATCTGGATGATGTATTGCAGGGGATTTCTCCTGGAATTGCCTAAAGATAACTTTCTTATACTTTCATCCTATCAGTAATTATTCTTTCTCGTTCCGTTTCATTTGTAAGCAGTGATTATATTCAAATGCATATGCTCATTTTAATAAATCATTGGACGTTTTCAAATAAAACACAAGTGTAAAGAGAAAGAAAATGCAAATAATTTTCAGCACTTTGAAGTATCTTTGTATTAACTTTGTGTAAGTATTTTGTACAAAGGAGACAGACATCCTAGTAAGAGAATGTTGTCGTAAAATTGAGAAAAATTTATACAAAGAAAGATGGTTATGTATAACAATTCCATGGGGGTCCCATTCTGCTATAGCCTTCACAACTCTGAGTATCTTGTCCATTCGTCGCTTCGTCCGCAGATGATTGGATTGATCAGAAGCCTGGAGCTTGTCCGTGAAGAGATCATCCTTAAAGTGATTCGACGAGACATAGTCATAGGCTTTAATTACCTAACTTTTGCCTGGACCTCCCTTTCGGGTTTTCGATCCACCGGGAAACCCTTTTTTGCCTAAGTCGCCCTTTCGGGTTTTCAACTTGCCGGGTGTACAGATTTTTTTGTTTATCCCTAATTTTTGCCTGAACCGCCCTTTCGGGTTTTCGATTCACCGGGATGCCCATTTTTGACCAAGTCGCCCTTTCGGGTTTTCAACTTGTCGGGTCGCTTATGCGTAGTATCTTTTGACTATGTCTGCATTCTCAGGGTGCGGCAGGTCATCACCGTCCATGGTGGTTAGAATTATAGCCCCACCAGAAAAGATGTTTTTTATCACAAATGGTCCTTCGTAAGTAGGAGTCCATTTGCCCCTGGGATCACTTTGTGGCAAGATGATCCGCTTGATTACAAGATCTCCGACTTAATACACCTGACGCCTGACTTTCTTGTTGAAAGCCTTGATCATCCGTTTTTGATACGTCTGACCATGACAAACAGCAGTAAGTCGCTTCTCATTGATCACATTAAGTTGATCAAGCCGGGTCTGAATCCAATCGTCTTCACTTAAACCAACATCCTTCATAATTCTCAAGGAAGGGATCTGAACTTCGATAGGTAAAACAGCTTCCATGCCCTATACCAAAGAAAAGGGGGTTGCCCCGGTTGAAGTACGTGCCGTGGTACGATATCCATGCAGAGAAAACGGTAGCATCTCATGCCAGTCCTTGTAGGTGACAGTCATCTTTTCAATGATCTTCTTGATATTTTTGTTTGCAGCTTCAACAGCACCGTTCATATTTGTACGATAGGGAGATGAATTGTGATGTTGAATCTTGAACTGCTCGCACAGAGCGGTGATCATGGTGTTGTTCATGTTTGTACCGTTGTCCGTGATGATACGGTCAAGGATACCGTACCGGCAAATGAGGTTCTGCTTGATGAAGCGGGAAACCACATTCTTGGTAACGGAGGCGAAGGAAGCTGCTTCGACCCACTTGGTAAAGTAATCAATAGCCACCAGGATGAAGCAATGTCCATTGGATACTGTAGGCTTGACCTCTCCAATCATGTCGATTCCCCACATTGCGAATGGCCAAGGAGCCGTTAGAACATTGAGAGGAACTGGAGGAATATGTACTTTGTCAGCATAGATTTGGCATTTGTGACAAGTACGAGCGTATTGATGACAGTCAGCTTCCATGGTAGACCGGTAGTAGCCTACCCTTAGAATCTTCTTAGCCATCGTATGTCCACTCAAATGGGTGCCAAATGTGCCACTATGCAGTTCATTCATGATCTGCTCAGCTTCAACCTTGTCCGCACAACGAAGTAGAACACAATCATGGTTGCGCTTGTATAAGATACCATTGCTCAGGAAGAACTTGGCAGCAAATCTCCTTAAGAACTTTTTGTCGTTGACTGAAGCTCCTTCAGGGTATTCTCGAGTCTCGAGATACCTTTTGATTTCATGAAACCAGGGTTGTTCCACTACTTCTTCGGTATTAATCTCATGACAATGCGCATGTTCATCCATTTGCTCGATGGTGATTTGGAGAGCCTCATTATCCCAGTTGAGTTTAAACATGGAATACATTGTAGCTAGAGCATCCTCTAGCTGATTTTCTTCTCGCGGGAAGTGCTCGAAGGTAATCTGCTCGAAATGAGGCAACAGTGTCAGGACATGTTCTTTGTACGAGATAAGATTAGGATGTTTAGTGTCCCACTCTCCTTTGATTTGACTGATAACCAAAGCTGAGTCCCCAAATACAACCAAAGATTTGATTCCCAAGTTAATAGCAGCCTTGAGACCAAAGATACAAGCTTCATACCCGGCCATGTTATTGGTGCAGCTGAAGCAGAGTCTAGCAGTGAAAGGTGTATGGCAACCTTCTGGAGAGATAAGTACCGCGCCGATACCGTTGCCAAGTGCGTTTGAAGCACCATCAAAGTACAGGGTCCATCGGGATCCTTGTTCAGGTCCGTCATATGGTCCGTTACATTCAATGTTGTCCAATGTCATAATGTCTTCGTCGGGGAAGTCGAACTTCATGGATTGGTAATCTTCGACAGCTTGATGAGCTAGATGGTCAGCTAGTACACTCCCCTTTATAGCTTTTTGGGTTGTGTACTGGATATCATACTCAATCAGGATCATTTACCATCTAGCGATTCTTCCAGATAAAGCAGGCTTTTTGAAGATGTACTTGATTGGATCCATCTTAGAAATCAGCAGAGTGGTATGTGTCAACATATACTGCCTTAGCCGGCAAGCAGCCCATACCAAAGTGCAGCAAGTTTTCTCGAGCACTGAGTAGCGAGTCTCATAGTCGGTAAACTTTTTTCTAAGGTAATAAATGGCATGCTCTTTTCGACCAGACTCGTCATGTTGGCCCAGTACGCACCCCATTGAGTTATCCAAAACAGTCAGATACATGATTAACGACCTTCCTTCGATGGGCGGAATCAAGATAGGAGGTTCTAGCAAATACTCCTTGATTTTGTCGAAAGCAACTTGACAGTCGTCATTCCATTCAACCACCTGATCTTTCTTTAACAGCTTAAAGATTGGTTCACAGGTAGAAGTCAGATGAGAAATGAACCTTGCAATGTAGTTTAGGCGTCCCAAGAAATCTCTGACCTCTTTTTCAGTGCGAGGGGCGGGCATTTCTTGTATAGCTTTGACTTTGGCAGGATCAACCTTAATGCCTTTGTTTCTGAAAATGAATCCCAAGAGTTTACCGGACCTGACTCCGAAAGTGCACTTGCTAGGGTTCAATCTGAGCTTATACTCCTTCAACCTGACAAATAGCTTTTGCAGATGGTCGAGGTATTCTTCTTCTGTTTGTGAACGGGCTATCATGTCGTCTACGTAGACTTCGATCTCATGATGTATCATATCATGAAACAAAGCTACCATGGCTCGCTGATAGGTTGCCTCGACATTCTTCAGTCCGAATGGCATCACTTTATAGCAGAAGGTACCCCACTGCGTAACAAAGGTAGTCTTCTCCATGTCTTCGGGGGCCATTTTGATCTGGTTGTACCCTGAAAATCCATCCATGAAGCAAAACACCTTATGCTGAGCTGTATTGTCCACCAATATGTCAATGCGTGGTAGTGGAAAGTCATATTTAGGGCTAGCCCTGTTTAAATCTCTATAGTACACACACATTCTCACTTTGCCATCTTTCTTAGGCACGGGACAATGTTAGCAACCCATTGTGGATAGGAAGTAACAACAAGAAACCCGACATTGAACTGCTTCATCACTTCGGCTTTGATCTTTTCAGACATATCGGGCCTCATTCGACGGACTTTCTGTTTAATTGGTGGACAATCTTCTCTGGTAGGGAGATGGTGAACCACAATATCTGTGTCGAGTTCCGGCATGTCTTCATAGGACCAGACAAAGATTTCAACATATTCATTCAACAGTTGAACTAAACGCTCTTTGACATTTTGCTTTAGGTTGGCACCCACTTTAACCTCTCTTCTGTCTTCGGAAGTACCCAGGTTGATAGTCTCTAACAGCTCTTCATGGGGCAGAATAGCCCTTTCTTCCTATTGTAGAAGTCTAGCCAACTCTCCAGGCACTTCACATTCTTCATCACCTTCGTATTCGGCATGATTGACCAGATCTTCAGAGTCACTGAAGGCCATAGCATAATGGTTACCCATGGAATCCGGAGTGGATGGGTACCTGCATTTTATGAGTGTGGGTGTGTGTAAGGGATAGCCATCCTTAAACAAAATAAAATATAAAAGGAAATAAAATGAACACAAAAGTTTATAGATGAAAACGTCCATGATTCATTAAAAATGGCATATGAAAATGAAGAATCAAAACCCTTACAAATGGACCTATGTGCCCCGGGAAAGGCACAAGGCAAAAGAGTGTACGAATTGTTTAAAAATTATTACAGACCAACATAAATGTTCAAAAGATAAATTACTGATTGATGAAAGTAATGGGAACGAAGTCTTTCGCCTCCCAGTTGTTCAGTCCTCCTTCAATGGTCGGGAAAATCAAATCTTCAAAATTGCTCTCATCTTCAACATCTTCCAAAGCATGAAATCTGTGATGAGTGATCTTTAATGGTGGTCCTCCAGCCCGGGAGTGACACACAGCCTTCTGACTAGCAGCAGTGAAACCCAAATCGAACTTATCTGCCTTGAAAGGAAAATCTGGTAACTGACCCCACACTGTACTTCCTCCTTCCTCGATCACCGCCTTCGCATCTTTAAGGGATGACATCCGGGACACAGGCTTGGTAATTGCAGGCACAAAAGTCATTGTCTTGGCCGTTGCAACTTCAGGAGAAACCTCTTCAAAGTGTTGGAAAGGTGTTTCTATGAATTTACCATCTAACTCCACATAGCGGAAAGAGTTAAGGTGGCTTATCATATACTCCTCCTCACCATGAACTGTTATGATTTTACCCTGGACTGGATATTTTAGCATTTGGTGTAGAGAAGAAGTGACTGCCCCCGCGTTGTGGATCCATGGCCTTCCCAACAAGCATGAATATGAAGGACGGATGTCCATCACATAAAATGTAGAGTTGAAAATTTCCGTTCCCACCTTAATTGGGATGTCCACCTCTCCATGAACCATCCTCTTAGAACCGTCGAAGTCTCTAACAATGATATTACTGGGCTTTAAGGTCAAACCTTCATAGTCTAGCCTGTCCAATGCTTTCTTTGGTAGGACATTTAAGGATGACCCGGTATCAACCAGAACATGAGCAAGTGTGGTCCCTCTGCACTCTACCGACACATGCAGCGCATCATTATGCTTTCTTCCCTTAGATGTTAGGTCGGCATCAGAGAAGCCAAGACCATTGTCGGCTGTAAGGCTGGCTACACACTCTTGAAACTGGTCAGCAGAAGTTTCTTGAGGCACGTGCGCCGTCTTTAGGAATTTGATCAAGGCTTTGGCATGAGCCTCGGAACAGAGCAATAGGGCTAGCATGGATATTTTTGAAGGGGTTTTCCCCAATTGTTCTACGACATCATAGTCTCTCTTTTTGATTATCTTTAAAATTTCCTCCATTTCCTTTTGGGTGGTCTTGGGGATAACCAAAGGCTGAGCCCTCATCCTGACGGGCGCTTCTTGGATCCCCTTACCTTTGTCAGCAGTAACAGTAGAGGGTATAACTTCAGGAATAACAATTTCTTCAATCACTGGACTTCGCACAGATATCTTGACTGGCACAGGAGCGCTTGAGGGTCCGAAGACTGCCCTTGGAAGAGCAATCTCCGGAGAGAAGATTCTTCCGCTACGAGTTATCTTACTTGTCCCTGCAATATTTCCTACGTCAGGAGTTTCTTCATCGGAATTCTCTTCGACTGATTCGATCTGCTTAACACCGTGGTAGAAGATCTCTCCTCCATAATTCCACGGTATCATCTTGTTGGAATTATATGGGATGGGCCCTGACATGGTAATCTTCAGTGGTACAAACTTTGGATCTGGTGTAATCTTAACAGGTCTTTTACATACCTTGGAAAGATTGTCGAAAATGGTGATTATAGCAACATCATTGATTGGAGTAACAGGAGTTTTCTGAAAGAGGATCTCTTGATTATCCATCAGGCGTTGGATGCCTTACTTCAAAAGCGGACAGTCGGATTGTAGAGACGAACAAAAGTAACAATCTTTTTCACAGCCTGGGAAGATCCCGGCTTTCAACAGATTTATCTTGATCATAGGCAAAGGAGTCATTAAGTCATTAACAGCAGCAACATACAAATCCTCTTCAATAGAATGGACATTATGACCATGCTTGGGCATTGGGGAAGAAATCACATTCGGCTTTTCGGGCGCATTGAATTCTACCTCCTTGGCATCTATTAAATATTGGATCTTGTTTTTGAGGGCCCAACAGTTGTTAGTGTCGTGCCCTATGTCGTCGGAATGGTAAGCACATTTAGCATTGGCATGATAAAAAGGAGAAGTTGTATTCGAATTTTGTGGCGGATCTCTCAAGGTTGTTAGGTTCAGCTTCAATAGATGGGGGAGAATTTGGGCAGGCGTCATATTTATTTTGGTGAACTACCTAGCAGGCCTTCCCCCTCTTTGTTGGTTGGTTCTTGGTTGATCATTCCTAGGCTGATCAGTTGCAGTTTTTTGGATCATTACAGCCCCCACCGTTGATCGGCGCTCTTCTCTTCCTCGACCCTTTTGAGTGTAAACAGCTGACACCTCCTTCTTGGCTGGAAAAATTTTTTTGACAGCGGCAGAAGCATATGTATCTTTCTGAATTTTACCACTCTTGATGCCAGCCTCAACTCGTTCACCAGTCAGAATTAATTTAGTGAACCCTGCCGATGAACTCCCTATCAGGTGATTAAAGAATAGACCAGACAGTGTTCCCAAAAACATATCAACCAGCTCTCTTTCAGACAATGGTGGCTGCACCCTTCCAGCCAGGTCCGTCCACTTCTGGGCATACTCCTTAAATCCCTCATTAGAAACCATACCCATAATCTATAGTTGAGTACGAGTAGGTGCTAAATCTGCGTTTTATTGATATTTCGGTAGAAGGCAGCAGCCAGATCCTCCCAATTATGTACATCAGCCCTCTCAAGCTGGTAGAACCAGTCCAATTGCGTACCCGAAAGACTATCTTGAAAAAAGTGGACCCACAGATCCTTATCAGAAGAATGAGGTTGGATCTTTCTGACGTAGGACCGTAGGTACATCTTCGTGCAAGACAAACCATCGTATTTAGCAAATGTAGGCACCTTGAATTTAGGGGGAATGACAATCCCAACAACCAACCCTAGTTCTTTGAAATCCAACCCATGCACTCTTTGTACCTCCATAGCTGCCAACCGCTCTTCCAGATTCTTATACTTGTCATCTGCAGGAGGGTATTGCTGCTCAGAATAATCTTCATCCTCTTCTTCTTCTTCTTCAGCCTCAGACTCGGATGGTACTGCAACTCCCTTTCCTTTGCCAACCCCTTCATCAGAAGTTGAAGGGAAGTCCAGGACCCTTCTAGCTTGGTTCTCAAATCTTCTACCCAGAGTGGCCACACCAGCCCCTTTCTTCTTTTTCTCCTTTTATTTTTCCTTCTCTTTCTCTAATAGTGCTTTAAGGTCCTCCTGACCCTTTGCCAAGGTCATGAGCAGTTGTTGGAATTGGGAATTTTGTGCTTGCAGATCTTTGACCGTATACTCTATATCCATCTTGCTGAAATAAACAGCAGAAAGATAAGGAAACCTGGTGTGAAGACCTGTTTATGCATATGATGAATGATATGTATTCATGTAATGCATTCAAGGATTCAGAAATTCAAAGTTGTTGCAGACAAAAAGAACACACGTCATATTAATAAGAAGAAATTTGTTAGTACATAAATTCCCCATGGGAAAAATATTACAAAATTCTTAATATAAAAAGACGTTGCGCATCCTCTTTGGTGCGATGTAAGTGTTGAGATTCTGTTCTTCGTGAAGTCGACGAGTAAGTTCCAAAACCTTCTTCTCACTGGCGTAGAAGCTGGCTTCAAAGGTATTCCGTTCTTCCTTGAGTTGTATCTAACTCTTTTGCAATTCTTCCAATGATGTTGGCATGTCAGGATGTAGAAGGGTGTATGGAACCTCTCCTTCCATAACAGGCTCTTTAATCACGGGGAAAATGTAGGGATAAGGCATCATAAGACTCTGGGCGCGGGTTCGTACCCACTTGAGGTAAGGCTCAAGGGGGATGGAATTCTTGTGTCCCAGTGTCTTATTGTCCACTTTGTTAGGCATCCTCCAAGCTCGGATAAACCTTTTTCGAAGTCCTTGAGCGTCATTGTCGAAGTCAAAAACCAATTCTAGAATTAGCATATCACGAGGGCCATCCCTTCGAGCATATCCAAACTGTCTCAAAGCCAAACAGGGGTTGTAGGTAATGCCTCCCCTAATGCCAAGTAGTGGGACATTAGGGAATTCTCCACAACGATCAATTATGATGACATTTTCTCTGGACTGAGAACACCAATGAACATCAGAATGTGTAAGAGTCATCAATCATTGTTGTAGCGGTAGAAATGTGCAAGACTAAGCCATTGGATTGACTAGACTTTATACAAATCAAAATCAAAATTCCCACCGCGCTTTATTGTTTCCAAAGGAATGGGAAAAGAGCGAATAACCCAAAAAGAGGGGGAAAGATTCAAGGTAAGGGGGTTGGTTATGCAAAGGGAAGGTATTAGCACCCTAAACATCTACGGTACTTCGCAGGAACCTCTTTGAAAAAATATGTATATTTTGGCTATAAAAATGTGTTGTATATAAAATGGATGGTGGAGGTGAGAAAAGAAATATTTTTATGATTTTTGCACCCGCCGCAGTTGCGAACCTTTAGTGCCTACGTACCACCTTTCGTGCAATAGGGGATCAGGGTACACGTAGTTCCTCTTTTAAAAATTAGAAACACAAGTGTGTTGGTTGATTTTATGAGATAAGACATCATCACAATTGTCCGTGTGAAAAACATACTTACTACCCACAATCATGAGAAAGGAGAATTTGCATCATCTCAATGTGGAGGATATGAATTGGATTTTAAAATCAACAACGCCTCACTCAACACCCAAGTGGAAAATACTCACTTCACTACATATTGTAGAAGTATAGTTTTTTGCATCACTACAAGGATTGACAAGAGTCTAATCTTTTGAGAAAAGTTTAAAGATAAATGCCAAAGTGGCAAAATGGTTTGAAATGAGATTGATTGACTTTTAGTCTTCTCACAAAAAAAGGTCAAGGTATTATTAAATTGATTGAAATTTATTTATGAATATGTTTGGAAGATGCATGGACCTAAGTCCAAGTTTATTATGAAAATGTTTCAAGTTTCAAAACAAGAAGAGTTTTTTTTAAGGAGGGAGAAGATTTTTGAAATTAAAGAAGATGGGAGGAGAAGAAGAGGCTATCCTAAAGCATAAGGTAAAAGCTAGGGATAAGAACCATCTAACCAACAAGAAGCCAAGACTTGACATTATGAGTCAATATAGAATTCCCATTCTTCGGATTGAAACCAAGCAAGCAAAGATACTAGACCTCTTGAGAGAACCAAACTTCAAGTGTTTTAAGTCTTCGCAAAAAATTGGGCAGAGTAACGGCTGTATACGGGTGAATTCCATATTACAAACAAAGATCGTAATCTCAATAACCTGCACGCAAAACAAACAAACAACCTAATGTCTTGAGGTAAACCTCAAGAACTCCAGACAAAATATCAAATAAAGTCATAAAGTCTCCAAGATAGGCCAAGGTCTCTAATCCTAAGTCCAAGAAGCCCATCACTCCATAATGCAAAGGATAGTAACCATGTAGTCCAAGTATCATTAATGATTTTTATGGTTCATGTTGATTATTAGGTGTCTTTAAAAATAAAGAAAAGCTCAAGTGAGCAAAATAAAAAATGACATAAAAGTAAATGCTCAAGTGAGCAAAAGATGAAAATAGCATGAAATGTAAAATGCTAAAAGTAAATGGTACATAAAGCATGAAAATAAAAGCGTAAAGTAAAGTTAATTGTTAGTAATTAGTGGTTAGTTGGATGACCATCTTGAAACTTGCATTTGGAACTCATTAGAGGATTGGTAGAACCAAAGCCTCCACATAACAAGTTGCATTTGCTTTTTGTCAAGTATATCATCCATTTTGGAATTTTCACAAGGCAACATGTAATGATCAACGATGTTTAAGTGATCCGCGTTGACCAAAGGTGTTGTAGATCCATTAGAGGATTGGTAGAACCAAAGCCTCCACACAATTAATCTCAAGGTTATTGGATCAAAGAGATCAAATTAACATACTTGGGCTTGCAATCATAAGTTTGGGCCACGAATGCTCATTTATTCGAATCGGGACAAAATTTAGCGCTATGTTAAGCAATCGTAAGTGGACTTATGTAGAAGTCACACCTATTTTGAGGCCGGTCAATAGCAATCTATGTACTTCATGTTTGGATAAATGATATAGAGATCACCATCCCTTAACATGTAGCACAATTAAAAAAGAAAGGGATAAGATGAAGAGGGAGGGAAATGATAAGCTAATTTGGATCACCATTTCAAAATTCTTTCATCTTTAAATTCAACCACTCCTCTAGATGGATTAAAGCACTAAACATATCATTAATCCAAAGCACCAAAAATGAATTAAATAATTCACTCTTAGGTAGATTTGAATTTATGAACATTTACCCAACTTCATCTATATCACAAAGTCCATTGAGTTTAAAGACAAATTGGAGATTTAAAATTGCAATCCAAACCAACAATCAAAAGGAGTGAGTAGAAAAAGCATTTTGGATCAAAGCTGCCCCAAAATAAGGCAAAAAAATGCATTTTGTCTTGGTGTAAATCGATTTACACTACTATGTAAATCGTTTTACACAGTACAGTTTTCAAAAATTCGCGTGAAATTGCTTCTGTGCAATCGATTTACACTTAGTGCAAATCGATTGCACACAGTAACAATAGCAAAAACAACATTTTAAAAGGGTTTCTTGTTCAAACTTTCCATCAAACACCTTATGATCATGGATCCACTTGAGCACGAAAATTCCATCAAATTATGAGAAAATAACACCATTGAAATCACAAAATAATGCTCAAAGAATCAATCCCAAAGATCACCAAGAGATCACATTGTGAAAGATGAATTATCCAACTTACCAAAGGTAGATCTAGAGAATTATCAAAACAACTTCAAGAATTTGCTTCAATTAAACCACAAGAATCAATTGACCAAGCTTTGATGTAGATAATTGATGGAGAAAAAGTGTTTGGATGAAGGTTTAGCTCAAAGATTAGTAAGCTTCAATGCAAATCTTACTAACTTTTTGAAAATGGAGCTTTGAGTGAATTTGGTAGATGGAGAGAATTGAGAGATTTTTTAGCAAGGTGGATTTGGCTATCAAAAGCTTGAAATTTTAATGAAATGAGAGCTCTATTTATAGAGTTTTAGGATTGGGATTAGTGGTAATTTGGTCATTGATTCTTGGAGTCAAAATTTGAATTAATGATAACTCTTTCAAAAATTAGAGCCAAAATTTGAATTAATGATAATTCTTTCAAATATTAGAGCCAAAATTTGAATTAATGATAATTCTTTTTAAAAATTAAAGATTGGCAATAAAATTTGAATTAATGATACATCTTTCAAAAGTGAAGGAAAATTGGAGCCAAAATTTGACAAGTTTAAAATGCTGATTTTTTTTAATTTTCACGTTGTGCAATCGATTGCACTACAGTGCAAATCGATTGCACAGTGTATTTTTTTTCAAAAATGGCGCAAAATACACTATGTGAAATCGATTGCACTTTAAGAGCAATCGATTGCATCAGTGAAAAAAATTAAATTTTTTAATTCTTTTTCTTTGCTAATAGAGATTTTAGGAAAATAATACCAGAAATCCTTATTTGTCAGATGCTTCGACTCGGTACCTACAAAACAAAAATACACAAAGACAAAGACAAATATTTTTTTGTATTTTTATTAGAAGTTAGTCAACAACACATATATAAAATACACAACCAAGGTGCTTGGAGATTCCTCAAGAGCAAACTTAAAGATAGGAAAAAAGAGGAAGAACCAACCCTAATGTGATCTTGTTATGATCGAGTTGATATGATATGATAGAGGAATCTTAGGGGCAAAAATTGGGGTACAACAGTTGTGACCACCTCAAGCCTTGTTCATTCTTCAAGACTGATTGGGGAAGGTGAGAAATAAACCACCTTGCTAGAAGAGGAGTACAGCACATGAGAACACCTTTTTTCCGCATTGTTCGTGTGTGAAATGAGTGTAGGATGTCCCCAAGCAATGTAGGCATAGGATTCCGAGATATGAAAACCTTGACAACATTCACATCTATAAGTTGATCAGGGTTTGGGAACAAGACCAACCAATAGATGAGAAGTTCTACAATCTCCTCAAAAGCTTGCAGATCTAGAGAATTCCAGCAGTCTTGTGCCTTCTCAAACAGAAACTTTGCCAAGAAACCCTTGACACCACTTCTGGTTTTCCAATGACCTTTGATATCAGATGGTTGCAAGTGTAGGGCTTGAGAAACATCTTCAGGCTTTGGTTCTCTTTCCGTACCGTTGTAGGGTAGTTGATGGAGAATAGGAATCCTCAGGAGTTGAGAAAATTCCTCCAAAGTAGGTACTAGTTGGTAATCAGGAAATGTAAAGCAATGGTGTAGGGGGTCAAAGAACTGGAAGAGGACTTTCACCATGTCTTCTTCAATGTTGGAGTGGACCAAGTTGAGAAGTCTGCCATGTCTTTCACTGAAGGGAGAATTCTCTGGAATCTTGGAAGTAAGCTCCTTGAGTAGAGGAGGGATTCTCACAAGGTTGACTTGAATTGTTTTTCTGCAGAGTGAATCCATTACCTACAAAACAGGAACAAAGATGAAGATCCAAACCCTTGAAATGGTTAGTGGATGCAAATGATGCTTCATGATGTTCATGATGTATGCACAAGTATATGTACAAGCAAATCATACAAGATCCTAGTTTCAGGCTTGCATGGGGTTTCATAGGTAAGTACCCTCTTGAAGTTAGTTGGCTCAACATGTCCTATAAATAGTAACTGGGTTCTAAGGAGCTCAATATCACTGGATTATTTCCTGTGTTCATTGTTTCAGTTTAGCCACTTAACCGGCGACCGAAATATTCCAAGAAAATAACCCTCAATGAGTGTAGTATCAAGTATCTACCGACTTCGGACTTCACCAAATCCGGTCATTCACTACCCCTAAAAAGGCCAAGATTGTCAAGTAAAGGTTCTAAGAGTTCATTAGTGCTTCATGACATCACTCAGCGGCCCCGTATTCTCTTTAATTGACTCAAAGGCTACCGGTACCCACAAATATGTCGCACTAATATAGTTATTGCTTCAACCATGTCGGTATACCCTGCACAGTTTCCACAATGTATTGTTATTTACCTATGAATGTTTCCCAAAAATCCGGGTAGAGGATTTCAAGCCCAAACAAGAGAACCAAATGTAAAGCAAGCAAATCAAACAAGATGAGAATGTAAAGATGATCTAAACCCTAAGGTAACCCCACTAAAAGATTATCCCAAGCAGAGTCGTCAGTTCTGTGATACGGTGGGAGAACTGACTTGAGGTTTTGTGTTTGTGTTCGCAAATGTTTCAGTTTAGCAAGAGTCGCCACCGACTTTTTATTTTATCCAAAGGAAAGGTCAAAAAGCACATGAAAGACCTTTGAGATGTTTTCTTGGGTTCGGGGGGTAGATTATGAAAATGGAAGGTGCAAGCACCATTTTCATCCATGGTTATCCATGGGCTCTTAGTTACTTGTTTAGATCACTTGCTTTTGCTTTTCAATTGTTTGAAATGGTGCTTTGTGTGTGTGGTTTTGAAAATGCTTTGAAAAAGAGGCCATCATTGTGGAAACCTTTGTAATGATTCTTGTTTGAATATATACAAAGGTGATTGTCTTTTGAAAAGATATTTCAATGTTTGAAAGTTTGTTTTTGGGAAATGTTTTGAAATTGTGTTGTGAAGTGTGTTTGAAAATAGCAAGGATGTTTTACAAGTTTTGATCAAGTAACTGAGAGTTGTCTACCCTATTTTACTCAAAGATATTTCTTATACATTTTTAACCCTTTTGACAGTGTTGTTTTACCATTGCATTTGGTAAACAACCTTGTATTAGGATGTTAAACAGGACATGCGCGGGTCATCGTATAGACCATGATAGCAATTGTGCTAAGTATCTTTAGCAAATTTTTCGAGGGACTAGATCATTTTGTATAGGCAACCAAGATAGCGTCATCGAGGGACTATGATCTTTTGTTTTGTTTTTGTTTTGCCAAGATACTCAACATGCATAACATGGCCATTTTAAAGGCAACAAGTGGATGAAACCCTAGGGGTGCAAGTGTGCATTGTGTTATCATTTTCATGCATTTTTGTCTTTGTATTAGTCAATCTATTTGTTTGATTTTGGATTTTTTGCATACAAACCCTAATCTCTAATCATGACATAATTGAAAGCATAAATGCGTAAAATAAATCTATACTATTACAACATTTGATATGGGAAGGGGGATACAATTTTTGAATGAGGGATATTTGCAAGAAATTAAAACCCTAATATTACTATTACATCCAAATTGAATAATTGGTACAAATAATAAATGAACAATATTTAAATAAATAAATAAAATAAATATGCAAAATGTGAATATACAAAATGTTTTTGTTTATTTTTATGTATGTAAAAATAAAAATATTTAATGTAAAGAAAAAGAAATAAAAGATTATTATTTTTTATTATTAAGGGTAAAAATCCTAATTTTCTTTAAGAAAGTATTTTTATTAATATTTTTATTTATGTACAATAAAAATATAAATATATTCGAGTGTCAAAAAGATAAAAATTATATTTAAAAAAAGTATTATTTTTAACAAGGGTGGAAACCCTAATTTTTTTCTTTTAAGAGAATAAATATATTATTTATGTATAATAAAAGTGAAATAATGTATATACAAAATAAAGAGTATATTAGAAAAATATCATTTAAGTATAAATAATAAAAATAAAAGTATAATATTTTTATATATATTATTTTTTAGGTTTTCATCAAATAAAATAAAAGTATATAATCACTAAATTAATTTCATGTTAGAAAAAATAAAATAAAATACAAAAATAAATGTGAAAATTTATGAAAATATTTTTGGTATTTTTTATGTTTAGAAAATATAAAATAAAATCAGAAATGAAAAATAAATAGGAAAATATAAAAATATAAAGAAATTGGGTCAGGGGGGTGTATTCAGTAATGCAGGGGGGTGTCAATAGTGAGCCAGGACCAAGCCCAGCCCACAAGACTTCATCTTCAACCTTGTCTAAAAATTTTGCGCGCCCTGTACAAAATGCTAGATCCTGCATACGTGCTCTAATGCAAAAACTCAAAACATCAAAGTTGTAGCATTTTTCAAGACGAATTCAACCATATAAGAAACTTAAACTAACTCTCAAAGACCAGAGAGAATTTCTCTGCCCGAATTTCTAACCTAACTTTTTCAGAAAGTTTATGGATCAAATTCTCTTTGCACGCTTAACTTAAATGAAAACAGAGATTATGTACAGCTTCATGGCTATGAATACTACATTTTTTATTCACAAACCTAAGCCTAATTGTTCCTAAATAGAGAGATAGGAAGTTGACAAAAACCTGTTTCAGTTGACTTCGTGTATGGTAATGTGGAGCTTTTCAGTGAGGCCTGAGATGTTTGGGAGCTTGCTTGAGCTTCCTCTGACCTTCCCCAATGCCTAGCTTGCCTTGAATGTGCTTGAACAAGCCTATAGAACTCAACCTGCACAAGCTGAAATAAAAAATGGCAAACCTTGTAAATGGAGTTACAGTCAGTGTTTAAGGGTTGGGTTAGCTTGGATAGGTTATATGGAAGGTGTTTGAACCAGTTTGAGGCAAAACGCACGAGGGATTTGTGCTATGGAAATCAAACTGCAGGGAGTGCTCTGTTTTACCAAATGATGATGATTTTGTGCTATGGGAGGTTTAAGGGCTCAAAGGCTCGTGTTTGTGGCTCAAGGGGATGTGAGAAACTTGTCTCAAGTGCTTGCAAAAGTTGTTTTTTACAGATGTTCAAGTTATGTGATATTTGACAAGTTTCTTGGTTATGAAGCAAAAATGAGAAGTGATGGAAGACAAGCCTGTACAGGCTATATATCAGCTTGCACACTATGCTCTTGGCCCCTCTAGTTTGTGGATTTGATTTTCTGCATAAGATATGGCTCAATGCTCAAGGATTCAGTTTTGACATAAAGCAAGATTTAGGCAAAAATGGTAATGTACCTTTTACCATTTAGGGATTAATCTATTGTATAATATTTTAATGACCAAAACAAAACCTTAGACCAATGGATTTGCATTTAATTATTGAGTATGGAAGGGTCTTGAGACCTATAATCAAGTAGAAAGCACGCTGATTAGAGTTTGCAACTTGTATCACTAAGAAAATGCCATGGATAAAAAGTGAGTTTTTGCCAACTTCAAGCTTTCGATTCTCCTTAACCACAAATGATTTTGGAGAGTTCTTTGACTTTTTGGAAAGCTTGCAACATGTTCTACAATCCACCTTTGAAATGCAGTTTGATATTCCAAGTGGAACTAGGTGAAAAGTTACCAAGAAGATAGGTCAAAATCCTGCCTAAACTAGGGCAAAATTTCACTAAGTTAAAAGTTTCATGGACCCTTGTTCCAAAAATCATAACTTAAGATCCAAGCTTCTTTTGGGAAAACTTTGTGAATAAATGTTATAGACTTTGTGGAGGACTACAACTTTCATGTTGGAAGTTTTGTTTGAATCCAATTGCATCATGGTGAAAATGTTGGGCAAAGTTGGGAAAAATTAAGAAAATTTCATAACTTAGAAAAATTCTAAGTTATGAAAATTTTCAATTTTAAACCCTAATTTGCAAAATTGGGTTTCTTGATGAACAAGTTTCATGTTTTGAAACCTATTGATGAAAAATTACCCTTGGCATTTGATTTTGACCAAAAAGTCAAAGTTTGACTTTTCAGTATACAGTCAAATTTTGATCAGTTGACTGGAAAATTCATCTGTCAATCTAATGCAATTGAGATTTTTTGAACCTTGTGAATAGGTAAAGATGATTCCATTGAGTCCTTGAATCCATGATTGAACCCAATTTGCCATTGGCTAGGCAAAAGTCAGATATTGCCCTTCTGCAGTCAAAACCCTAAAAATGAGCATTTTGCCCTTTTGATGATCTGATCAAATTTCTTGAAGAGTTATGGTCCAAACTTGATCAAATGATTCATATGAGCTTATAATGTTGATATGGATCAAAATTTATGAGGTTTGACTGTAAATTGGCCACTGTTGACTTTTTTCCCCAATATAGTTGATTTCTAGGTCAACCGTCCAATTGACTGGGCAAAAATTTGATTCAAGGCTTGAAGCTTGGTATGGGTAATCTTATAAGTCCAACATGAAGTATGAAAGTCACTTTGAGCATTGAAAGTCAAAAAATCCCTGTGCAAACTCAAACCCTAATTTAGGTCAATAGTGCAAGGAGATGTCTTGATCAGAGAAAACCTTAGCTTGATCTTGAGTTCAAAGAGTCTTGTGATGAGAAATGTTGATAAAATGAGAGGGCAAATTTTGGGGTACAACAATACCACTCTGAAAGTCCTGGCCATGACACTAACAAATGTTGGGCTCTAAAGAACAAAGTACAAGACCTCCTTGAAGCCAAAGAGATTGAGTTTGATGCGCCAGAAAAACCAAATGTCATTTCTGCCCCTATACCCAAACACGTCCATAATACCAACACCATTGAGGAAGATATGTTTGTTACCTCAGTTGATGATCTTATGACCCCACTCCTGACTATTACAAAGAACTTGTTGATTGCCAGTGTATTCCCAGGCTGTGATGAAAGTTGTGATGTCTGTTTGTCCTCACCAACCAGATGTCCTTTGTTGAAAGCTGGAGTTCAGTGTCTAATAGACAACAAGGAAATTTTGTTCGAAAAGACTTTTGTTCCACCTGTTCCTTATAATGATTTCCATCGTTACCATTTCCGCCAATTCTTCCAGGGTCTCCACCAAAAGACCCGTTAGAATTACATCAGTTCCAAAAGTAACTCCTTTGATAATTACAATGCCTGGACCAATCCCGTATTCGTCAGACAAAACCGTACCATGGAATTATGGAGGGGATGTTTACTACCACGGTATCAAGCAATATTAGCCAGTTGCTGAAGATTCAAGTTCTGAGAAGGATGATTCCGATATCATTAATATTGCAGGGACTAGCAAGATTACCCGAAGCAGAAGGATATTCTCTCCAGAAATTGCTCCACCAAAAGCAGTTTCTGGACCCGTAATCATTCCTGTTGTTGTTGCTCATCCAAAGGCTATTCCCAGTCCTACAATCATCTCTGCTAAAACTCCAACTGACAAAGCTGATACAACCCCTGCTATCACTCCTACTGACATTCCTACTACTGAGTCAACTGAAACTCGAGGTAAAAGTATTCTGATTGAGCCTGTCCGGACGAAGGCACAATCATTGGCTATTGCTGAGACTTCCCAGAAAGAGATGGAGGAAATTCTAAAGATCATAAAAAGAAGCGACTACGATGTAGTTGAGCGACTAGGGAAAACTCTATCTAAAATTTCCATGCTGGCTTTATTACCATGTTCTGAGGCACATGGAAAAGCCTTGGTAAAATTCCTGAAAACTGCTCATGTACCCCAAGAAACATATGTCGATCAGTTCCAAGACTGCGTAGCCAGCTTGACTGTATACAATGGTTTAGGTTTTTCATATGCTGATTTAACGCCAAGAGGGAGGAAGCATAATAAGGCCTTGCATGTCTCAGTTGAATGTAGGGGCACAACCTTAGCTCATGTGTTGGTTGACACCGGTTCGTCTCTGAATGTATTGCCTAAAAAGGATCTTGATAGGCTTGACTGTGAGGGATTGGCATTGAAACCAATAAATATAGTAGTGAGAGCCTTTGACGGCTCAAAAAGGATGGTGCATGGGGAAGTGGATATCCCCATAAAGTTCGGAACCCAAACATTTGATTCAACCTTTTATGTAATGGATATTCTCCCTTCATATTCCTGCTTGCTAGGCCGACCATGGATTCACAATGATGGCGCTGTTACTTCTACGTTGCACCAAATGCTGAAATATCCAATTCAGGGGAAGATTATCACCGTTCATGGAGAAGAAGAGTATATGATCAGCCATCTTAATTCCTTCAGATATGTGGAGTTAGATGGTGAATTTATTGAAACTTCATTCCAGCACTTTGAAGAAGTCCCGTAAGATGTGACAGTAACCAAGGTTGTGTCTCAAGTTCCCAAGATCACAAGGCCTCCACTCTGGATGTTATCTTTGAAGGATGCTAAGGCAGTGATAGAAGAAGGTGGGTGCACTATTTGGGGACAACTCCCAGACATCCCATACAAATCTGACAAGTTTGGTCTGGGTTTCACTTCAGGTGCTCAGAAGGTTGTACGCCGCGCTCGTGCCGGAGTACCACCCTTGAAGATCAGCAACCGCCAAGGCAATGCGATAGAAGATGATAAAGACAACTACAACCTGGAAGATTGGATTTTCCCAACTGTCAGTGGAGGACTCAACAACTGGGAGGCTAAAGATTTCGTCCCGATCACTTTTATCCCGCAGTAATTTGTCCTTACATTTTGTTGGATCTGTAATATTAAAACAATTCAGACTCTTAAAGCCTTGTGTGTTACCCGAGGCACAATGGTCCATTTGTAAGGGTTATTATCTCATTTCCATATGACATCAATGAATCATGGACTTTTTTGCATACAGACTTTGTTCTCATTGTTTTTCTTTTTTACATTTTCATTTCTTTCAAAGATAGCTATACTCTTACACACACTCACACTCACAATGCAGGTCTATATCCATTCGGGATCCCATGGGTAACGGTTCTGCTATGGCCTTCTATGACTCTGAAAATCTAATCTACCAAGCCGAAGACGAAGGTGAGGAAGATTGTGAAGTACCAGGGGAACTTGCCAGATTACTATAACAAGAAGAGAGAACCATTCAGCCCCACGAGGAACCCGTGGATACAATTAACCTAGGTACCGAGGAAGACAAAAGAGAAGTCAAGGTGGGTCCAATCTCGAACCCAGTGTTAAAGAACGTATGATTCAGTTGCTACACGAGTATGTTGAGGTCTTCGCCTGGTCGTATGAAGACATGCCCGAACTTTATGCAGATATTGTGGTACATCGTCTACCTACAAAAGAGGACTGCCCACCAGTAAAACAAAAGGTCCGTCGCATGCGACCAAATATGTCGGAGAAGATTAAAGCTGAAGTCATGAAACATTTCAACGCTGGATTCTTGGCCGTCACCTCCTATCTGCAATGGGTTGCCAATGTTGTTCTCGTGCCCAAAAAGGACGACAAGGTACGAATGTGCATGGACTACAAAGATTTGAATAAGGCAAGCCCTGAGGATGATTTCTCACTTTTCCATATTGACATCCTAGTTGACAATACAGCACAACACAAAGTGTTTTCCTTCATGGACGGTTTCTCGGGTTACAACCAAATCAAAATGGCGCCCGAAGACAAGGAGAAGACAACTTTTGTCACGCAAGTGGGCATATTCTGCTACAAGGTGATGCCATTCGAGCTGAAGAATGCTGGGGAAACCTATCAGCGTGCCATGGTAGCTCTATTTCACGACATGATACATCACGAAATAGAGGTCTATATGGACGACATGATAGCTAGATCTCAAACAGAAGAAGAGCATCTGGATCATTTACAGAAACTGTTCGAGAGGTTAAAGAAATATAAGCTGAGGTTGAACCCAAATAAATGCACGTTTGGGGTGAGGTATGGGAAACTCCTAGGCTTTGTCGTCAGCAATAAAGGTATTGAAGTAGATCCTGCCAAGGTGAAAGTGATACAAGAGATGCATGCTCCTTGTACTGAAAAGGAAGTCAGAGGGTTCTTGGGACGTTTGAACTACATTGCCAGATTCATTTCTCACCTGACAGCTACTTATGAACCAATCTTCAAATTACTGAAGAAAGATCAAGTAGTTAAATGGAATGATGAATGCCAAACTGCTTTCGACATGATCAAAGAGTACCTGCAAGAGCCTCCTGTTTTGATGCCACCAGTCAAGGGAAGACCATTGGTCATGTATCTGACCATTTTGGAAAATTCAATGGGGTGTGTGCTGGGGCAGCATGACGAGTCTGGACGAAAAGAGCACGCTATTTATTACCTGAGCAAAAAGTTTACCGACTGTGAAACAAGATATTCACTGCTCGAGAAAACTTGATACGCTCTAGCATGGGCTGCTCGTCGGCTAAGACAGTATATGCTGACTCATACTACCTTATTGATATCTAAAATGGATCCAATAAAATACATCTTCGAGAAACCTGCACTCTTTGGGAGAATAGCAAGATGGTAGATGATCCTACCAGAATATGACATACAGTATACTACCTAGAAAGCAATAAAGGGCAGTGTACTAGTTGATCACCTTGCTCACTAAGCTGTGGAAGACTACCAGTCCATGAAGTTCGAATTCCTAGATGAAGACATTATGATGGTAAACAACTATGAATAATTCAGGCCATATGACGGACCTGAACAAGGATCCCGATGGACCCTGGTTTTTGATGGGGCATCTAACGCACTCGGCAACGGTATCGGTGCTATACTCATATCTCCTGAAGGATGTCATACTCCTTTTACTGCAAGACTCTGCTTCAATTGTACTAACAACATGGCGGAATACGAAGCGTGCATCTTTGGTCTCAAAGCTACCATAAACTTGGGAATCAAATCTTTGAATGTATTCAAGATTCGGCTTTGGTTATTAGCCAGATCAAAGGGGAATTGGACACCAAACACCCTAACCTTATCCCTTACAAAGAACATGTTTTGACATTGCTCCCACATTTTGAGAAGATTACCTTCGATCACTTCCCGCGAGAAGAAAATCAGTTAGCAGACGCACTAGCCACAATTTCATCTATGTTTAAACTTAAATGGGATAACGAGGCTCCCCAGATCACCATTCAACGAATGGATGAACCAACACACTATCACGAGATTAATACTGAAGAAGTAGTGGACCAGCCTTGGTTTCACGAAGTCAAGAGGTATCTCGAGGCTCAAGAATATCCGGAAGGAGCTTCAGTCAATGATAAGAAGTTCTTAAGGAGATTCTCTGCTAAATTCTTCCTTAGTAACGACATTCTTTACAAATGCAACCATGACGCTGTGTTACTTCGGTGCGTAGACAAGGTTGAAGCTGAAAGGATCATGGCTGAGTTACATGAAGGCACTTTTGACATCCATTCCAGTGGGCATACGATGGCAAAGAAAATCCTACGGGTAGGCTATTACTGGTCTACCATGGAAGCAGATTGCTATCAACACTCTCGAACTTGCCACAAGTGTCAGATTTATACTGACAAGGTGCGCGTACCTCTGGTTTCTCTGAATGTCTTGACGGCTCATTGGCCCTTTGCTATATGGGGGATTGATATGATTGGGGAAATCAAGCCAACAACCTCCAATGGACATCGCTTCATCTTAATGGCCATTGACTATTTTACAAAGTGGGTGAAGGCAGCTTCTTTCGCTTACGTTACCAAGAATGATGTCGCTCGGTTCATCAAGCATAATCTCATCTATCAGTACGGTATCCTGGAGAGGATCATTACAGACAATTGTACGAACCTGAACAATACTATAATCACCACCCTGTACGAGCAATTCAAGATCCAACATCATAATTCTTCCCCTTACCAGCCAAAGATGAATGGTGTTGTCGAAGCCGCGAATAAGAACATTAAAAAGATCATACAGAAAATGACAGTCATGTACAAAGACTGGGATGAGATGCTACCATTCTCTCTCCACGGATATCGTACCACAACTCGCACATCAACCGGGGCAACACCCTACTCTCTGGTATACGACATGGAGGTTGTCTTGCCTATTGAGGTCCAGATCCCCTCTCTAAGAATTATGAAGGATGCGGGGCTGAATGAAGAAGATTGGATCCAGACTCGACTTGATCAACTAAACTTGATTGATGAGAAAAGGCTTACTGCTATTTTCCATGGTCAAATGTATCAAAAACAGATGATCAAGGCTTTCAACAAAAAGGTCAGACGCCAAGTGTATCAAGTTGGAGATCTGGTGATCAAACGTATCATACTGCCGCAAGGTTATCCTAGGGGCAAATGGACTCCTACATACGAAGGACCGTTTGTAATGAAAAACATATCCTCTGGTGGTGCAATGATCTTGACCACCATAGATGGTGACGACCTGCCGCATCATCTTGACACAAAGTGATCCCAGGGGCAAATGGACTCCTACCTATGAAGGACCATTTGTAATCAAGAACATCTTTTCTGGTGGGGCAATGATCTTAACCACCATGGACGGTGACGACCTGCCACACCCTGCGAACGTAGACATAGTCAAAAGATACTACGCATAAGAGACCCGCTAGGTTGACACACCTAGGAAAAACAAGGGCATCCCGGCGAACCAAAAAGGTTCGGGAAAAAATTAGGGATAAAATAAAAAATTGTACACCCGGCAAGTTGAAAACTCGAAAGGGCGGCTTGGGCAAAAAAGGGTATCCCGGTGGACTGAAAACCTGAAAGGGAGGTCCAGGCAAAAGTTAGGGAATTAAAGCGTATGACTATGTTCCGTTGGATCACTTTACGGACAACCTTTGGCTTCAACTGAAAAACTCAGAGGTTCTGATCAATTCAATCATCTTCAGACAAGGCAACAAATAGACAAGATGCTCAGAGACACGAAGGCTATAGCAAAATGGGAACCCCATGGGATTGTTGCACATATCTATCTTTTCTTTGTATCAATATTTTCATTTTTTACGATGAAATTATCTTACTAGAATGTTTGTCTCATTGTACAAAAAATACTTACTCAAAGTCAATACAAAGATATCCCTTTGAAAGTGCAAAAACTATTTGTTTTTCTTTACACTTGTGTTTTGTTTACAAAAACATCCAATGATTCATTGTTGAACATATGCATTTGAACATAATTATTGTTTACAAATAAACAAATAAAAGACAATTGCTGATGGCTTTAAGAGATAGGGAAATCTCTCTAAGTTTATCTCCATAAAATTCCCCATAGTATACAGTTTAATCCCCAGCAGAACAAAGCTTCCAATTATCAATCCCCAGTAGAAGTCATTCAATTTTTCAAGATTCCCCAAAAGGATTTTACAAGCAGTACACGGATTTTCCCTTATGACAGAGTTTGTTTCTCTAAGCAAATTCATCAAGACTTCAACTTCACAACATGAAGACTTACACTCCATATCTCCAACAGCAGTCAGGGATTTATTTTTCCCAATCCAACCGCAGTGTAGAAGATTAGCTCACATACGCATATATCACATCCATATATCATAAACATTGATTACACAAATGCATCATACCATGCATTTCATACAACATGACTTTGCACTTTAGCTAACATTTTACCCTTTTCAGGATAAAGTTAACAACTACCATTAACAATGTTCAAAGTTTACAGATACAGTTCAGATACGCTCCAGACACGGATGCCATTTTGATACTCATTCAGATTCAACTTTCAGAATCAGTTCAGCTACGCTCCAGACACTGATGCCATTCTGGTACTCATTCAGAGCCTCTTTTAGATACAATACAGATACGCTCCAGACACATATGCCATTCTGATACTCATTCAGAGCCTCTTTCAGATACAGTACAGATACGCTCCAGACACGGATTCCATTTTGATACTCATTCAGAGCCTCTTTCAGATACAATATAGACATGCTCCAGACACGGATACCATTCAGATACTCATTCAGATCCTCTTTCAGATACAGTAAAGATACGCTCCAGACACGGATGCCATTCTGATAACTCATTCAGAGCCTCTTTCAGATACAATACAGATATACTCCAGACACAGATTCCATTCTGATATTCATTCAGAGCCTCTTTCAGATACAGTACAGATACGCTCCAGACACGGATTCCATTCTGATACTCATTCAAAGTCAGCTTTCAGATACAGTTCAGATATGCTCCAAACACGGACGCCATTTTGATACTCATTCCTTCAGCTTACCAATTACAATTCAACAATCACTTTTGGATGGTATCTACAAGCCCATCTCCAACAAATTTCAATCATCTCTTCAAATGGCATCTTTAAGCCCATTCCCTCTACCATCACATCACCGAGTGCAGATTTATGGGCACTTTAGTGTTCAATCATCTTCCACCTTCGAGTCACGAATGGCAAAACTTGCCAATCTAAATCTTCAGGCTTAAGAAGATTGAACAAGGGCAGTTGTTGTACTCCAAAATTCTCCCTTTCACTTATCCAGAATTTGCTCACAAGATCTCCTTGGGCTCAAGACGGCACTAGGGTTTGATCAGCTCAAGACACCTCCTTAAGCACTGATGACCAAAATTAAGGTTTGAGATTGCATAGGGATTTTTGAACTTCTAATTACCCATATGACTTTCATGGATAATTATGGATCCCCAAGATTACTCATGTCAAGTTTAAAGCCTTGGATTACATTTTTTATCAGTCAATTGAGCAGTTGACCTAAAAATAAATTGTATTTGGGAAAAAGTCAACCATGGCCAATTTATAGTCAAAATTCATAATTTCTGATCCACGTAAACATTTTAAACTCATATATCTCACTTGATCAAATTTGGACCACAACTCCTCAAGAAATTTGATCAAATCTCCAAAAGGGCAAAATGGTCAAAATTAGGGTTTTGACAGGGAAAGGGCAATTTCTGATTTTTGACCTAGAAAATGGTCAATTGGTTTAAGGCATGATCTCAAGAGTCCAATTTCATTTTGAAAAGTCAAAATTTCTAAACTTAGAAAATTTTCTAAGTGTTGAAAACTTCATATTTTTTCACAACTTTGAGCCAATTTTTCACCATGATGCCAGATGATTCAAAAGAAACTTTCAACATGAAAGTTGTAGATCTCCATGATATCCAACACATTGATTTATACAACTTCTCCTAGAAATGCTTGGATCTCAAGTTATTAATCCATGAAGTCTTGGTCATGAAACTAAAGCACTTAGTGAATTTTCAGCAATTTTTAATCAGGTTTTTGTCCCAACTTCTTGGCCAATTTTCACAAGTTCCAGCTTTATTTAACAAAAGGTGAAAACATGAAAGTTGTAGGGGAGATTCCAATATTTCTAAAAATTCCAAGAACTCATTGAGATCATTCTTGAGATGAGAGGATCGAAGAGATGAAGTTAGAGTTTCATTCTTGAATTACAAAGCAGAATTTGTAATGAACACTTGACTAAAATTCCAACCAAAGCTACACGATCTCTCTTTTCAAGCTATGTTCTCTCCAAATATATGCATAATCAAGAAATTACACAAACCCTAAGTGTATTACACAAGCATTTGAATCTTTGCCCAAGTCTTGATACCACTTATGGTTAGAAATGCAAAAGCAACATTTCCATTTGCATAAAGCTTCACTTTTCCAACCACTCTCTTCTTTAAAGCTTGAAATATGTTTCAAAGATCACAGAAAAATCTCTCAAAATCAGAATAAATCCACAAGACCTGTAAATCATGGCTAAGTTCCTTAATTCACTCCTTTCTTCATCATAAAGCAACTCGTCTTTATGAATTTGAAAAAAGGCATAACATGTGATTTTTCAAAAAAGTCTGAGTTTTTTAAGTCTCAAACCTTCTCTATAAATAGAAGAAGTATTTGCAAGACAAAGAGGTTAGAAAAAATAGAGAGAAAAGCCAGAAGTTTTATTGATAAACCCTCAAAATCTCATATTCACAAAAGCCATAACAGTCCACAAAACTTCCACTCTTGAGTTTTAAAGTCCAAACCTTTGAACCTCTCATACCTTGCAAATTTTATCCAACCATTTAAACACTCCACATACATCATATAGAAGTTTTTCAAACACAATAAAAACTTCTATAACTTCACTATCATCACTTTCCAAGCTCAACAACAGCCCATACAACAACTCAAACTCAAAGCACAAATTTCAGTTTCAAGGTAAGTTTTCTTGATTTTGAACTATTCATACAAGCATCATTAATGGTTCATTTGTGAAGATAAAATATAGATATCATTTCCTTAAAGCTAACCATATGCTTGCTTTTCATTTTCACTAACCATGTGTTGAGAATTGACTTTTACATGTAGCAAAACAGTGATAAAAACAAAAAATAGCAGTTATGCGTTGACACGAAATGCTATGAGTCGACACATATTATGTCTAAAACAGGTTATGAGCCGATACAAACTATTATGCGTCGATACAAAATGTTGCATGAGTCAATATGAAATGCAAATGCGTCGACTCATACTGAGTTAATTTTCATTTTTCAGCAGCAAGGAAGTTTTCGTATCAATACATAATGGCATGCGTCAATACATAAACTATTTTTGTATCAATATATAATGGCATGCGTCAATACATAAATTTTTTTCGTATCAATACATAATGACACGCGTCAATACATAAAATTTTCGTATCAATACATAAAAAAAAATTGCAAAACAATTTTCTTATTAATTTATTTATTTATTTATTTATTTTTGTACATTATTTATTCATTCAATATGGTTGTAATAATAAATTAGGATTTATTTGCTTTCATCCCCCCATTTGTAAATTTGTATCCCCATCCCCCAAATGATGTAATAGCGTAGGATTTTAATTTCCGCAACTTATCGCTTTAATATAACCGTTAGTAATTAGGGTGTGTATGGTAAGATAAAATCAACAAGTAGAAAACCCTAATACAAGACAAAACAAGCATGGAAATTAATACACTTGCACACAAGCACCACTAGGATAAAATCCACTTGGTTGCCTTATAAATGGCCATATTACGCATGTGAGGTATCTTAGCAAAAACAAGCAAAAATACAAGATCATAGTCCCTCGATGACGCTATCTAAGTTGCCTTTCAAAATGATCTTAGTCCCTAAACAAAAATGCTAAGATACCTTGCAACATTGCTAATCATGGTAATACGATGACCCACACCCGTACCGTTTACATCCAAAGATAGGGTTACTTACCATATCAATGGTAAGATAACAATGTCAAAGGAAAGAAGAAATGAACATGAAATACTTTTGAGTAGGTAGAATGCTCCTAGTTACTTGCTGCATTTTAAAACCAAAAATCCTTGCTATTTTCAAAATAAACACCTAAACTTTCAAAACATTTTACAAACTTGAAAACATTTTCAAAAGATCAACATCTTTGTATACATTCTTACGAACGAGAATCGTTACAAAGATTGCCTAAACAATGACCTCTTTACAAAATACTTTCAAAAACCACAAAGCACAATTTCAAACAAAAGCAAGTGATCTAGAAAGTGACTAAGAGCCCATAGAAAACCATGGATGAAAAGGGTGCTAATACCTTCCCTTTTCATAATCTACCCCCCGAACTCAAGAAATAATCTCAAAGGTCTTTCCTATGCTTTTTCACCTTTCCTTTTGGATAAAAGAAAAGTCGGTGGCGACTCTTGCTAAACCGCAACATTTGCGATAAAACGCAAAACACCCAAGTCAGTTCTCCCACCATATCACATATGCTAACGAGGATTGCATGACAAGATCTGAAAACAAACGGTAGAACACCTAAATCTTTAAAGATAAAATAACTGAAACACAACACACTTGCACATATACACCTCTAAGATACGCCCACTTTGGTTGCCTTCAATAAAACAGTCATGAGGCAGAAAGGCTTTAGCAAAGACCCGTAAATCAAAAGATCATAGTCCCTCGATGACCCTACAGTTGCCTTCTCGGTAAATGATCTAGTCCCTAAAATAGAATTGCTAAAGCGTCTCCACAAGTTCCCTTCGTGATTGTAACATCCCTTTTGATGTTCCTCAAAACATCCAACGACTAGGGCTACCTACTCACTAATAGTGGGATATCACTGTCTAAAGGGAAAGAGGAAAAGAACGAACTTTCAGGTATAAGTAGATAGTTCCTAGATGCTATGCTCAAAATGAAATTTTTACACATACACTTTTGTTTCAAAAGACTTTTAAAAAACACTTTGTATACGTTCTCTACTATTCCGAGAAACACTACAAAGTTCGCCGCACTAAGGCGCTTTCAAAGTACTTTTAAAAATACACAAAACACAACGTATTTCAAAATGAGCTAAGTATCTTAGAGCCCGTGGAAAACCACGGATGGAAAGAGTGCTAACACCTTCCCTTTCTATAATCTACTCTCTTTACTCAGAAAACTCTCGAAAAGGTATTTTTTTGTTCTTTTCACCCTTTCCTTAATTTGGATAAAAGAAAAGTTGGTGGCGACTCTTGCTTACCGCACATTTACAAACACAAACGCAAAATCAGTATATAACAGTCAATTCTGCCACCATATCACACCATTGTTTGCTTTTATGTCTTGTCATACAATCCTATTAACTAAACAATTATAAGGAAAGTGATAAATGTAGAAAGTAAAGGCAGAAATTAAAGATTCCTACGCTATTACAACACTTCGGGAATGGGGGTACAAGTAATAAAATGCGGGGGGAAAAACTAAAACCCTAATTATCTATTACAATCCGTAAGCAGTTACAATAATCGAAAGATATGAAAATAATAAAACACGCGAAGCGGTAAGAAAGGAAAAGGAAATCGCTTGGATTGATTTTTGTTAGAAAAGAGTTTTTAGCGATTAACCTAATAACCTAATTAATTTTGATTAATTAAAAACCTAAAAAACCTAATTAATTTTAATTTGAAAAAGAAGAAATTTTATTAATTATTAATTAAAAAACTAAACCCTAATGTTAATTAGGGTTTGTGAAAAAAATAATTGATAAAAAAATGGTTTAGTTTGATGAATTTAGGGTTTTATAAGTGAAAATAGGAAGAAAAAATAAGGGTTTAAAAAAAGTTACCAGGGTTGGGTGTTGAACCTACGCCCTATACCCTTTCACTCAACACCTTCACCACCAGGCCAAACACGCTTTGGTGTTAGGAAATAGCTTCAGCGTGTTTTGTAAGTTATCCTGTAAAACATGAAAATATGAAGAAGAAAAAAATGACAAAAGGCAGGATCGAACCCATGCCCTTTGACACAAATGCCTTAACGCGCACGCTTCTGCCACTAGGGTGGCTGTTTCATCAGGTTGTATAATTAAACCAATAAAATAAATATTAAGCAAAGAGGCATCGACTGGAGAGGCACCGGAGCCCTAGCTCCAGTCGTCTTCTCCGGTGAGTCAATCCTTTGCCCCTGCAAAATAGAAACTATTAGAAAGCCAAAAGTACCCTCTGGGGGCAGCTTCCAAACATCCCATACAAATCAGACAAGTTTGGCTTGGGGTTTACTTCAACTGCTAGAAGACTGTGCGCTGTGCCCATGCTGGGGGCCACCTGTGAAGATTAGTAACCAAGGGGTCAATGCAGTGGAAGACGATGAAGAAGATGGCAGCTTGGAAGATTGGATATTTCCTACTGTCAGTGGAGGACTTCGCAACTGGGAAGCCAAAGACTTCGTCCCAATAACTTTCATATCTCAGTAATTTATCTTTTACATTTCTGTTGGACTTGTAATATTCACGAACAATTCGCACTTTAAAAACCTTGTGTCTTACCCGAGGCACATTGGTCCATTTGTAAGGGTTTTTATTTCATCATCATATCACATTCAATGAATCATGGACGCTTTTTCATATATAAACCTTTTGTGCTCATTGTATTTCTTTTACATTTTATTGTTTTAAGATGGCTATACCCTTACACACACCCACACTCACAAATTCATGTACCCTTCCATTCCGGATCCCATGGGTAACGATACTGCTATAACCTTCAGTGACTCTGAAGATCTGATCTACCAAGCCGAATACGAAGGTGAGGAAGATTGTGAGGTGCCAGGGGAATTGGCCAGACTATTACAGCAAGAGGAAAGAGCTATTCAGCCTCATTAGGAGATGTTGGATACAATCAACTTGGGTACCGAGGACGATAAAAAGGAAATCAGAGTGGGTGCCAATCTAGAGTCGAGTGTCAAGGAGCGCCTAATTCAGCTTTTGCCTGATTATGTTGAGATCTTTTCCTGGTCATACGAAGACATGTCGGGACTCGATACAGACATTATGGTACACCGTCTACCCACAAGAGAAGACTGTCCACCAGTAAAGCAAAAAGTCTGCCGCATGAGACCTGACATGTTAGAGAAGATCAAAGCGAAAGTCATGAAACAATTCAATGCTGGATTTCTGGCTGTTACTTCCTACCCACAATGGGTTGCTAACATTGTTCCCGTGCCTAAAAAGGACAACAAAGTAAGAATGTTCGTGGACTATAGAGATTTAAACAGGGCCATCCCTAAAGATGATTTTCCACTTTCACACATCGACATCCTTGTTGACAATACAACCCAGCATAAAGTATTTTCTTTCATGGACGGATTCTCAGGCTATAACCAGATCAAAATGGCACCTGAGGACGTGGAAAAAACTACATTTGTCACACAGTGGGGTACGTTCTTCTATAAAGTGATGTCATTCGGACTGAAGAATGTCAGGGCAACCTATCAACGCGCCATGGTAGCTTTGTTTCATGATATGATACATCATGAGATAGAGGTCTACGTAGATGACACGATAGCCCGATCACAAACTGAAGAAGAACACCTTAATCACTTGAAAAAGTTGTTTGTCAGATTGAAGGAGTACAAACTAAGGTTGAACCCGAACAAGTGCACATTCGGAGTCCGGTCCGGTAAAATCTTAGGTTTCATTGTCAGCAACAAAGGCATCGAGGTTGATCCTGCCAAGGTTAAAGCGATACAAGAAATGCTTGCTCCTAGCACTGAGAAGGAAGTCAGAGAATTCTTGGGACGCCTGAACTATATTTCTAGGTTCATTTCTCACCTAACATCTACTTGTGAACTAATCTTCAAACTGTTGAAGAAAGACCAGGTAGTTAGATGGAATGATGACTGTCAGATTGCTTTCGATAAAATCAAAGAGTATTTACAAGAGCCTCCTGTCTTGATGCCACCAGTCGAGGGAAGACCACTAATCATGTATCTGACTGTTTTAGAAAACTCAATGGGGTGCGTATTGGGGCAGCATGACGAATCTGGCCGAAAAGAGCATGCTATTTATTACTTGAGCAAAAAGTTTACTGATTGTGAAACCAGATATTCACTGCTCGAGAAAACTTGTTGCGCTCTGGTATGGGCTTCTCGCTGGCTAAGACAGTATATGTTGACTTATACCACTTTGCTGATATCTAAGATGGATCCGATAAAGTACATCTTCGAAAAACCTGCTCTATCTGGGAGGATAGCTAGATGGTAGATGATCTTAACAGAATATGGTATACAATACACTACCCAAAAAGCTATAAAGGGAAGTGTGCTAGTTAACCATCTGGCCTATCAAGCTGTAGAAGATTATCAATCCATGAATTTTGAATTCCCAGACGAAGACATCATGACATTGGACAACGGTGAAGAAATCAGGCCATATGACGGACCTGAACAAGGATCCCGATGGACCCTGTACTTTGATAGGGCATCTAATGCACTTGGTAACGGTATCGGTGCTGTACTTATATCTCCGGAAGGATGCCATACTCCTTTTACGGCCAGACTTTGCTTCAACTGTACGAACAACATGGCAGAGTATGAAGCATGCATCTTTGTCTCAAGGCTGCCATAGACTTGGGAATCAAATCTTTGGATGTGTTTGGGGATTCAGCTTTGGTCATCAGTCAGATCAAAGGAGAGTGGGACACTAAGCACCCAAACCTTATCCCTTACAAAGAACATGTTTTGACATTGCTACCGCATTTCGAGCAAATTACATTCGAGCACTTCCCGCGAGAATAAAATCAGCTAGCAGATGCTCTAGCTACAATTTCATCCATGTTTAAACTTAATTGGGATAACGAGGCTCCCCAGATCACCATTGAACGAATGGACGAACCAGCACACTGTCACGAGATTAATACCGAAAAAGTAGTGGACCAGCCTTGGTTTCATGAAGTTAAAAGGTATCTCGAGGCTCAAGAATATCCAGAAGGAGCTTCAGTCAATGACAAAAAGTTCTTAAGGAGATTCTCAGCTAAGTTCTTCCTAAGTAATGGCATCCTGTACAAACGCAATCATGATTCTATTCTGCTCCGTTGTGTGGATAAGGCTGAGGCTGAAAGGATTATGGCTGAATTGCATGAGGGTACCTTTGGCACTCACTCTAGTGGGCATACGATGGCGAAGAAAATTCTACGGGCAGGCTATTATTGGTCTACCATGGAAGCAGACTGCTATCAACACTCCCGAACCTGTCATAAGTGTCAAATTTATGCAGACAAGGTGCACGTGCCTCCAGTTTTTCTAAATGTCTTAACAGCTCCTTGGCCCTTCTTTATGTGGGGAATCGATATGATTAGGGAGATCAGGCCTACAACCTCCAATGGACACCGCTTCATTCTAGTGGCCATTGACTATTTCACAAAGTGGGTCGAAGCAGCTTCCTTCGCATCCGTTACTAAGAATGTTGTTGCCCGCTTCATCAAGCAGAATCTTATTTGCCAGTACGATATCCCAGAAAGGATCATCACTGATAAAGATACAAACCTTAACAATACTATGATCACCGCCTTGTGCGATCAGTTCAAGATTCAACATCACAATTCATCCCCCTATCGACCAAAGATGAATGGTGCAGTCGAAGCTGCTAATAAAAATATTAAAAAGATCATACAAAAAATGATAGTCACCTACAAGGACTGGCATGAAATGCTACTGTTTGCTCTCCATGGGTACCGTACCACGGCTCGCACATCAATTGGGGAAACACCCTTTTCTTTGGTTTATGGCATGGAGGCTGTTTTACCTATTGAGGTTCAGATTCCCTCTTTGAGAATCATGAAAGATGCCGATTTGAGTGAAGACGATTGGATCCAGACCCGACTTGATCAACTGAACTTAATTGACAAAAAGAGACTTACTGCTGTTTGCCACGGTCAGACGTATCAAAAACGGATGATCAAGGCTTTCAATAAGAAAGTTAGACGCCAGGTATATCAAGTTGGAGATCTAGTGATCAAGCGCATCATCTTGCCACAAAGTGATCCCAGGGGCAAATGGACTCCTACCTATGAAGGACCATTTGTAATCAATAACATCTTTTCTGGTGGGGCAATGATCTTAACCACCATGGACGGTGACGACCTGCCACACCCTGTGAATGCAGACATAGTAAAAAGATACTACGCATAAGAGACCCTCTAGGTTGACACACCTAGGAAAAACAAGGGCATCCCAGCGAACCAAAAAGGTTCGGGCAAAAATTAGGGATAAAATAAAAAAATCTATACACCAGACAAGTTGAAAACCCGAAAGGGCGACTTGGGCAAAAAAGGGTTTCCCGGTGGACTGAAAACCCGAAAGGGCGGTCCAGGCAAAAGTTAGGGAATTAAAGCGTATGACTATGTTTCGTCGGATCACTTTAAGGATAATCTCTTCACTAACAAACCCGGAGCTTCTGATCAATTCAATCATCTTCGGACGAAGCAACAAATGGACAAGATATTCGGAGATACGGAGGCTATAGCAGAATGGGAACCCCATGGGATTATTACACATAGCTATCTTTCTTTGTATAAATTTTTCTTATGACACCATCCTCTTACTAGGATGTCTGTCTCTTTTGTATAAAATACTTATTCAAAGTAAATACAAAGATATCTCTTTCAAGTACAAAAAAAACTATTTGTCCTTTTCTTTTTTACACTTGTGTTTTATTTGCAAAAAACGTCCAATGATTCATTAATGAACATATGCATTTGAACATAATTACTGTTTACAAATAAATAAAATGGAAAAGAACAATTACTGACAGGTTGAAAGAATAGGAAAACATCTTCAGGCTATTCCATGAACAATCCCTACAACACGTCATTATGATCCCCAGCGGAGCCAAAACTTCAAACTATTAATCCACATTAGAAACCATCCAGTTTCTCCAAATTCCCCATCAAGTTATCTTGAAGCCTGAAAGCCAACCGGACAACAACTTCGGATAACTCCCCAGTAGAGTGGCATACGACCAAACCTCCTGAACTTTTTCCCAAACAGGAATAAGCTTTCTCCCCACAGAGTTTTTTGCTCCCCGACAGAACAAAGACTCTCGTCATTAATCCTCAGTAGAAGTCATCAAAATTCCCTGGATTCCCTAAGTAGATTACTCAAGCAGTATATGGCATTGCTCACAACAATTTTTTTTGTCAATACTCCAACTTCAAGAAATTAAGAATCCACATATCCTCAGCAATCAAGGATTTATTTTCCTCAGTAATACAGCAAAATCAGCTTATATGCGCATACATTACATCCATATATCATAAACATTGATAAAGCACATTTATTGCATCATACATTTCATGCAACATAACTTTGTGTTTCAGCTAACATTTTACCCTTTTCAGGATGAGATTAACAGCTACCATTAACAATGTTCAAAGATTCTAGATACAGTACAGATACACTCCAGACAAGGATGCCATTCTGATACTCATTCAGATCTCAACTTCAGATACAGTACATATATGCTCCAGACACGGAAGCCATTCTGTTACTCATTCAGATTCTAGTCCAGATACGCTCCAGACACGGTTGCCATTCTGTCGTTTATTCAAATTTCAACTTCAGATACAGTTCAGATACACTCCAGACACGGAAGTCATTCTGTTACTCATTCATATTCTAGTTCAGATACAGTACGGATACGCTCCATACACGGAAGCCATTTTGTCACTAATTCATATTCAAGTTCAGATACGCTCCGAACACTGACGCTATTCTTGTTGCTCATACAGGTTCAGTTTCAAGATACCGTTCAGATACGTTCCAGATACGGATACTGTTCTGATACTTATTATTCTGACTTATAACTCATAATTCAGCAAACATTCTTGGATGGCATCTACAAGCCCATCTCCAACAAGATTCTATCACCTCTCCAAATGGCATCTTTAAGCCCATTCCCTCAACTAAACTTTGTGGAGTGTAAATTTATGGGCACTCTAGTGTCCAATCATCTTTTACCTTCGAGTCACGAACGACCAAACTCGCCAATCTAACTCTTCAGGTTCAAGAAGATTGAACAGGGGCAGCTGTTGTACCCCAAAATTTTCCCTCTCATTTATCAATATTTTCTCACAAGACTTCTTTGACTCAAGACAAGATTAGGGTTTGCTCAGCTCAGGACATCTCATCTTGCACAGATAACCCAAAATTAGGGTTTGAGTTTTCACAAGTATTTTTTGGATCACCAATGCTTCATGTGACTTTCATACATCATTTTGGACCCCTAAGATTGTTCATGTTAAGTTTCAAGCCTTGAACCACATTTTTGATCAGTCAATTGGACAATTGACCTAAAAATCAGCTGTATTGGGGAAAAAGTCAACCATGGCCAATTTACAGTCAAACTTCATAATTTTTTATCCACATCAACATTTTAGACTCATATGTACCATTTGATCAAGTTTGGATCACAACTCCTCAAGAAATTTGATCAAATCATCAAAAGGGCAAAAGGGTCAAAATTAGGGTTTTGATTGAGAAAGGGCAATTTCTGATTTTTAACCTAGCCAGTGACCAATTGAGTTCAAACATGATTTAAAGGGTTCAATGGAATCATCTTGACCTAATTAGGAGAAGAATTTGTCTGGTCAATTCTTGAGCAACATTGAGCATTTGAGAACCCTAGGAGAATGTCTTGAAGAAAATGATAGGGCAAATTTTGGGGTACAACACATACCTTATTATTTGTTTGAGTTTAAGATTTTTCGTTGCTTTCTTTATCATCATCAAAATTATTGACGCACATGTTCAACACATAAAACCACAAAAAATTCAATTATTTTAAGTCAATTTTTTGTCCTTAAATAAAGTGACAACAACCAATATGAAATCATGTATGAAAAAGTGAGATCTCAGGTTCGAACTCCAGTTACAAAGTCAATCGTAATACATTTTTGTTTAGCAATAGACTAATTTTTAGAATAACACCACTCAAAAGTGAATGATTGAGATGTCTAAAACACAAATGTGTGCCTCTACAATTAAGTGTCCATGCACAACTTATCAAACTTAACGAGGCATTTAAAAGTTCTTCTATATATAATTATTTTTTTGTAATAAATTGAGTATCCTCTTCCCCAACTGCAAAGACTAATCTCTCGAGTCTTGTAAGACCATAATAGACGATAATTTTTTCCTAAAAGATTTAACATTATTATGTGTCCAGGACTGGATTCTTATTGTTCTTGCATGGAACAAATATTCGTCCATCCTCCCGCTGTAAGTGAGGAAAGCCATGAAAGTAGTTTTAGTTGATTAATGGGGATTTAGGAGCTATGTCAGTCAAGTGTGTGTTCCAAGAAGAATGTCTTGCTTATCCCTCTATCGGGAGCCCTATTTATAGTTGTTATCTTATGTGTCATCAAGAGCCTTTGTTAATTAGTGACTCTTGAGCTCCATAACTTTTGTCGACTCCATGAATGAAGATGATAAAAGTCGTATAATGATGTAATAAGTGCACTGTCGGAGGTTACAAGCATTAATGAGCCGAGTTGGTTGTCGTTTAAGAGCAGGTGGGTCTCGTCCACCATCCTTACCCAAGCCCAGTATGTTTTAAGGGTTGCTCCCCAGGTGTGAGTCGTCCGGTATTGTTCAGCCGAGTTCTATCCTGTGTATCTTTACGGTTGAGCCGACTATTGGCTTAGTCTTCTTTCTGCCGGTTATAATACCCGGTGGCGCCTGATATTTTCGGGATGTACATAAGCCCACTGAATTTGAATCCTTTTTGTAAGGATGTCGTGTTCGGTCACATAGTCATAGAAGGTAATGAAGGCACTGTTGGTTGCTTCTCTGTCTGTGCATAAGTGGCACAGAGTGAAGAGTCGTCATTTTCTCTTTCCTAGAGTAATGATGACTTCCACCTTAATATCTTTCTACTGGGTGACGCTTCCTTTTCCTAGTGCACTATTTATTGGGCTCTATTAAAACCCTACCATCTTCTTTCCTTTTATAGATTTGGTACTTCTATAAGGCATTATATCTTTCAAGAGATCATTCAATCTCCCTTAATCTTTCATCATTTTTCCCAGGTACTTTCCTCTCTACTCTTTCTTTTTCGTTTTGCCTTTTTAGATTATGGTTATCCTGAGAGATTATGATGATGAGGGAAACATTATAAAACCATATAATGTTAAAGAGAGGAAAGAGTTATAGAATCAATAACAGTTGGGGCTTTATAAAGGCCTTTAAGATAGTCTGTGAGGTGATGCACATCATCCCAACAATCAGTTTGTTCTTCTCCTTTTATGAGATAAAAGGGGATGAGAATCTTTCATGGATTCAAGTGAATGGTCATCCTCACAGAAGTTTTCTCCAGGTTTATACCCCCAACTATAAGGTTTTAAAGTGAGGTTCTTGAAGGTGAAATGTGGGTCGAGGTGTCCCCAAGTCTTATACTCTTTGGGCGGGCAACCTCACTTTCTCTTCTACTGCACCCGGGACCCTTCTCCTATATACGGGTTTACATTCGAGAAGCTGAGTGACTTAGAAGTCCAAGCTCTTACTATACTCGATTCCTTCCGAATAATGAAAGTTAAAGACTTGTTGTCCCTAACCAACAGACAGATTCTTGATTTCCTTGATAGCTTTTAGTTTTGGTATATCTATCATACACTCTTATATGATACTCATATTGTCTTTTTCTTTTTGTAGATAAGATGACATATATTTATGTAGCCAAGTAGAAGAAGTTAATGATGGAGGCGAGAGCAGCCTGTAGGGGTGTTGGTGGGGCCTCTGCGATCAAGTCAAATCTATCCGAGTTGGAGATTCAGGTTTTGAAGAAGCACAAGGGGTAGGAGAACTGACTTGGGTTTTAAGTTTGTGTTCGCAAATGTTTCGGTTTAGCAAGAGTCGCCACCGACTTTTTATTTTATCCTAAGGAAAGGTCAAAAAGCACAGGAAAGACCTTTGAGATGTTTTCGTGGGTTCGGGGGGTAGATTATGAAAAACGAAGGTGCTAGCACCCTTTTCATCCATGGTTATCCATGGGCTCTTAGTTACTTGTTTTAGATCACTTTCCTTTGTTTTTCAATTGCTTGAAATGATGCTTTGTGTGTGTGGTTTTGAAAAATGTTTTGAAAAAGATGCCTTGTCTAGGCAACCTTTGTAACAATTCTTGTTTGAATGTTTTACAAAGGTGTTTGCCTTTTTGAAAAGATGTTTCAAGGTTTTTTGAAAGTTTGTTTTGAAATTGTGTTGAGATATGTGTTTGAAAGTAGCAAGGATGTTTTGCAAGCTTTTGATCAAGTAACTAAGAGTTGTCTACCCTATTTTACTCAAAGATCTTTCTTATGTTTTTAACCCTTTTAATAGTGTTGCTTCACCATTGTGTTTGGTGAACAACCTTGTGTTAGGATGTTTACGGGACAGGCGCGGGTCATCGTATAGACCATGATAGCAATTGTGTCAAGTATTTTTGGCAATTTTCTTGAGGGACTTGATCATTTTGTTTAGGCAACCAAGACAACGTCATCGAGGGACTATGATCTTTTTGTTTTGCCAAAGTACTTGACATGCATACCATGGCCCATTTTTGAAGGCAACAAGTGGAATTACCCTAAGGGTGCATGTGTGCAAGTGTGTTTGATTGCATGTATTTTGTCTTTGATTTTTGGGTTGTCTACTTGTTGATTTTATCTTGCCATACACACCTAGTTACTAGCATTTGTACAAAGCAATAAAAATGCAAGAAATAAATATCCTACGCTATTACGACCATATCGAAAGGCATACAAAATATGAAGAAAAAAAAAGATAAAATTAAGAAAAATGAGGGTATTTCGACCCAGGCAGTAGCATCCTTCGATTTGCATTCAGTTGGCCTCCTTCGATTGGGGCTAACAACAGCAAAGTCACGTCTTTCGATTGGGAGGAAGCAACCTTCGATTTGAATTCTATTAGCCTCCTTCGATTGGGGCCAGCACCAGTGAGGTTTTGTCCTTCGATTGGAGGCTTGCACCAGTCAGGTCATGTACTTCGATTGGGCTTTGGCATCAGTCAGGTCATGTCTTTCGATTGGGCCTTGGCAGGGGCGAGGTCCTGTCCTTCGATTGGACAAAGGCAGCAGCAAGTTGTATCCTTCGACTGGGGCCTGGAAGTCAGTGTATGGCGAAGCCTTCTGGTTCTGCCTTGTTGTCTTCTTCGACTGGAGGTTGAAAGCAGTGAGGGAATGCCTTTCGACTGGACATGGTGGGACAGCATGTTGTGCCTTTCGATTGGGACCTGTGGGACAGCATGTTGTGCCTTTCGATTGGGACATGTGGGACAGCATGTTGTGCCTTTCGATTGGGACCTTTGGGACATCATATTGTGCCTTTCGATTTTCCTTTGTCTCCTTCGACTGGGGGTTGAAAGTAGTGAGGGAGAGGCTTTTGATTTTCCTTTGTCTCCTTGCTGACTCCTTGTAAGCATATTAGGCCCTCAAATTGTAATTCGAAAGGCTTGCAGCTAGCCAATCGAAGGGTATAACAAACCTGTCTCAAATTCTTAAAAATGCAACATCCAAACATAACTACAGTCCAGGGGTTAACACAAAAACAAAACAATGGGTCTCAAAGTCCAAAGTATAACTAATTAAAGTTGAGTTTTCAGCATAAGAGTTGTCAGAATCTAATGCTAAAACATGGTCTAGAAATATCTACATTTTCTTTATTGGTATGTGCACATGATATTTAAATGAAATAGTTCCAAGTTTTAGAGAGAACTTACCTCTTGAAATGCTTAGTCGAAAGAGTTGTAGATGACCTTTTTTTTTATGGTGGAGGGAGCAGGCTTGTTGGTATTTTGTTGGGTTTGGATTGAACAAGCTTTAGGGCTTGTTGTGCAGGCAGGCTTGCTTCTGGTTTTTTTGGTAAGGAAAGCAGGCTTGTTGGTATTTTGTTGTGACAGGTGTTTACTCTTTGGTTTGATACAGGCAGGTCTGAGTTTTTGTTAGTTTTGATACAGGCTTGCTTGCAGTTGCAGTTGGACTGTCTTTAGGCAGGTTTGTTTACAGTTGCAGTTGAACTGGCTTGAGTTTTCTGGCTTTGGTAAGGAAGGCAAGTTTTGAGCTTATACAGGCCTCAAGGCTTGTTGTGCCTTAGGCTTGTATTTGTAACACAGGTTTGATGTTCTGCTGTTAGGCAGGTGGATGCAGTTCTGGATTTATTGTTTGGAGGAAGCAGGCTTGAGGCTTGAGGCTTTCTGTTTACCGTGTTTTTCTCTTTGTTAACTGCCTTCCCTTTGTAACTCTTAGCTTTGTTATATTTATCTATTCTTTAAGCCTGCCAAACTGCAAACCCGTTTCACTCTCTCTTTCTCTCTCCATCAAAAAAGCATATTTTATTGCTTAATATATCTTTATTCTGAAAAGTTGTTGGCCAGGGAAATGATGAAAAATTGCTTGCTTGCAACTTGGTTTTCCTCTGCATTCTGTACTTCCATATTTTCTGTATTGACAGTTTTGATAGCTTGTAGGCAGTTTTTTGACAGCTTGTTGACAGCTTGGTTGTGCAACTTGGTTTGCCTAGTTTGAACTTGTGACTTAGTTTGTTCAGTTTGAACTTATGCAGCTTGTGCAACTTGGTTTGCCATTTCAGTTTGACATTGCAACTTGTGCCTTCTTTTTTAATTGATTTATATGCTTGCAACAATTAATTTTACTTTTCCTCTTTGTGAACCAAGAAGAGAAATCTTCTTGCGATTTGCAAAGAGGATGAGCAAAATACGATGAAAACCAAAACAATCTGATTTCGGCTAACCATCTTTAATGATGAGTTTTTAATTATCTGTCTGAAAATGCTTTTCCAATTTAACTGTATTGACTTCTTCTTTTTGTCTTTGCAGGTAAATACCAGTTGGGATAATGGAAGCAGTAGTAGAAGATAGAAGACTTTAGATTTTAGATTTATTTTATTTTCAATTATTGTAATAAATATCATTGTAAATATTGTAAATAAATTTACAGTATCCAAATAACATTTGTAACAACAATTAAAATAAATAAAAATCTTTTGTCAGATATTTCTCATCTCTTTTGCAGTGTCTATTTAATTATTTAAATTTCTTGAATTAAAATAATTGGAAGTGCATTCCAATAATTGTAACTCAGATAAAATAAATAATCAACAAGCGTTGCAGTCTCGAGACCTTGCATTAACCATAATACGCCCGACGTTCCAATTAATCACATGCTTTGCACAGTTAAACAAACAAACATCCATACACCTTTCACTTCACTGATCAAACCAATGCTTCAAACTTTCAATCAAAAGCCTCAGCTCCTAGCCCAAATGTTTAGGTTTTGAGAAACAAACAACAATCTTGAACAAGCGTAAGACAAAGTAACAGTTAATTTGAAATACTGTGGATTCAATTCCTTTTGAGAATGCGTGTGCAAACCCTAATTTTGGATTTACTGTCAAAGAAACGTTTGCTTGATCAAACCCTGAGCCAAACTGAAAAATCAGGGAAAACCCGAAGCTGTGATTTCTTGTGAAAAAGAGGAGGGCAAATTTTGGGGTACAACAATAGGTCTACAGAAGATGACACAGAACCTCAGTTCATATCTCATGAGGTGTGTGATTCTAACCCGTGGTGTCTTTGAGACAAGTGATGATTGTGAGAAAATGGAGCAGAGTCTGAAGGAGGAAATAAACCAACTGAAGGAGGCTCATAAGGCTTAGTTTGAGAATCTTTCTGGCGTGGAGAAGATTTTGGCTAAGGAGAAAGAGCGCAGGTAGACCTTAGAGTCTGAGAGTAAAACCTCTCTTACCTAACTCAATGAGAGGTTGAAGGTGGAGAATGCCACTAATGACGAGTTGAAGGTCACCACTGATGAGCTAAGGGAGGCTCTTAGGAAGACTCAAGTGGACATTCTTTCCACTGGTGATGAGGAGTTCGAGTGGGCCAAGGATCAGATACTATATCTTCATCCTTGCTTGGAAATATCGAAGATAGACTACTTTAAGGCGATGCAGGATGGACACCTTGTAGATCTCAAAGAGGTGGAGAAGACTCTCTCTCTCTCTCCTCAATCGAATCCTGAAGATCCTTCTGCCGAGAAGAATGTCAACAATGATGGTGACGGGAAAAAGGATCTGGCTGTATGATGTTTCGTATTTCTGTTAGTCATCTAATAAGGATGCATTTATGTAATTTTTGTAAGGAGTGGTTCACCATCCTTTTTGTTACTTTTTAAACTCTTTCCTTCGGGCTTTTGTATTTTAGACTGCCCTTCGGTGGCTTTATGTAATTGTTGCTTTTCATTTATCTGTATCTCTACTTTCTGTTTGCATTTTTTTTACTTATGCATATTTTATTTGAAGATAAATCCCATCGGGCTGTACGTGTTCGATCATGTAGTGCCATGTTTTACAAAAAGCCCCAACTACTTTCATGTCTATTTTTCATAGTAAGTCCCCAGAGTTTATTTTAAGACTCACCCATTTCTTGTATAGGGAGAGTTTAGCTTGTTCAACTCGACCCCATAGGAGGAGTGTCAAATACTGCTTGACCTTTATGTGAGGGGTGTTAAATGATAGAACCTGGCCCTTATGAGGGGAGTGTTAATGCTACTCGACCCTTATGAGGGGAGTGTTAAATGTTACTCGACCCTAATGAGGGGAGTGTTAAATGATACTCGACCCTTATGAGGAGAGTGTTAAATTCTACTCGACCCATATGAGGGGAGTGTTAACTGATGCAGACAAAGGCCTGGAGGCCTAACCGGCCTAATGCTAGAGGCTTTAAGTACACTTGGGTTTTTTTCTCTCCGGATCAGAGCCTCTTGTAAGTGTGGCCGAGTAGGTCCAGAGTCTTGGCGAGGTTGACAGAGTTTGTGAGAGGCTTTGAGTGCTCTTCGACTTTTTGTCAGATTAGATCCTCTTGTAAGGGTGGCCGAGTAGGTCTAGAGCCTTGGCGAGGTTGACCGAGTTTGTGAGAGGCTTTGAGTGTGCTTCGACTTTTTGTCGAATTAGAGCCTCTTGTAAGGTTGGTCGAGTAGGTCTAGAGCCTTGGTGAGGTTGACCGAGTTTGTGAGAGGCTTTGAGTGCACTTCGACTTTTTGTCGGATCAGAGACTCTTGTAAGGGTGGCCGAGTAGGTCCAGAGCCTTGGCGAAGTTGACCGAGTTTGCGAGAGGCTTTGAGTGCGCTTCAACTTTTGTCAGGTTAGATGTGTTATTAACGTTACCTGACCGAAGCCGATTATGCCAGAGGCTTTAGGTGTGCTTGGACTTCAGTTACAAACATTTGATTCTACTTTGGGTGCCTCATTAAAAACCTTTGCCCTTGCAAGGGAAAAGAGTGCACCCCATACATTTATTAGAGGTTTTATTACATGGTTTTAAGTAAAGTAAAGCTTGATATTAGATACATTCTATGTCCTATGTATCTCTGCCCCATCTAGAGTTTCCAATTTGTAAGCCCCATTGTTTAACTTATGAAGTACCCGGTATAGGCCTTCCCAATTCAGAGACAGCTTATCCTTGTTCTTAGGGTCGATAACCTTTTCTCGAACTAGATCTCCTGGTTGAAAACCTCTCTATCTGAATTTCAAGTTGAGTCTCTCAATTGATCTGCTCTTGATTGAAAACTCTCTGACCTAGGCATGACAAAAAAACCTGTACCCGCGGGTATACACCCAAACCCGCTCCGAAGTTGACGAAAAAACCCCGTTTTGACTGAGTTTAGGTTTAGGTTCAGTTTTTCCTGATTACAAAATATGGGGATGGGTTGGGTAATGGAGATACTAGTACCCACCCCGAACCCGCCCTATTTATTTTATATGTACATTATTATTTATTTTTGATAATTTAAAATATTAAATATGTTGTCAATGTTTTCATAATTTATTTTTTATTTATTATTTAAAATATTTGAAATGTATGGATGTAACTTTTTGAGATTATTATTTATAATGTAATTTAATTTTGGAAAAAAACAAATATTTGTATTAAAAAACTTGATTTTACTAAATGGATGGTGGCGAGGTGGGGATACCCAAACCCGTTTGGGGCGAGCTTGGGTTTCAATTCTCCATTCCCATTTGGATTTGGGCGGGGAACAAGGATTGTTTGGAAATTCAGGTTTAGATTTAGGGAAGAGGAAAACAATCCCCGACCCACCCCATTGCCATGCCTACTCTGATCTGTGCCATCAATCGGATTTCATCCACTATGTCGGTTAAATATTCAATTCGTCCTTGTTATACTCTTCATCAAAGTTCCCCTTTCTCCACGTGGGGGTGTTGATCTGGACCGGTATCATGGCATCTACCCCGTACACCATTCCAAAAGGTGTTTCTCGAGTGGTAGAGTAAGGGGTTGTATGGTATGACCAAAGGATCTCTGGCAAGTACTCGGTCCACAGTCCCTTTGCGTCATCCAGTTTCTTTTTCATTCCCGTCAAGATAATTTTGTTAGCCACTTAGGCTTAGGGATGTTCCACTGATGTGAATCTATTTTGGATGCTCAGGTCACTATAGAATTCCACCACGACTAAGCTCGCAAACTGCGTCCCGTTGTCGGATACTATGATTTTGGGCAAGACAAACTTGTAAATGATATTTTTCCAATAGAAATGACATACACTTTCAGCGGTGATATGTTCCACAGCCTTGGCTTCTACCTATTTTGTGAAGTAGTCGACAACCACAATGAGGAATTTTAACTGTCTGGGTGTTGTGGGGAATGGTTCCAGTATCTCTGCTCTCTATTGGTAAAATGGCCATGGGGAAAAGATGAACTGCAGTAACTCATCCAGGGAGTGTATAAGTGATGAGTATACTTGGCATTTGTCACACTTGCTCACGAACTCGACACAATCTTGTAACATTCAAAGTAAATAGTATTCATCCCAGAGGATCTTCCCGAATAGGGCTCTCCCTCCGATGTGGCTTCCGCATGCCCCTTCATGGACCTTTTTCATTACTAAGGTAACCTCTGCTTCTGTCACACATCTCAGCATGGGCGTGAATCTTCCCATCTTGCACAGTTTGTCAGATATGATCAGATAGCGAGCGAATACCTTTTTATGCGCATAGCTTCATTGGTGTCTTCGGGCAGGGTCCCCTGCATGAGATATTGTATTATCGGGGCCATCCATCCCGTGATGTGCTCGATCGACATGACTTCTTCCTACTTGATGCTTGTCCTTTCTAGGATCTCTTGTATCACTGTTTTATTCAGCCCCGATCCCTTGGTGCTGGCGAGCCAGGCTAGTACATCGGCTCATGCATTCTCTTCCCTCGGGATGTGATTGATCTTAAATTTTGCTAAGGTCTTTGATAGCCCCTATTCTATATAGAGGTATTTCAACAACACGGAGTCCCTTGATTGGTACTCCCCTTTCATCTATCTTGTTATCAATTGTGAATAAGTGTTTACCGTTAGGTGGGTAAATCTCACTTCCTTAGTTAACTTCATTCCTACTATGAGGGCTTCGTATTTCGCTTGATTATTACTAGCCTGAAAGTTGAAGCTTAAGAAGTATTCGAATAAAAAGTTTTTGTGCCCTTCAAGGACGATCCGACTCTACTTCCCTTAAGGTTGTGCGAACCGTCAACATGAAGAGTCCATTTGGTCATATTTTCTTTGGGTACTGGGTCACTTGGCTCCACTACAAAGTCAACCAACACCTGTGATTTGGTGCTGGTTTTCAGAGTGAATTTGATATCATACTCTGACAACTCTATAGCCCATGTGACCATCCTTCCAACTAGATCTGACTTCTTCAGTATCTGCTTGATAGGATAATTGGTCCTTACAGTTATCGAATGACCCTGGAAATAATGTCTCAATTTCCAGGCTGTTATTATAAATGTTCTAGCTTTTCAATCTTCTAGTATCATTGCTCAGATCCTTTTAGAAATTTTCTAACAAATTACACTGGCCTTTCCCCCTTTCCCCCTTTCCCATTCTTGAAATAGAACTGAGCTCATGGATTTATCATAAACCGTAAGATATAGGATCAAAGGTTCATTCTCTCCTGGTCTCGCCAGGACTGGTGGAGAAGATAAGAAGCGCTTTACTCCTTGAAAGGCTTCCTCATATGTTGTCGTCCATTCAAATTCTCCAGTCTTCCCGAGGGTTGTGAAGAAACGGAATTATCTATCTCCAGAGCATGAGAGAAATCGATACAAAGTAGCTAGCCTTCCCATCAGTTGTTGTACTTCCTTTTTGTGAAGAAGGGCTACGCATGTTAATGATCGCCTGAAACTTGTCCGGGTTGGCTTCTATTCCACAGTTGTGAGCATGAACCCTAGGAACTTACCAGCATGAACCCTAGGAACTTGCCCTCTCTTTCTTCAGGAAATCATCTTGGATTCTCAGAGTCCCTCTGAAACAAATCCAAGTCCTGAATTGTCATTTTTGCCCAAGCAAACCATTTATAAGAGCAAAATGATCACACAAGCTCTAAAGACAACACTTTTATCTTGAGAAAAATTAAATTCTAAGCATTTGGAATTTTTCTCTAAAAAATGGGTGTTCAAGAAGAAAGTAGCGCTTCAGAACTTCTGGACCAAACTCCAGATGGAAACGGTCAGAAGTTGCAAGCTTGGCTCAACACGGTCAGAATTTGGCTTTTCAGCAGCTACATCCACTCAGTCAGAAGTTGCAAACGTGGTTCAATACGTAAGCTTCAGACAGAACATGACTCTTTCAGCAGTTACGCAAGCTCAGCCAGAATTTGCTAAAGGAATGCAAAAGAAGCAAGGAAGTCTGAAGGCTCCTTCAGAACATGCTGATATCAGAAGATGAAAAGGTCAGAAGAGTAGATGTTACACTAATACAAAATCTCTAAATCCAGGATTTCCAGAAGCAAATCGAAGGAATGTGTCAGAAGGTCAGGAGAATCCCCAGAATTTGCTAAGACAACAGGAGGCCAAGACCAGAGCATGGTTTACGTTGTTCTTGGTAAAACAGAATTGTTGGTTCAAAGTTTTGTTTCTACTACCAGAATATTGGTATTGATAAGTCTTATCACTATTTAATGCTCATTAATGCTCCCAACCACTCCTGAACATTCATCCAAGTAATCCCTTCACGTGTGGCTTGGAAAACTCCTTTATGCAAGTTCTGGCATGGGTCTACGTCCCACCGTCCACCTAAGAGGTCACTTCTCTCCCATCCACACCTGCTGTTCGAGCCTAGACTGAAAGGCTATCTGTTATCACAACTTCCCAGGATTTTCTTTCAAAGAACAACTCAGGCTCTGTTGGCGCTTTAATGTTCAAGAAATCCACAAGAGCTTTGCCTATAAATAGAGAACCATTGTCCACTGAAAGAGGGGTCCAAGAAACAGAAAAATTGCTAGAAGTGAAACAGAAATCTTTAGCAAAAAAAAAGTGCTTTGAAACTCTGCCAAAATCTCCAGTGTTTCATAACTTTGAAGTTCTTACCTTCAAACTTCATCAAATACCCAGTTTTCTTTATGAACTAAAGAACACCCTTTTTCAACTTCTGACCATATATACGCATACACCTTCAACTACCATTTTCAAAAAGAACCTGTCCAGAACACCATCAGCCAAAAGCTAGCTCTCATCCATAAACTTTTCCAACAGCCAGGTAAGCACCTGTTGACCTTCATCACGCTGCTGAGCATCATCAGCTTTGCATGCTCAAATAAACATAATGTAAATATCATGTTGTTGTTGTTTGTGTTCTGAGGATCTTCATACCTCAGAACGTTTTTGAGTCAGCCTAGAACCTGCCTGTGACCTTGTTGGTTCCGTCCTCTGAAACACTTTGACATTTGCTGGAGCTGCTCCAAATATGTTTTCTGTTTTGTGGAAAAATAACAAAATTGCAGATGTTCTGATTAGAACAGGGAGAAGCCAAGTGCTGACTTTGACGTTAGCACATCTGAAGCCTGTTTTGCTGTCAATAATATCAGAACTTCTGAGAGTTATTGTATTTCCAGCAGGATCGGAACTTCTGGTTTCCCCACTAACAAACTTTTGTCTTGCAGCGCAGGGGGATCAGAACTTCTGGTTTCCCCACTAACAAACTTTTGTCTTGCAGTGCAGGGGGGTCAGAACTTCTGATTTCCCCACTAACAGGTTTCTGTTTTGCAGGTGCCAGAGTCAGAAGTTCTGACTCATACAGTTTAACCAAAAGGTTGATCATCTGGCAGCGGGTCTGAGTCAGAACTTCTGATGACCTCTCAGCAGTGCGCTGGCTCCCTCTCTCTTTCTCTCTATCTTGTTTTTTGCTATTTTCTTTTTTGTCTATTTTTCTCGTTGAACCCCCCATGTACAAATGTGTATCCCCACTCCCTAATTGTTGTAATAGCGTAGGATTTTATATTTCCGCTTTTTATTGCTAGTAATTAGGATGTGTATGGCAAGATAAAATCAATGAAATAGAAAATCCTAATTCAAAGATAAACTCTGGTATGCAATAAAACACACTTGCACACTAACACCCCTAGGGTTACACCCACTTGTTGCCTTCAAAAAAAAGGGCCATGTTACGCATGCAAAGTATCTTGGTAAAACAAACAAAATCAAAAGATCATAGTCCCTCGATGACGCTTTCGAAAGTTGCCTTACAAAAATGATCTTAGTCCCTCAAAATAAATACTAAGATACTTTGCAACATTGCTATCATGGTCTATACGATGACCCACGCCCGTCCCGTTTAAATCCTAACACAAGGTTGTTCACCAAATGCAATGGTGAAACAACACTGTTAAAAGGGTTAAAAACATAAGAAAGATCTTTGAGTAAAATAGGGTAGACAACTCTTAGTTACTTGATCAAAAATCTTGCAAAACATCCTTGCTATTTTTCAAAACACACTCTACAACACAATTTCAAAACAACTTTCAAAATATTGAAAACCTTTCAAAAAGACAAACACCTTTGTATACATTCAAACAAGAATCATTACAAAGGTTGCCACAATGATGGCCTCTTTTTCAAAACACCTTTCAAAACCACACACAAAGCACCATTTCAAACAATTGAAAATGTAAAGCAAGTGATCTAAGCAAGTAACTAAGATCCCATGGATAACCATGGATAGAAAGGGTGCTAATACCTTCCCTTTCTATAATCTACTCCCCGAACCCAAGAAAATATCTCAAAGGTTTTTCCTGTGCTTTTTAAACCTTTCCTTAGGATAGAATAAAAAGTCGATGGCGACTTTTGCTCAACCGAAACATTTGCGAATACAAAATGCAAAATCCCAAGTCAGTTCTCCCACCGTATCACAGAACTGGTGACTCTGCTGGGGAATATTTGAAAGTTGAGTAACCTTAGGGCTTAGATCACCCTTTTGCATGACTAATTGTTTGCTTTGATTTCTTTACATCTTGGTTCTCTTGTTTGGACTTGAAATCCTACACCCGGATTTGGGGAAACATTCATAGATAGCAATACATTGTGGAAACTGTGCGGGGTATACCAACACGGTTGAAGCAATAGCTATATTAGTGCGACATATTTGTGAGTACCGGTAACCCTTGAGTTCAATCAAGGAGAGTACGGAGCCGCTGGGTGATGTCACTAAGCACTAATGACCTAGAACCTTACTTGACCATCTTGGCCTTTTATTAGGGGTAGTGAGATGACCGACTTTGGTGCAGTCCGAAGTTGGTAGATACTCGATACTACACTCATTGAGGGTTGTTTTCTTGGAATATTTTGGTCGCTAGTTAAGTGGCTAAACCAAAACAATGAACATGGAAAACAATCCAATGATGTTGAGCTCCTTAGAACCCGGTTACTATTAATAGGACAGGTTTTTAAGCCAACTACACTCAAGAGGGTACTTACCTATGAAACCTCATGCAAGCCTGAAACTAGGGTTTTGTGTGAATTGCTTGTACATATGTTTATGCATACATCATGAACATCATAAAGCATCATATGCATACACTAACCATTTCAAGGGTTTGGATCTTCATCTTTGTTCTTGTTTTGTAGGTCATGGAAATTCTTCGCAGGAAAACCATCCAAGTCAACCTTGTGAGAATCCCTCCTCAACTCAAGGAGCTCGCATCCAGAATTCCAGAAAGCTCTCCCTTCAGTGAAAGACATGGTAGACTGCTCAGCCTAGTCAACACCAACACTGAAGAGGACATGGTGAAAGTGTTGTTCCAGTTCTTTGACCCCCTTCACCACTGTTTCACATTCCCCGACTACCAATTGGTGCCCACTTTGGAGGAATTTTCTCAACTCTTGAGAATTCCTATTCTTAATCAACTACCCTATAACGGTACGGAAAAAGAACCAAAGCCTGAAGATGTTGCTCAAGCACTACACTTGCAACCATCTGACATTAAGGGGCATTGGGAAACTAGAAGTGGTGTCAAAGGCTTCTTGGCCAAATTCTGGTTTGAGAAGGCACAAGAGTGTTGGAATTCATTGGATCTACAAGCCTTTGAAGAAATTGTGGCACTCCTCATTTATGGTTTGGTCCTGTTCCCAAATCCTGACCAGCTTATAGATGTCAACGCCGTCAAGATCTTCTTATCCAGGAATCCAATACCAACATTGCTTGGGGACATCCTCCACTCATTTTACACACGAACAATGAGAAAGAGGGGTGTTCTCATGTGCTGTACTCCTCTCCTTGCAAGGTGGTTTATTTCTCACCTTACACAATCTGTTTTGAAGAATGACCAAGGCTTAAGGTGGTCACAATGATTGATGACCCTCACGCACTCTGATGTACAATGGTGTTCTCGGTCCAGAGAAAATGTCATCATCATCGATCGTTGTGGAGAGTTCCCTAATGTTCCATTGCTTGGCATTAGAGGAGGCATTACCTACAACCCTTGTCTAGCTTTGAGACAATTTGGATATGCACGGAGGGATGGCCCTCATGACATGCTGATTCCTGACCTAGTTTTTGACTTCGACAACGATGCGCAAGGACTTCGCCAAAGATTCATCAGAGCTTGGAGGATGCCTAACAAGGTAGATAGCAAGACACTGGGGCACAAGAACTCCATCCCTCTTGAGCCTTATCTCAAGTGGGTATGAACCCGAGCCCAGCGTCTAATGATGCCTTACCCTCATGTTCTCCCTGTGATTAAAGAGCCCGTTAAGGAAGGAGAGGTTCCCTACACCATCCTATATCCTGACATGCCAACATCATGGGAGGAGATGCAGAAGAGTTGGATCCAACTCAAGGAGGAACGAAATACTTTTGAAGCCAGCTTCTACGCCAGTGAGAAGAAGGTTTTGGAGCTTACCCGCCGACTCCATGAGGAAGAGACCCTCAACACCTACATCGCACCAAAGAGGATGCGCAACGTCTTTTTACCTTGAGAAGTTTTTGTAATATTTGGCCCATGGGGCATTTATGTACTGACAAAATTTCTTCTTATTAATATGACGTGTGTTCTTTTTGTTTGCAACAATTTTGAATTTCTAAATCCTTGAATGCATTACATGAATAAACATATCATTCATCATATGCATAAGAAGGTCTCCACACCAGGTTTCCTTATCTTTCGGCTGTTTATTTCAGTAAGATGGATCTCGAACAGACGGTCAAAGATCTACAGGCTCAAAACTCACAGTTTCAACATCTCCTAATGACCTTGGCAAAGGGTCAGGAGGATCTAAAAGCACTTCTTGGGAACAAGGAGCAAGAGAAAGTGAAAAAGAAGAAGAAAAGAGTCGGGGTGGCTACCCTGGGAAGAAGGTTTGAGGGTGAAGCAAGAAGAGTTCTTGAATTTCCCTCCGCATTCGAAGAAGAAACCAGTTAAGGAAAAGGGGTTGCGGTACCGTATGAATCCGAAGCTGAAGAGGAAGAGGCTGAAGAAGACGAAGACTACTCAGAGCAACAATACCCGCCGGCCGATGACAAGTACAAAAACTTGGAGGACAGGTTGGCAGCTATGGAGCTGCAGAGAGTTCCCGGCTTAGATTTCGAAGATTTGGGATTAATTGCTGGAATTGTGATTCCCCCGAAGTTTAAAGTGCCAATTTTTGCAAGATATGACGGGCTGTCTTGCCCGAAGATGCACCTAAGGTCATATATCCGAAGAATCCAACCTCATACTTCCGACAGAAATCTTTGGGTACACTTCTTTCAGGATAGCCTGTCTGGTACTCAGCTAGACTGGTTTTACAAGCTGGAGAGATCGGAGATACATAGTTGGGAAGATCTGACAGCTGCTTTTTATCGCCAATATCAGTATAATTCTGACTTGGCGCCAACCCGTACTCAGCTACAGAGTATGGGGATGGCCTCAGGTGAGGGATTCAAGGAATACACCCAGAAGTGGCGCGATCTGGCCGGAAGAGTGCATCCACCTCTTTCTGATAGAGAACTTGTTGATATGTTCATGGGGACCCTATCTGGTCCATTCTTTAACCATCTGATCGGTAGCTCTTCCGCAGGGTTTACTGAATTAATTCTGACTGGCGAGTGGGTAGAAGCCGGTATCAAGAATGGGAAGATTCAGAAGGATGCCTCTGCATCTACAACTGCTAAGAAATCATTTCCGGCAAAGAAGGAGACGACTGTTGTGTACTCTCAGAGAAGAGTGGGAAGAACTGAGCGCCGGCCGACTGTGGGGGCCGTGATGATCCAAAATTCATCGAATGATCAGCCTCGTGGCAATCAGCCCAGACCTAAACAACAGTGGGGAGAGCGGCCGCAACGGCAGTTCACCCGCATCAATATGACGCCCGCACAAGTTCTTCCACACTTGTTAAAGCTGAATCTCACAAATATCAAAGAAGCGCCGAAAAATGTGAATACAACCTCACCAGCTTACAATCCGAATGCTAAGTGTGCCTACCATTCTGATAGCGTCGGACATGACACCAATAATTGTTGGGCGTTAAAGAATAAAATTCAAGACTTGATAGATGCAAAAGAGGTTGAATTCGATGCTCCAGAAAAGCCAAACGTAATATCCGCTCCGATGCCGAAACATGGTCAAAACGTCCATGCTATTGAAAAAGATCTGTTTGTGGCTGATGTTGATGACCTGATGACTCCGTTGTTAACAATCAAGTTAAATCTACTGAAAGCTGGGATTTTCCCAGGATGCAAAGAAGATTGTCACTGTTGTTGCTCTCTACCAATCAATTGTCCATTGCTGAGGAAAGGCATCCAAGGCCTGATGGACAGTCACCAAATTCTGTTTGAAAAGATTCCTGCTATTCCAACCCTTATCGAAGACGTTTCAATTATCACCATTTCCGCCAATCTTTCCAAGGCCGTCAGAAAGCCTGTTAAGATTACATCCGCTACAAAGTCTGTTCCTCTGAAAATAACTATGCCAGGGCTTGTCCCCTACAGTTCTGAAAAATCAATACCATGGAATTACGGTGGAGAAATCTACTACCATGGTATTAAACAAGTTGAAATAACCGAAGGAAGCTCAGATGAAGAAGATGCCAGCATTGGAAACATTGTCGGCACAAGCAAGATCACCCGAAGTGGGAGAATATTTTCTCCAGAGATTGCCCCCCCAAAGGCAATCTTTGGACCCTCATCTGCTGCCAAAGTTATTCCCGCACCAATAAAACTTTCCGCAAGAACTCCGTTGATTGAAGATATTGTTATTCTTGTTGTTGTCCCTCCTACTTCTGCTGATAAGGGGAAAGGGATCCAAGATGAGCTCGTCAGGACGAGGGCTCAACCTTTGGTCATCCCAGAAACCTCTAAGAAAGAGATGGAGGAGATCCTGAAGATAATTAAAAAAAGTGATTATGACGTGGTAGAGCAACTGGGGCAAACCTCCTCGAAGATCTCCATGTTAGCATTACTGCTTTGTTCTGAGGTGCACGCCAAGGCATTGATAAAATTCCTGAAGACAGCCCATGTGCCCCAGGAAACCTCTGCCGACCAATTCCAAGACTGTGTAGCCAGTCTTACAGCAGACAACGGTTTAGGTTTCTCTGATGCTGACCTAACCTCAAAAGGAAGAAAACACAACGACGTATTACATGTGTCAGTAGAATGCCAAGGAACTACTTTGGACCATGTTCTGGTCGACACTGGTTCTTCTCTGAACATGCTGCCCAAGAAGGCTCTCGACCGATTAGACTGTGAAGGCTTGGACTTAAGGCCAAGTAATATCATTGTAAGGGCATTTGACGGGTCAAAGAGAATGGTACACGGGGAGGTGGACATTCCCATTAAGGTTGGCACAGAAGTGTTCCCCTCAACTTTCTATGTGATGGACATCCGTCCGTCATACTCATGCTTGTTGGGGAGACCATGGATACACAATGCCGGGGCAGTCACCTCTTCCCTACATCAAATGCTGAAATACCCTGTCAAAGGAAAAATCATAACCGTGCACGGTGAAGAAGAATATATGATCAGCCACCTGAACTCCTTTAGGTATGTAGAGGTAGAGGGTGAATTCATTGAGACACCATTCCTGCACTTTGAGGAGGTCTCTCCTGAAGTGGCAGTAGCAAAAACGGCAGCTGAGGTACCAAAGCAGATGGCCAGGGTGGCATCTCTAAAAGACGCAAAGGCTGCTATGAAGGAAGGAAAGAGCTCAACATGGGGGAAGTTGCCGGATTTTCCTCACAAAACAGACAAATTTGGTTTAGGATTCACTACTGCGGGGCAGAAAGCAATGCGCCACTCAAAAATTAAAAGAAGACCCATCAAGATTTCTCCTCATGGAATTAACGCTTTAGAAGACGAAGATGAAGAGAGTAACATTGAAGATTGGATCTTCCCAACCATCGAAGGAGGACTACACAACTGGGAGGCAAAGGACTTTGTCCCCATTACTTTTATTTATCAGTAATCATCTGTCAAACATTTCCTGTGGTCTGTAATAATTACTTTTGAACAATCTGCACGCTACTTTTTCACCTCATGCCTTGCCCGGGGCATGTAGGTCCATTTGTAAGGGTTTTGATTATCTTCATATTCATATGCCATGTTTAATGATTCATTGGACGTTTTTCATTGATAAACTGCTATGTTCATTTTTCTTTCCTTTTGCATTTTTGTTTGTTTAAGGATGGCTATCCCTTACACACACACTCATAAATGCAGGTACCCATCCACTCCGGATTCTATGGGTGACTATTATGCTATGTCCTTCAATAACCTTGAAGGTCTGGTCAATCAGGTTGACTATGAAGATGACGAAGGTTGTGAAGTACCAGGGGAACTAGCCAGACTTCTACAACAAGAAGAAAGGACCATCTTGCCTCACGAAGAGTTGTTGGAAACTGTCAACTTAGGAACAGAGGAAGACCGGAAAGAAATACAAGTGGGTGCCAATCTGGAATCAAATGTCAAGGAGCGTTTGATACAACTGTTAAATGAATACGTTGAAATCTTCGCCTGGTCTTATGAAGACATGCCAGATTTAGACATTGATATCGTGGTTCACCATCTCCCTACAAGAGAAGATCATCCACCGATCAAGCAAAAAGTCCGCCGAATGAGGCCCGACATGTCTGAGAAGATTAAAGCAGAAGTAATGAAGCAATTCAACGCAGGCTTTCTGGCTGTTACATCCTATCCACAATGGGTTGCTAACATTGTTCCAGTACCTAAAAAAGATGGCATGGTCAGAATGTGTGTGGACTACCGGGATTTGAATAGGTCCAGCCCCAAAGATCATTTTCCGCTACCGCACATTGACATTTTGATCGACAACACAGCTCAGCACAAAGTGTTTTCCTTCATGGATGGATTCTCGGGCTACAACCAGATTAAAATGGCCCCCGAGGACATGGAGAAAACAACCTTTGTTACACAATGGGGTACCTTCTGCTACAAGGTGATGCCGTTTGGACTGAAGAACGCAGGGGCAACTTATCAGCGCGCCATGGTAGCTTTATTTCATGATATGATACATCATGAGATCGAAGTTTACGTAGACGACATGATAGCTCGATCACAAACAGAGGAGGAACACCTTGAGCATTTATAGAAGCTGTTTGCCAGGTTGAAAGAGTACAAACTCAGGCTGAATCTAAGTAAGTGCACTTTTGGAGTTAGGTCTGGTAAACTCCTAGGGTTTATTGTCAGCAACAAAGGCATTGAGGTCGATCCAGCAAAGGTGAAAGCGATACAAGAAATTCCTGCTCCCCGTACTGAAAAGGAGGTTAGAGGGTTCTTGGGGCGCTTAAACTATATTGCCAGATTCATCTCTCATCTGACTTCTACCTGTGAGCCAATTTTCAAACTATTAAAGAAGGATCAGGTAGTCGAATGGAACAACGATTGCCAAGTTGCTTTTGATAAGATCAAGGAATATTTGCTAGAACCTCCTATTCTGATGCCACCCGTCGAAGGAAGACCATTGATCATGTATCTGACCGTTTTGGATAACTCAATGGGGTGTGTTTTAGGCCAGCATGATGAGTCTGATCGAAAAGAGCATGCTATTTATTACCTTAGCAAAAAGTTTACCGACTGTGAGACTCGCTACTCACTGCTCGAGAAAACTTGCTGCGCTTTGGTATGGGCTGCTCGCTGACTAAGGCAGTATATGCTGACTCATACCACCTTGTTGATTTCCAAAATGGATCCTATCAAGTATATCTTCGAGAAGCCTGCTTTATCTGGAAGAATAGCTAGATGGCAAATGATCCTAACTGAGTATGACATCCAGTACACCACCCAAAAAGCTATAAAAGGGAGTGTACTATCTGATCATCTAGCTCATCAAGCTATCGAAGATTATCAATCCATGAGATTTGACTTCCCAGACGAGGACATCATGAATTAGGACAACATTGAAGGTAACAGACCGTATGACGGACCTGAAAAGGGATCCCGATGGACCTTGTACTTTGATGGTGCTTCAAATGCACTTGGAAACAGTGTCGGTGTGGTACTCATTTCCCCGGAAGGTTGTAACACGCCTTTCACTGCTCGACTTTGCTTCAGCTGTACCAACAACATGGCTGAATATGAAGCTTGCATCTTTGGTCTCAAGGATGCTATAGACTTGGGGATCAAATCTTTGATCGTATTTGGGGACTCGGCTTTGGTTATCAGTAAAATCAAAGGAGAGTGGGATACCAAGCATCCTAATCTTATCCCATACAAAGAACATGTCCTGACATTGTTGCCTCATTTCGAGCAAATTACCTTCGAGCATTTCCCGCGAGAAGAGAATCAACTAGCAGATGCTCTGGCTACAATGTCTTCCATGTTTAAACTCAACTGGGATAACGAGGCTCCCCAAATCACCATCGAGCGAATGGATGAACCTGCGCATTGTCACGAGATTAATATCGAAGAAGTAGTGGAACAACCCTGGTTTCACGAAATCAAAAGGTATCTCCAGACCAGAGAATATCCCGAAGGAGCTTCCGTAAATGACAAGAAGTTCCTAAGGAAATTTGCTGCCAAGTTCTTCTTGAGCAATGGCATCCTTTATAAACGAAGCCATGATTGTGTTTTACTTCGATGTGTAGACAAAGCTGAAGCAGAGTTAATCATGATAGAGATGCACAGCGACACATTTGGCACTCATTTGAGCGGGCATACTATGGCTAAGAAGATCCTAAGGGCAGGCTATTACTGGTCTACCATGGAAGCAGATTGCCATCAGCATTCCCGTACTTGCCACAAATGTCAAGTATACGCTGACAAGATTCATATTCCTCCGGTTCCTCTCAACATGCTGACGGCTCCTTGGCCATTTGCAATGTGGGGCATTGACATGATTGGAGAGATCAAGCCCACGACATCCAACGGACATCGCTTCATTCTGGTTGCTATTGACTACTTCACTAAATGGGTCGAAGCAGCTTCTTTCGCCTCTATTACTAAAAATGTGGTTGCCCGCTTCATCAAGCAAAACCTCATATGCCGGTATGGTGTTCCCGACAGGATCATCACAGACAATGGTACAAATCTGAATAATACTATGATCACCGCTTTGTGCGAACAGTTCAAGATTTATCATCACAATTCATCTCCCTATCGGCCGAAGATGAACGATGATGTTGAAGCTGCGAACAAAAACATTAAGAAGATCATCCAGAAAATGACAGTCACTTACAAGGACTGGCATGAGATGTTATCGTTTGCTCTGCATAGATACCGTACGACGGCACGTACTTCAACCGGGGCAACCCCATTTTCTTTGGTATACGGCATGGAAGTTGTCCTGCCCATAGAAGTTCAGATTCCTTCTCTAAGGATTATGAAGGACGCAGGTTTGAATGAAGATGATTGGATTCAGACCCGACTTGATCAACTCCATTTGATCAACGAGAAGCGACTCGCTGCTGTCTGCCATGGTCAAACGTATCAAAAACGGATGATCAAGGCTTTCAATAAGAAAGTCAGACGTCAAGTATATCAAGTCGGAGATCTCGTAATCAAGCGGATTATCCTGCCGCAAAGTGATCCCAGGGGAAAATGGACTCCTACATACGAAGGACCATTTGTGATCAAGAGCATATTTTCTGGTGGTGCAATGATTCTGACCACCATGGACGGCGACAATTTGCCACACCCTGCGAACATAGACATAGTCAAAAGATACTACGCATAAAATAACCCGACAAGTCGAAAACCCGAAAGGGAGGCTTGGGCAAAAAATGGGCATCCCGGTGGACCGAAAACACGAAAGGGCGGTTCAGGCAAAAATTAGGGATAAAACAAAAAAATCTGTACACCCGGCAAGTCGAAAACCCGAAAGGGCGGCTTGGGCAAAAAGGGGTTTCCCGGTGGATCGAAAACCCGAAAGGGCGATTCAGGCAAAAGTTAGGGAATTAAAGCGTATGACTATGTCTCGTCAGATCACTCTAAGGACAATCTCTTCATCAACCAACTCCAAGCTTCTGATCAATCCAGTCATCGGCGGACGAAGCATTGAATGGACAGATATTCAGAGTTGTGAACGCTATAGCAGAATGGGGATCCCATGGAATTATTTCACATGGCCATCTTCCTTTTGTATAAATTTCTCAATTTTTACAACGACATCCTCTTACTAGGATGACTGTCTCCTTTGTACAAATGTACTCATAGAAAATTAATATGAATACTTTTCCAAATACAAAAATTTGCTTTTTCTTCTTTTGCTTTTCTACATTTATGATTTATTTTGAGAAACGTCCAATGTTTTGTTAAAAAGGCATATGCATTTGAACATAATCATTTTCCTTACAAATCAAGAAGGATGATTACTGATAGGCCGAAGGTAAAGGTAGATATCTCGATGCCCTTTCAGAAGAAATCGCCAACAGATCTAAAACTCCAAATTCCTCGATCTAGAACTTAATTCCCCAAACAGAGTTGAAATTCAGGATCCTCAGCAGAGAAAGCTTTCCCAACACTGATTTCCCCAGCCAGAGAGCCTTCCAGAACTCAAATTCCCTCAGAGCTTCAGTATCCCCAGTGGAGCCTTAAATCTAAAAATCCTATCCCCAGCGAAGTCAAAGCTGTTAAACCTCAGCGGAGCTAAAGCTTCCAACTATCAATCCCCAATTGAACCAGATTAGTGAACCTTCTCTCCACAGAAATACTTCTGCACCAAACTAAGGATTCTCAGTCACACCTTGCCAGCTTGAGTCCACCAGATTCTGAACTCCCCAGTAGAGATCATCGGAATTCTCATTCCCCGCAAGTCGCCAAGGGATTCCAATCCCCTGCAGTGGTCCTAAGACCCCTCAACAATTGAAGACCTTGCATTCCCCAAGCAGAATGAAGACTCTCATTCTCAGTTCCTCACAGGAAATTCAGATATTCCCCAGTGAAGATCTCCTCAAGACAGGAATTCCCCAGTAGATTGGCATACAACCCAAGCTCCTGATTCCCCAATAGTGGTCCCAGGACTTCTCATCTTCAACGATCAAAAGATTCTTGCAGTTCCCCGCAGGAATCAAGGGTTCACTTTCCCTGGCAGCAATCAAGATTCTTTTATCTCCAGCCATCTAGGATTCGTCTATCCTCAACAAAACAGCTCTTCAGCTTACATGCGCATTCATTTACATTCATATCATAAACATGGATATAACATATATATTGCATCACACATATCATGCAACATAACTTTGTGTTATAGCTAACATTTCATCCTTTTCAGGATAAGATTAAAAGGCTATCATTAACAATTATTCAGATACAGTATGGATACACCCCAGACACGGCAGTCATTCTATTACTCATTCAGAATTTTAAGTCAGATACAGTACAGATACACCCCAAACACGGCGGTCATTCTACTACTCATTCAGACTACAGCAATCAGATACAGTATGGATACACCCCAAACACGGCGGTCATTCTACTACTCATTCAGACTACAGCAATCAGATATAGTATGGATACACCCCAAACACGGCGGTCATTCTACTACTCATTCAGACTACAACAATCAGATACAGTATGGATACACCCCAAACACGACGGTCATTCTACTACTCATTCAGACTACAACAATCAGATACAGTCTAGATACGCTCCGGACACGGTAGCCATTCTATCTCTCATTCAGATTCGCTTATCCACCTCAAGGTTCAAAGCATTCCAAGCACGGATACCATTTTGACCCTTACCACAGCAGCTTGATTCTCCCCAGTGCGTTCGCCACGGAAGTCATTCTGCTAACTCATACAGATCTCAACTCCAAGTTACAGTTTCAGATACACTCCAGACATGAAAGTCATTCTGCTAACTCATACAAAATCTCAACTTCAGATACAGTCCAGATACGCTCCAGACACGGTTGCCATTCTGTCACTCAGAATTTGTCCCCAGCACACAGTTGCTCCATACAGATATTTCTCTGTTACCTGGATACAATACAAACACACTCCATACACGGTAGTCATTCTGATATTCATTCTACCATCAAGCACAGTTACAGCTCAGATACGCCTCAGACACAGAGGCCATTCTTTTGCTCATACAAACTCAGTCTCCAGATACAGTTCGAATGCATTCCAGACACGGATACCATTTTGATCCTCCTTCTTCTGACCAATCACATTGCAGTTCAACGAACATTCCAGATGGCATCTTTAAGCCCATCCTCGACAAGATTCTGTCACCCCTCCAGATGGCATCTTTAAGCCCATCTCCAAATGGAATCTCTAAGCCCATTCCCGCATCCGTTGTTTTGACGAGTGCAAATTTAAGGGCACTCTAGTGTCCAATCTCCTTTTACCTTCGAGACACGAAAGGCAAGCCTGCCAATTTAACTCTTCAGGTGCAAGAAGATTGAACAGGGGCAACTGTTGTACCCCAAAATTTGCCCTCTCTTTCTTCAGGAAATCATCTTGGATTCTCAGAGTCCCTCTGAAACAAATCCAAGTCCTGAATTGTCATTTTTGCCCAAGCAAACCATTTATAAGAGCAAAATGATCACACAAGCTCTAAAGACAACGCTTTTATCTTGAGAAAAATTAAATTCTAAGCATTTGGAATTTTTCTCTAAAAAATGGGTGTTCAAGAAGAAAGTAGCGCTTCAGAACTTCTGGACCAAACTCCAGATGGAAACGGTCAGAAGTTGCAAGCTTGGCTCAACACGGTCAGAATTTGGCTTTTCAGCAGCTACATCCACTCAGTCAGAAGTTGCAAACGTGGTTCAATACGTAAGCCTCAGACAGAACATGACTCTTTCAGCAGTTACGCAAGCTCAGCCAGAATTTGCTAAAGGAATGCAAAAGAAGCAAGGAAGTCTGAAGGCTCCTTCAGAACATGTTGAAATCAGAAGATGAAAAGGTCAGAAGAGTAGATGTTACACTAATACAGAATCTCTAAATCCAGGATTTCCAGAAGCAAATCCAAGGAATGTGTCAGAAGGTCAGGAGAATCCCCAGAATTTGCTAAGACAACAGGAGGCCAAGACCAGAGCATGGTTTACGTTGTTCTTGGTAAAACAGAACTGCTGGTTCAAAGTTTTGTTTCTACTACCAGAATATTGGTATTGATAAGTCTTATCACTATTTAATGCTCATTAATGCTCCCAACCACTCCTGAATATTCATCCAAGTAATCCCTTCACGTGTGGCTTGGAAAACGCCTTTATGCAGGTTCTGGCATGGGTCTACGCGCCACCGTCCACCTAAGAGGTCACTTCTCTCCCATCCACGCCTATTGTTCCAGCCTAGGCTGAAAGGCTATCTGTTATCACAACTTCCCAGGATTTTCTTTCAAAGAACAACTCAGCCTCTGTTGGCGCTTTAATGTTCAAGAAATCCACAAGAGCTTTGCCTATAAATAGAGAACCATTGTCCATTGAAATAGGGGTCCAAGAAACAGAAAAATTGCTAGAAGAGAAACAGAAATCTTTAGCAAAAAAAAAGTGCTTTGAAACTCTGCCAAAATCTCCAGTGTTTCATAACTTTGAAGTTCTTACCTTCAAACTTCATCAAATACCCAGTTTTCTTTATGAACTAAAGAACACCCTTTTTCAACTTCTGACCATATATACGCATACACCTTCAACTACCCTTTTCAAAAAGAACCTGTCCAGAACACCATCAGCCAAAAGCTAGCTCTCATCCACAAACTTTTCCAACAGCCAGGTAAGCACCTGCTGACCTTCATCACGCTGCTGAGCATCATCAGCTTTGCATGCTCAAATAAACATAATGTAAATATCATGTTGTTGCTGTTTGTGTTCTGAGGATCTTCATACCTCAGAACGTTTTTGAGTCAGCCTAGAACCTGCCTGTGACCTTGTTGGTTTTGTCCTCTGAAACACTTTGACATTTGCTGGAGCTGCTCCAAATATGTTTTTTGTTTTATGGAAAAATAACAAAATTGCAGATGTTCTGATTAGCACAGGGAGAAGCCAAGTGCTGACTTTGACGTTAGCACATCTGAAGCCTGTTTTGCTGTCAATAATATCAGAACTTTTGAGAGTTATTGTATTTCCAGCAGGATCGGAACTTCTGGTTTCCCCACTAACAAACTTTTGTCTTGCAGCGCAGGGGGATCAGAACTTCTAGTTTCCCCACTAACAAACTTTTGTCTTGCAGCGCAGGGGGGGTCAGAACTTCTGATTTCCCCACTAACAGGTTTCTGTTTTGCAGGTGCCTGAGTCAGAAGTTCTGACTCATACAGTTTAACCAAAAGGTTGATCATCTGGCAGCGGGTCTGAGTCAGAACTTCTGATGACCTCTCAGCAACGTGCTGGCTCCCTCTCTCTTTCTCTCTATCTTGTTTTTTGCTATTTTCTTTTTTGTCTATTTTTCTCGTTGAACCCCCATGTACAAATGTGTATCCCCACTCCCTAATTGTTGTTATAGCATAGGATTTTATATTTCCGCTTTTTATTGCTAGTAATTAGGATGTGTATGGCAAGATAAAATCAAGGAAATAGAAAATCCTAATTCAAAAATAAACTCTGGTATGCAATAAAACACACTTGCACACTAACACCCCTAGGGTTACACCCACTTGTTGCCTTCAAAAAAAAAGGGCCATGTTACGCATGCAAAGTATCTTGGTAAAACAAACAAAATCAAAAGATCATAGTCCCTCGATGACGCTTTCGAAAGTTGCCTTACAAAAATAATCTTAGTCCCTCAAAAGAAATACTAAGATACTTTGCAACATTGCTATCATGGTCTATACGATGACCCACGCCCGTCCCGTTTACATCCTAACACAAGGTTGTTCACCAAATGCAATGGTGAAACAACATTGTTAAAAGGGTTAAAAACATAAGAAAGATCTTTGAGTAAAATAGGGTAGACAACTCTTAGTTACTTGATCAAAAATCTTGCAAAACATCCTTGCTATTTTTCAAAACACACTCCAAAACACAATTTCAAAACCACTTTCAAAATATTGAAAACCTTTCAAAAAGACAAACACCTTTGTATACATTCAAACAAGAATCATTACAAAGGTTGCCACAACGATGACCTCTTTTTTAAAACACCTTTCAAAACCACACACAAATCACCATTTCAAACAATTGAAAATGTAAAGCAAGTGATCTAAGCAAGTAACTAAGAGCCCATGAATAACCATGGATAAAAAGGATGCTAATACCTTCCCTTTCTATAATCTACTCCCCGAACCCAAGAAAACATCTCAAAGGTTTTTCCTGTGCTTTTTAAACCTTTCCTTAGGATAAAATAAAAAGTCAGTGGCGACTCTTGCTCAACCGAAACATTTGCGAATACAAAACGCAAAATCCCAAGTCAGTTCTCCCACCGTATCACAATGACCATGTCACCTACGTATACTTCCAGATTCTTATCGATTTGAGTGGTGAATACCTTTTATATTAATCGTTGGTAGGTGGCTCCTACATTCTTGAGACTGAATGACATTACCTCGTAATAGTAATTGTTCTGATCTGTCATAAAGGTAGTCTTTGGTGCATTGGTCGGGCTCATACGAATTTGGTTATACCCTGAGTAGGCATCCATGAAGCTGAGCAGTTTTTACCCTGAAGTTTCGTTAATGAGTGGATCTATCTGTGGTAATGGATACATATCCTTAGGGCGTGCTTTGTTGAGATCCGTGAAGTCAACACAAATGCTCCACTTTCCTATTTTCTTTTTGACCATTACTACATTGGCTAGCCAAGTAGGATATTTGATTTCTTTGATGAAGCCAACATCGAGTAACTTCTCGACCTCGTCTTTTATATCCTTCTTCTTTTCTTCCCCACCCTCCCTTTTCCTCTGAGACACCGGCTAGGTGTCTGGATTTTAGGATAAGTGGTGGAATATGAAGTTGGGGTATATTCTCGGCATATCTGAGGGCTTCCATGCGAACAAGTCGACGTTCTCTTTCAATAGCTCCACGATCTTTGTTTCCTCCTCTCAAGAAAGATTGCATCCTATATAAGTTATTTAGGAAGGTATGGTGTCAATTTCGACCCTCTTTTTTTCATCATGGGGAGAAAGGCTTTCTTTCAACGTATCGTCACTAAGATTTATGTCGATCATGTTGATTTTCAGCTCATTGGAACATTCAGGTTCTTCGGATTGTATCTTCCTTTTTAACTTAAGGCTTTCCTTATAGCACTTCCTGGCCAATCCTTGATCGCTTTTAACCACCCCGGCCCAATTGTCCCCCAAGGGGTACTTCATGGTGTGGTATAGGGTGGAGAGAGTATCTTTTGATGAATTGAAAGAGGGTCTTCCTATGATGATGTTATAAGGCAAGGCTACGTTGACGATCAAGTACCTTACTCTGACTGCTTTAGCATTTGAGTTGCTTCCAAAGGTAGTGAGTACTGAGAGGTGTCCAATACATAAACTTGCTCCCCGAAGAACTCGACTAAGGTACCGTTAAAAGGTAATAGTTTAGACGTGTGGAATTCCATTCCCTTGAAGGCTTCCCAGTAGAGTACATCGACTGAGCTACCGGGATCCACCAGAACCCTTTTCATGCTCCAATCCCATATTTCTACCTTGATGACCATAAGATCATTCTCGTGGGCAATAATGTCGACTCCATCTTTTTTGGAGAAGCTAACTGGGTTTAGGTCCTGTTCCCAGACCTTGGTTATATCCTCAGATACGTACATCACGGTGCAAACGTATTTCTTTCTGGTCGAGTTGGTTTCGTCACCACAGTGAATCCGCCGATGATGATGTTGAGGGTGTGGCGAGTCACTTTGGTCTCCTGCACTTTTTCAATACTCTTCCCTTTCTTTAGGGAAGGTTCTTTCAAGTCTGTATCTTTCCATCGAGTATCTCATTTATCAGCTGGGGCTTTACCATCTTTGACATAAGCTAGTAGGTGCCCCCTCTGTATCAATGTCTCGATTTCTTTCTATAGCTAGAGGCAACCGTCGGTATGGTGTCCCTGGAGACGATGATAGCTACACCAAGCCCCAATGTCATTCCCCAATATGGCATTGACTTTCCATTTATTATGGGACATTTTCGAGACCAGGTTCAAGTGCGCCACTTCCTGTATTATTTCTCCTCTCCCTGTGTTCAGAGGTGTCCCCACGTCGCTTGAATCAAAGGGGCATTGGTTAGGACTTTGAGTTGTGCGTTCCCGAGGCCTGTCTCTCGAAGTCGCCAGGGAAGACTCCTGCTTCCTTCCTGACCCTTCTTCTTTGGTCTTGCTACTCTCTGGGGTGTCTCTGGATTGTTTCTCCAAGTTGCTCTCCTCGCCTTTTATGTAGCATTCCACTTTAGTAATGATTTCGTTCATGTCGGATGCAGGCTTTTGTGCTAAGGACTCGTTGAACTGTCTGGCTCGGAGGTTGTATTGGAATGCTCTAAAGAACATCTATTGGTTGGGGTGAGATACTTTGATGGTCTCTTCGTTGAACCGGGCTAAGTATTCTTAGAGAGACTCCGCTTGACCTTGTCGGACATTGAATAAGAATGTCGTTGACACCTTACGATGCTTATCGGCAGAGAAGTGCTGAATCAACTTCTTCGTCAGGTCCAGATAGCTTTCCATGGATAGTCGTGGTAGGCTCATGTACCATCGTAGGGCCACGTTCTTGAAGGCGTCAACCATTATTTTGCACTTTAGTGAGTCGATGGGACCTATTATTATCATTTGGTTGTTGATGGCAATAACATGCTCCCGAGGATCGGTTTTATCGTCGTAGGCTGTCAGCGACGGTGATTTGAAGTTCTCTGGGACTTGATCGTCCTAGATAGCTTACGAGAGGGGTTGGGGTTCCAGAAGCTCATCTTCTGGACCATCGTCCCTTACACTTCTTTATTGCAGGTATGAGACACTATCTTGCAGAGTTTCGTTCTGCTTCCCGAGTGCCTCCATCATGGCTAATAGTTATGCCATGTCTGCGGGTCTCCGGGTGATGACATTCTACTGAATATGGATTGGGGTGTGGCCTAGGAATAATTTTACTGAGGCCCCACAGTGGGTGCCAATGTTCTTGCGTGGAACAAATATCCATTCGTCCTCCCGCTGTAAGTGGGGAAAGCCACGAAAGTAGGTTTAGTTGATTAGTGGGGATTTAAGACCTACGTCAGTGAAACGTGTGTCACAAGAAGAATGTCTTGTTTATCCCTCTGTTGGGAGTCCCTTTTATAGTTGTTCTGTTATGTGTCATCAAGAGCCTCAGTTAATGAGTGACTCTTGAGTTTTATAACCTTCGTCGTCTCTATTAATGAAGATGATAAAAGTTGTGTAACGCTGTAATAAGTACGCCGTTGGAGGTTACAAGCATTAATGAGTCGAGTTGGTTGCCGTTTAAGAGCAGGTGGGTCTCGGCCACCATCCTTACTTAGGCCCAATATGTTTTACGGGTTGCTCTCTGAGTGTAAAAAATATTAGAGAGAGAGAGACTAAAATTGTTTGAATTTAAAATAGAATGATCAAAAGTGTTTGAATTTAAAATAGAGAGACTAATTTCGTGAATGAGACAAAATAGAAATACTAAAACTCTAATTTAAAAAAAAAAAAAATTGTATCTTTAAGGATGGAAGAGTATATTTTACTTTTCAATTCAAAAGTAACGTGTAATTTTTTGTTTGTATTAACTATCAATAAGAATTGAGATTATGATTATTCGTAGTACACTTCAAAAATAAATAAAATTAAACTAAGAATTATTTTATCTATATATTGGAATTCAGATTTTGGCCAACAATGCATTATTATGTAGATATGAGTAATTACTTTGGCCCAATCACTTTACTAAAACAATTGTAATTTAAACTAAATTTTGAGCTAAACAATGTATGGAAAAAAAGTGCCATACAATTTGAATATCAAGAGAATATGATAATAGATAGAGTTGGAGCTTAGAAAAGTGTGATGCAAATAGAGTTGTTAGCTCCATTCTTTGGACCACACCTCCCTCTCTTCTTTGCCTTTCATTTCATACCATTATCATCAGCAAGTAAAAATCGAATGAGAGACGAGAAGGAAAAAAAAAATCAATGTAGAGAAAGAAAGAGAGAATGAGAGATAATAAAGAGAAACGGATTTACAATGCCTTTTGATGATATATTTTAAGAGATTTCCAACATTTTTTTATAAGTGTTTGATTACAAAAGTGCCTTTAAAAACAAGACTTTTTTTTTTAAATAAAAATTAGATTTAAATATATTTTTGGTCATCATAAAGTATAGTCTTTTTTATTTTTAGTTCTTTTAATTTTTTTTAATAAAATGGTTTTTTCAAAATTTTCCATCCACACAATTGATTTCTAACGTAAAATACCTCTAATAGATGATGACGTGTTAATACATGTGAATTAAAATATTAATTTTCTTTTAACTGTTTTTTTTTCCGTTTTACTAGCAGCATATGTGCAATAATTTTTATTATGTATTTATTTTAATTTTATTATTTGAAACTCATTTACGATAAACCTTAATATTGACATTCATTCTCAAATTCTTTCATCATTTTTAGTTGTTGGTCATACCTTCTTCTTCGTTGGAGACGAACACGTTCCATGTTTGTGCTTTGTTGAAATTTGTGGTCCTAACTAATTATTTTGCATTCTGAAAGCTGAGGTCCCAATAATATTGAAGGTCTCTCATATTGAAAGCTATGGTCCCAGATATCTTTTGTTCTTCAAAGATTTTGCCTTTGCAAATTTGTGGTCTCAGATTAGTCCCACATGTGCTTTCGTTTGATGTGTTTGTTGTGTTTTGAATTGTTTATGTTCTCCAATTCCGTATGTCTCTTTACATTTTGCTTTGTCCCACTTAGTTCCAGGATTCTGCATTGTGTTTTGTCGTGTTGACTGTAAACATCTAGGGTTTTGGCACGTGAGTGGTTCTTATATGTAAATGTAATATCAAATTTACCATATTTTATATTTGCAATGTATAAGAGATGGGGTTATTTAAAGTGGTATTTTACACCAAGAGTTGTTTTGTAAACTACCTAAAGTTAAGGTATGAGGATGAGGATATTTATGCATTTATTGGGCAAGACTATGATTTTTGGACCTTATTTGAAGCCCGTGACCTAATTAAAAGGATGGACTCAGCCTTTAATGTTGATGATGTGAAAATGTGGTCAAAAATGAAGAGGGTTATCTTGGAAAGGATTTAAAACCATTTTGAATTGATGTGGATACATCTTTGTTAACTTTGTTTGTTGAGAAGAATAAACGTGATGTTGAAATTTTATAGAACCCAAATTATCCACAATTGAGTTGACTTATATGGACAGGTTAATAGAGAAACAAAACGGGCATGAAAATGTCAAGAACAGTGCTGAGGAGAGTGAACAAAGTGATGACTTTATGAATGGTATACACTTTAAAGATAGTGAAGAGGAGAAAATGCATGATTCTGATGATGACCTTGATGAAAGATTTAGCTTTGGTGTGGATGTAAGTGGGCCTAGAAGGGAGATTTTTGATGGTGTTGTTACAATTCAACCACCTAACTGTATCTTTACCACATTGGAGATGTATATAGATACATGTCATAGAAGATGATTATATGAATGATGAACTTGATAGTGGGGCAAAGAGGTCAAAGGAGGCCAAAGAAACTCCACATAAAGAACCAGAAGAGGCATCTCGAACAAGATGGCAAAGATCAAACATAAGCCACTGATGCAAGATATGCTTAGAATATAAGCACAACACCATAACATGTAAGAAGAATAAGCAACTGTCAATTATTCCTGGTGAAGTGGAAACAACTGTTGAAACACCCACTCAGACAAGCCAAACTCCAACTCTGCGAATAAGACCAAAGAAAAGGGTAAGCATTACTTATTCTTGAAACATGCATTTTACTATGCTTTTCACAATCACTTTTCTTTCATAATGTGTTATCTTTTCTTGCATTTGTTACAGGGTAGGCCTAAAGGGAATGTGAATGGTGATAGGAAAAATAACAAGTATACTATTTTTTCCTCTTATAATAATAGGGAGGTTCTCCGAATGTCGATCTCAAGTACTGCGTGCAATTATCGAGTTAAATTCGTAGTTCAATTAAACAAAACTTGATATGGGGTTTTGGTTTTAGAAATTGTCACTTAATAATAAGCAAAAATATGAATATGCTTTTTCACAAATATGACGAACATGCTAGCGTGTGGTGCGTAATTTTCCCTATAACGACTTTGAATCATGATTTCTTTAACAAGTTCATAACATTCAACTACCAAACCTTTAGATTATTTTCCCCTAAATGCTTAGTGATAAAACCTTCAACCATCCATCCTAAATCCTAAGTCCTTAGAGATATCTGATGGAGTCAACCCTTTATTTTATCAAGAGTGATTCGGTAACTACAGGGTATCCCTAGTCCTAGATGGTGCCTACTATAGTCTACTCGTACAAAAACCTTAACAATTGCGGTCCAGCTGGTTGTTAATCGTAAATCAATTCTAATTGGTCCAATCAGGAAAGCATAAAAACATTGCACGATTAAATTGAATAAGAAAACAACTTTATTAAAGAACTCAGGAATTCATAATCACTACATATTCAAATCAGGGACACCCCCCTAACATTGTGAGGTTTAGCCGTTCATATTGTTCACGAGAATTACAAAAATATAAAAATTAGAAATTACAGATGATGAAGGAACTTTGGTCTACAATCGCGTCCGCTCATGAAAGATCTCTATTCTTCAAAAATCTCATATCCTCACTCCTAGACTTTGGAATTTGTTCTTTGCCAAAAAAAGGCCCCTAATTCTTCTTCAAAAATCATCTAAATAAAAAACATTGACTTAGGTCGGCTTAAAATACCCAAAAAACCCTTGCAGGCCAACTATTGAGCAAAATAACAACAAATCTTGAAATCAGCGTCACACCCCAACACGGACCGTGTCAGGCAACACGGGTGCCCATGTTGGACCTCTGGGAATTTGTCTTTTTATTTTCTGATATAGACCTTCTGGAACGGGCCATGTCAGCTGACACAGGCTCCCGTGTCGGACCCCTGACTTCCATTTCCTTTATCTCATCCTAGCCTTCATCCTGACACAGCCCGTATCAGGTAACACAGGTGGTCGTGTCAGGCCTCTTGCACATGAATATTTTACTTTCTCCGAAAATCTGAGTTTTGCACGCTTTCACATTGATTTGTCTCTATTTATTTTTTTGAGCCTAAAAACATGAAAAACACACAACCAAAGCATAAAATGCGGAAACATAATGTAAAACACTTGACAAAATAAAGAAAAGATAATTAAAAACAACGGTAAATAACTGTGTAAATACCACTGATAAAACTCCCTCAAACTTAAATCGTTGCTTGACCTCAAGCGACCATTATAAGAACTCATTAAAATCACAGTAGACCGATACTCATACGTGAGACATTCGTTCAAATTGATTAAAAAGCAGTATGTCTGATGTTCACATGACATGAAGAGTTTGTGTAAGAACTTTTAAATCACGAGCTTCCTCTTCGGATACCTCTCTAACTATGCTTTATACTTAAGTCTTTTTCCGATTTTCCTCCTTTTTCATTCGGACAGTCAAATTAAGGCAATGAGAATTTTTTATGATCATCACACGCACAAGACTAATCAAGAAAATTTTTGTTCAGGCACCAAATAAGAGCTTTTGCTCCTTTTTAATTTTAGATGAAATTTTCAAAAAATTTCAGTTTATATATTGTCCTTTATGGATGACGTTTGGGGATCAACCCCCTTTGGACTGAATAACCTGGTGAGGGCCACCCAACTTAGCAAGCCAATTTCCTTTTATCACCTTTTCATCATTTGGTGTCAGCTTTATTTATTTCTCAACCAATCATACCTGCATGTGAATCTATATTATGCCAGACTGTAAAGATAAACTACTCAAGGAGTACTTCTCAGGATTCAAGCACTATGGTACAAATCTACATGTTAGACTCGTATCACTGTCACGTTATTCCTAACTTCCTACCCTCGAACAACCATCCCTTTGTCTCTATATACTATTCCTGATCTCTATGAAATACAAACTCTTGAGCAAAACAACACAAAAATTCGGTCCAAATTTGGGAAGGACTTCAACTCGTGGATTTACACCACAAATAGCAAGGAACCAACAAAATAACTTGAAAAGAAAAGTAATAAAACCCCCCCAAACTTAAACTAAACATTAACCCCCAATGTTTCAGAACAAGCTCGAGAAGGTGACTCACAGAGGGTAATTTAACATCATTTGTTGCCTCCTAGCTTTCACCAGTAAGGCTCCATTTTTATTACATGCAGACAAAATGAAACAAACACAAAAGAAAAACTAAGTTATTAAAAACGTGGTTTGCCTTCCACGAAGCGCTTCGTTTAACGTCGTATGGATTGACGATTCATCCCCTTATGGGGGGTACTTCCTCTTCCACACCTTGTTGCTTGTACTTTCTGCAACCCATAACTCATTCAAATCAAAGGTATCAACCCCTTTGTGCTTCTAGCCACTTCCATCTTCTCAATTTGGTGTTCCTTCTTCTTTCTCTTCTTTCCTTCTTGACCGAGCTTAGGAATTTTTATTGATGCCACCTAAGAGATAATGCCCGAGACTTCCTATGGGAGTGATTTTGAGATTTTTCTTTATCCTTCTACTTTGATCATACCAACTGAAGATTTATTCTTTCCACCTGCACATTGCTTCTTGACTTCCAACACCTTAAAGGTTATCTCCTCATTAGATGATTTTAGTGTCAGACTACCTGTCTCGATATTAAAAATGCATCAACTAGTAAGCAGAAATGGTGTATCAAGAATGATAGGAGTCTCTTCATCTTCAGGAATGTCCATGATCTAGAAATCTACTGGAAAAACAAAATTGTCAATTTCCACCAATACATCTTCAACTATCCCATATGACTGCTTGATGGTATGATCTGCAAATTTCAATTTCGTCCCACTCTCGCTTATCTTTTCAATACCCAACTTTTTGAAAATAGACAAAGGCATCAAAATCACACTAGAACCAGAATCAATTAGAACCCTCTTGAATTTTCTGTCTTTTATTGTGCACGGTATTGCAACTGACCCCGGATCCTTCTGCTTGATAGGAATTTTTTCTCGGGTGTGATTGCACATAATCTCATCAATGGGCACCTGTTCATCTTCTGTTGGTTTCTTTTTTGAGAGTACCTCTTTCATGAATTTCTGGTACAATGGAATTTTCTCGAGTGCTTCAAAAAATGATATGTTGATCTCCATCTTTTTAAACATTTTGACAAATTTATCAAACTCTTTCTCTTTTGTGTCCTTCTTTACCACTCGAGAGGGATATGGCAACTTGATAACTGGTTTAACACTTATTACACTCTTCTCTTTAGTTGGCTTCACAGGTGACACCACTTATTCCTGCTTTTTCTTGCTCTCTCTCACTTCCAGATCAACTACTATGATACTATCATCAAATTTTACCTCATCTTCGATTTTTGACGCCTTCTGACTTCTTGTTGTAACAACATTAACATTCTCATGAGTTTTCTGATGGCCTTGTGCTTGCTAAGATAATTGTTGTACAATCTGTCCCATTTAAACTTCCAAATTTTTTATTGCAGCTGTGGTATTCCTGTGGTTGCTCCTTGTTTATTCTTGGAATTAAGAAGTGTAGGCAGCCATCCTTTCAATAGCTACCTCCTACTCTGCCTTCTGAGGAACTTGTTATTGCTGGTCTTTCTAGGAGAAGTTAGGATGATTCTTCCACCCAGGATTATAGGTGTTAGAATATTGGTTATTCTACTTCAAAAATTTTATCTCCTCAATTTATTATGGAGTTGCAAGACATTGCACAGTAATGTATGGTCCACTACAAATTTTGCAAACAATCTTATGTACCCGTTGAACCTGAGCTACCTGTTGAGTACCCATGTTCATTGCTTTCAACTTTTTCTCAACTTCTGCAGCAATTGCTTCTTCAATTTTCAGTTGCTTATTAATTTCTAACTTCAGCTCAATCACCCCCTCTGGTTTACTCACAACCTTGTCATATAGCTCCAGATGCTCGTTTGCAACAATGGTTCCAATAATCATCTTCACACCAATGGCTGTTGTAAAGTTGGATGAGCCACTAGCTGCTGTATCAATAAGCTACTTTGTCTTCATTCAGAGGCCATTCACAAACATCTGCATTTGTTCAGTTTGATCCATTCTGTGGGTGGGGCAAGCTACCAATAACCTCTTGAACCTCTTATAATTCTGGCAGTTGACAAGATGGAGCTGATTTACATAGAGTATGAGCCAAAGTTGTTTGTACTATGATTCTAGCTCCTCAGAAGCTGAGTCAATAGGCCTTGAAGTTCTTTGTGAAAATTATGTTCTCCGTGAAAGTTAGTTAGATGGAGAGAGAGAGAGAAAGAGAGAGAGAGAGAGAGAGAGAGAGAGAGAGGTTTAGAAAAGTAGAGAAAGAGAAATACATACATAATTGTAGATAGAGCTAAGAGGGACATAAGAAAGAGAAATGTGTGAGAGGGAGAGGAAAGAAAAGAAAGAGATGAGAGTAGAGGTGGAAAACGGGCATGCCCGTTACGTTTAGCTCCGCCTCCCAAAAACTTGTAAAAAAACGAGGTAGAGCTAACATTGTTGAGAGCGCGGATCTAAAACTTTGATTCGTTCCATAAAAAATATGGGCGGAGAGGAGCGGATCTGCAGTCACTATACCTTGAAAACCTAAAAATTTTAAAAAATTTTTTTGAACATATTAGAAGGTGTAGGCCTAAATCTTTGATTTGCCCTACGAAAAAAGTGCACACAAAACAAATATTTCCTTATGTGTCATATTCGTTTTGTCACCCCTAATTATGTCATACATGATATATATATATATATATATATATATATATATATATATATATATATATATATATATATATATATATATTGATATATTGATATAATGAGTGACACGAACACATGTTTTTGTGTAGTCCTTTACAATTTGTTTTGTCTAATTCTAAGATCAATTTTTATATCAACCATGATAAAAAGATATATCACAAATTAAACGCAACCATCCAAAACAATAAACACAAAGCTTTCAATGTAGTTCCAACCATCATATTTATTTTCAAACATCACACAAAATGAATATTCTTCATGACTACCCAACATAATGTGAAAGTAAAATGCATCATAATGTAATGTAAATAATCATATGCTTAATGGTATGCAATATAGTCCACCAAATTCTGTCTACTAATGTCATTGAAGGTTCTTACTCTGATTACAGTTTGACAAATGCAAGACATGTGTAATAAGTAGTCTCAAACATGCATTTGAATTCCTAATAAAAGTTTCAAAAATGTTATTTCAACATATTTTTAAGTGTCCAATACCTTAGTTGGTCGGTGATTATTTTTAGTGTATGTTTTGATTCCACATTTGGAAGATCCAGAATTAACTTAGAGATGTAGATTTGATTTTGGGTGATATTGAATTTTTTTTTTTTAAAATAGAATTGATTCTGCCTCTAAAATTGATTTTGTTTGAAGTTAAAATTTGTAGTTTCTGTCTCTAGAATTGATTTTGGGTAATTTTTACACTAAAATTTATTATTCAACACACTTTTATATAATTATATCTAAACATAAATCAATTATGCTAAACTCAATTATGTTAAAATCAATTCTACTAAACTCACTTCTACTAAACTAAATTCTATCCACCGCCAAACAAACACACTTTTAGAGGTGGCATAAAGATCCGATTGAGTATTGTCTATTTTATCCGTACTTTTTTAAAAAATGGATAAAATTTTTAAATCTGTATCATCTAATGTATCTTGTTTATCCTATTTCAATATTTATAAATACAGACATTAAAATTAATTTTTACATCTCTAGACTTAAAATATCCAGCGGCGATTCCACTCCCCCTCATCTCAATTTTTGTAAAATAATTAAAAATTTATATTCGCACCCTCAATATTTGTCCCAACCCTCTTGTTTTTTTACAATCTTTTTGTGGGACAGTTATATCTATTTGCCATCCTAATTTTTTTTTTTTTTTGGAAGGATTGTAAATTTAACTTTTACCATAAGTACTTAATTGGACTTTGAGGTCTCTTTGAAAACTAGTTTGAATTGAAATCCAACTCTTGTATAATAAAAAACATAACTAACAAAATCAACATGGAAGATAATAGAGGCAAAAAATAATTGTTAATGGAAATAACTTGTAAAAGAAATCATATATGGTAGCACCACAAACTTGCTTTACAGACTCTGCTTGAACATCAATCCATATTTGTCGTGTGTTTGCAGGAACATTTTTGTCCCACAGTTCATCAAATTTAGATGCATGACATGACAATACCAATTAAGTTGATGAAGGATATATCATTTTCAATTTTTATTTTTGAAAGGAAATATCACTTTCAATTAAAATTGTCTTTTTCTTAATCATCAATTAAATGTCTTTGTCCACCATTGATGTACTCACTTCACATCTTGATAGTGATTTAGCCATGCCAAGGCTTTATTATTTGTGCTATCAATTGTCAATTTCTCTATCTATGAATATACATGTCCAAGAGTATATTCATGTTGGGAGATAATGCATATTTTTCCTACTATGTGAATTCAAAATAAGTATCGAGAAAAAAACATAAAATAAAATGTAAACAATAGTGCGAGAATTTTTTTTTTTCTCTTCTGTTTATTGAAGTGAAAAAATAATTTTAAAATTGGACAAAAAAATTTCAAAAAATATAACTTAATTATAAATATATAAAATAACATATGAATTGTATATATTTCCATATTTTTTTCTTTGGTTCTAAAATTCAGAAAAATTATAAATACCTTTTTAAAAATATATTTTAAAAGCTTTACTTTAAAAGGGATATTTGTATATTGTGTTCATACAATTAACTTCATTTTTTCTTCCGACTTCTATTTTTAGTGGGTATTTAATCATCTCTTTTATCTAAGATAATTGAGTTTTCGGTAAGGTTTTTGTCTTCTCTTGACAATTTTTATAAGAAATATTTCTTTCTAGACATAAGTTGTCTGAAAGAGGGAAATTTTTTATCCTAATAAGATTTCTCATTCCTTGTGTGAAAATTTGATTGAGTCGGTTCTCCATGTTTTTGTTACTTCTAAACTAGTCATGTTTGTGTGGTATAAAATCTTTCAATAGTTGATAGATAGTTATTTATAATGAACTTAAGACTCTTTTTGAGTCTTTTATTTTTTTAAGGATTGAATTAGATATATGTATGATTTTCGTATGCCTTGATACACCGTAGCCTAGTCTATTTGAAAAGTCCGTAATAATGTCATCAATAGAAAAATAACAAAAACACCGAAAGACGTGAAAGAGAATAGTATTTTTATTTGTCTTGGAAGTAATTTTTAGGTAGATTAGAGTTGGACTTTTGTATTTGTTTTGAATGGTTCAAAATCATATTCTCTAATTACATCAATAGTGAATCTAAGTATTTTAGATCTAACTTGTTTCCAACAAAGTCGATTTTTAGTTGTTTGGACCTTTATCTGTATGGTTCTCTTAGTCTGCTGTGCTTGTTAATTGTTTTGTTAAATGTTATTCTTTTGTTGTATTTTATTTGTTCATTCGATAGTCTTTTTTGTGTTCATTAAACTATGTGACTATTTTCTTTATACTTTGTTGATTTTCACCCTTTATTGATATATTATTTTATTCTTAAAAAAATATTAGGATTTAAAATAAAATCCAAAAATAAATAATTTTTGTTTTAGTACATTGTAATAGGCTACCTTTAGTAAGGGTCTTAGGCAGGACGATCCATTATCTCCCTTTTTATTTGTGTTGGTGGCAGAAGGTCTTATGGGGTTAGTTAAAAAGGCGGTTAATGTAGGGGATTTTTCAGTGGAGGGAAAGTGTGAAGTGGATATTTTACAATTCGCGGATGATACATTATTGGTAGGAAATGCTTCTTGGAAGCATGTGTGAGCACTTAAAAATGTATTACGTGGGTTTGAAGTGGTGTCTGGTCTTGGAGTAAACTTCTCCAAGAGTAGATTGATCAGAATTAACGTCAACGTCAACTTTCTTGCTGATGCAGCCAATTTCTTGTCTTGCATGATTGAAGAAACGACCTTTAAGTTTCTCGGTACTCCAATTGGAACTAATCACATGAGGATTTCTTCATGGAATTTGGTGATAAATAATTTTAAGTTTAGGCTCAAGAGTTAGACAGGGAGATTTCTCAGCTTTGGCGGGAGGATAACTTTGCTAAAGTCAGTATTATCAAGTTTATCAATTTTCCATCTTTCTTTTTTCAAGGCGCTAGTGAAGATTTGTAAGGAGATTTCTAAGATCCAAAATAATTTCCTTTGGGGGTGATACGACTGATAAGAGAAGGATACATTTGGTTGGTGGGATCAGGTTTGTTTACCCATTGAGAAGGGGGGGCTCAGTGTGAAGAGAATTACTGAATTTAATTTGGCACTTCTTTTCAAATGGAGATGGAGGATCCTTGTTGGTGATTCGTCTATGTGGTACACTATTTTATCGTCAAGATATGGCAATATCAACATTCAACTCTTGACAAGTACTATCTTGAATTCCGCTGTTGGTAGTTCTTTGTTGTGAAATGATTTGGTAGGGATGGAAAAGAAATTGGCTGCGCCAATTTTTTTCTCAAAATTACAGATTCAGTTTGGAGACTGGAGATTCAATTTGTTTTTTGGGAGGACATTTGGTGTGGGGATATGTGTTTCCAGAACAAGTTCCTTGATATGTTTCAGTTCAGTAGCAGGATGGGGCTTTTGTGGAAAATTTGGGAGTGTGGGATGGCAGTGGGTGGTGTTGGGGTGACTTGGGTGTTGGAAATATTCTCAGCCTCTCCGAACAGTAGAGTTTGGTTTTGTTACGACAAGTTATCAATAGTACAATCCCGGTTCTGGTTCATGCTGACATAATCGTGTGAAGGACGGACCATGATCTTGATTACTCCACGATGTTGGACTATGGGTTTTTGGTGCAGCAACCCGATAATATTGGTGCTGAAGTTGGTTTCGAGGTTGCGATTAAATGCCTTCGAAAGATAGTTGTGCCTTTTAGCATCGAAGCATTCGTGTGACAGTTTTTTTGAATAGATTGCCAATAAATGATCTTCTTTTGCGTAGAGGTATGGTTTTCGCTCCCAATAATCCTGGTTGTGTTTTATGTTCTGGCCAACAGGAAAGTTTGGGGCATCTCTTATTTCTTTGCCCGAGTGTCAAGCTGGTTTGGGAAGGTATTGAGGTTTGGTCTGGCGTTCGATCGGAACCGCGAGTTATTCGTTCCTGGGAACACTTTAACAAATTGTTTGATAGGTGTGAGAATGATTCAGTTAGTTCCAACAAAAAAGGGGGCTGATTTAGATGACCGCTATGTGGGGTATTTGATGTGCCAGGAACAATATTGTTTTCAATAACGGTTCGAGAAATATTTTTGATATTATTTAGAATATTAAGGTTAAGGTGTAGAATTGGACTTTGGTCGGAGAAATTTTTAATTCCAAATATAACTTTTATGAATTTAATAAAGATCAGTTATTTTACTTATTGTAAATTCTATTTGACGTATAATTTCTCTATTCCCGAATTTTGTTTCACTATAAACAAGTTTGAGTATCCGTAATACTCTCTTAATGAGATCTTGCTTATAAAAAAACTTTAAACCTATTTTTTAAATTTCGTTTTAATCTAAAACTCTTTTCTATAAAAAAAATCAAGGGGTAAGTGATGTTGTGTTTTTGTACAAGTCCCCATTAATTTATGTTGGAAAAGGAAAAGTGAAAAAACAAGTTAGTAGCTTCTAAGGACAAAACAAAAAGAGACTTTAGGACCCACATTGTGACGGAAAGTCGGAATTTGTGCATCGATATCTTAAAATAAAAGAAAAATAATTCTTCTTTTTTTTTTTCTTCATTCAATCGGATTATGGAAATTTGTTGGAATATTTTGGGATCTCAGCTTTTTTTTATATAAACAAAGCAAGATCGATAATTGTAGTAATTTTTTCAAATAACGGTAGTAACTTCTTGTAATCTTCACTATAAACAAAATTAAAAAAAAGTATAAGTAATCTCCTTCAAGTATTATATTTTAAAAAATTATCAGTTTAAAATAATTGACTTTTTTAACACTTTATATAAAAATTCATGTATAATAATATTATGTCTTTTAAAATAATAAATTTAAGGATTAACTATATTTTTGATCTTTATAAATATTTTAATTTTTTATGCATGTAAATTTTTTATGTGTGTAATTTTAATCTCTGTTATTTTTTAAAATTTTGAAAACTGATTAATTATCTTTATATTTTTAAATTTTTGAATAATTTTTTAAATGCAGTTTAGAATATTATAAAATATTTTTTTACAAAATTTTAGAATGTTTTAAAATTAGAAGAATTAAATATAATATTTTTAAATTTCAAAAAATAGTGATAAAAGTAATGAAAATCTCAATTTATAAATCAAATTTTTAAATTTTTTTTCAGAAATTTTTTATAACGTTTTAATGTCTTGTAAAATAATTATTTAAAAATACACATTGATTTAACAGGAAGGACTAAAATTATGGTTTTAATAATTTTGTAAAGACTAAAATATATTATTTTTTTAATATAGATTAAAAATAAAAATTGAGATATTTATAGAAAGTAAAAAATATATTTAACTTAAAATTTAATTTTTAAAAATATTGATTTTATCATTCAACAAAGAATAATGGTGCAACTTTTTATTTGTTTGCTTGAAATTTTTGTATAATTTTTATTATATATTTTAATTATTTATTAATTTAAGAATAAAAAAATTAAATCATTAAATTAATATTGTATGCATTTTTCCAATTTATTATTCTTTTATTTTGTATTTATAATAATTAGAGTGTAATAAATGACTGATAAGAATAATTTTGTAAAATAATTATTTTCTCCATATTTTCCAAATTTGTGTGAAATAGTCAAATGTAATAATTATCTTAAGATAAAAAAGTAGAATATTTATTCATTCTTTTTTATTAATCATTATCATTTAATATTAAAAAAACAGCTCAACACCTATCTCAAAAAATGAAAGAAAAAGCTCATATACTTATGAAAATTAGTCCCCAAATCTGTTAGAAATATACTTTGATTCACACCAAAGAAGCAAGTGTTGTTTATCATTAACACAAACACTTGTTAATGATTTTACCCACTCAAGCTTCATACTAAAATTTCCTAAAGCAAATTCTATAAGATAGCGTTTAAAGTACATGCTTAGAAAACAACCCTTAGATTCAAAAAATTAATATGATAACTTTTTCTTTTTGTGCCTTTCTTTGATTAAATATACCATCACTTTTGACTTACTCACTAACATCATTCCTTTAAATATCCTTTAATCATCAACCTTTCAAAAGGCCTTAGCTGATCTAATTCTCTTTATCCATCTTTTAAATTTTATAATTCACGTTTAATACTTTTTCTAGTTTAGAGATATTGAAAACTCATCCATCACTACTTTGATTTTAAATATAAAAACTCCCTTTTCACATTTAAACAATAAAGTATCCGTAGATATTTAGCATTCTTTCAGATAATGCCTTTTAGCATAAAATAGAAATACAAAATAAAAAGCAAAATAAAGTCACAATAGACATGTTAAGATAATTAGTAATTGTTAGTGTAATTTATGGGTAGAGTTCAGTAAGAAAAATCGAACTGAACTATAATAAAAAATTTAAATTTATTTCCTATTGTTTTATTATTATTAAAAGAAGTGACAATATTGTTTACTTTGAATTTTTGATGTATGAATTTATCATGAAATAAAGAAAGTAAGTGATTAGAAAACAAGTAACAAGGAGTGGCAGAAAAGAAAGACATATAATTGAAGTAAAGTGTGTAGAATCGTATAAAATATAACAGTGTGACCTCTGATAAAGAGTACCCCTTAATTTAAGCAAAATTGAGACAATCTTTTCAAGATTCTTCCATGACAAATATAATTTGTCCCTACCATTAACAACTAAGATCAGAATCACATGAGGAGTACAGCTTATGTCGTGGATCAAAGATACAATACAAGTAAGTATATGGACTTTTACAAAACCAAACAAATTTGAATTTATTGAGTTTGTTATGTATTTTGTTTTTGTTGGGAAAATGTGGAGCATTATAGTTATAATAAATCTATAATTTCTAGGACTTAGATTAAACTATATATATGGATATAAAATCACCATAAAATCATTTAAATTTTTAAGTTGTCAAGAAGAATTGAAAGGAACTAAAGGGGTTCATTATTTGTCGGACTTCTCTTTTTGTCCATATGTAAGAGGAATTGAATCATTACCTCAGGAATCAAATATAAGATGACATATTCTAAACTATTTGTTACGTACAATGTATACGTTTATATATAAGTGATTTGCTAACTTGAAGTAATTACTACCTAATTTGTTTTCTTGTTCGACATAAAATACTATGTTGTGTCTATGTTGCTAGAATTAATTTAGATTTAATTAGATATTAATTTATATTTAAGAATATCTTTTAGATTGTTTATATCTTTGTTAGAAGATATAAATCTTAGATCTTCTTATATCTTTGTAGAAGATATATTTTAGATTTAATTTGTGTGTATAAATAGCCTAGTGAAGTAGGTTATTGTAATTCATTATAAATCCTTATTTTTAGAAGCTATTAGTAAATATTTCTTTTGCCTTTTATCTTCTTTGTGCTCAAACAATTGGTATCTAGAGCTCATGGTTAGAAACTCTGGAATTTGGGAAACATTGATTTTTCATTGAGTTTCTGCGTAAATTGTACAAGGTAGAAGATGAACGGAAACTGCGATATTCATTCCAAGCTTCCAATATTTGATGGCAAAAACTGGAATCGTTGGAAGATCCAGATGCGCGTGTTATTTGGTTCTCAAGATGTGTTAGAACTTGTTACTGATGGCTATAATCTGTTAGAAGCAGATGCAACAAAGGACCAAAAGATAGCACAGAAGGTGCTGAGGAAGAAAGATCAGAAAGCGTTGTTCTACATCCATCAATGTGTGGATGTGAATGTGTTTAAGAAGATTGTTGGCTCTGAAACAACAAAGGCTGTGTGGGACACACTGGTCAGATGTTACCGTGGTGACGCATCAGTGAAGAAGGTGAAGTTTCAGTCTCTCAGAAAGCAATATGAGAATCTCAACATGAAGGACAACGAGAAGGTTTCTGAATACATCTCTAGAGTGATTTTGATCACTAATGAGATGAAAGCTTGTGGAGAAACTCTGTCTGAACAAGTAATTATTGAGAAGATCTTGAGATCTTTAACTTCTCAGTTTGATTACATTGTGGTAGCAATTGAACATTCTAAAGATCTGAGCACCATGAGAGTTGAAGAGCTGCAAAGTAGTCTAGAAGCGCATGAGGTGCGTATGACTGCAAGAACTTCTGAGAAGGAAGTAGAGCAGCAAGCTCTGAAAGTAACTTCTGGTAAGAAGCATCAGAAGCAGACTTGGTCAGAAGCCAGGAAGAAAACTAATGGTGGGCAAAGGTCAGAAGCTTCAAACTCTGATAGACAGAAGAATGTCCAGAGGGGAAAGGAGAAGCCTGACAAAAAGAATGTTCAGTGTTACTGTTGTAAGAACTTTGGTCACTATGCCAGAGATTGCTGGTCCAACAAAGAAAGGAAGTCAGAAGAAGCAAATATAGCAAGAGGAGATTCAAATGATGAACATGTGCTATTTATGGCTTATGAATCTGATGAGAAACCAGTGAAATTATCATTTTCTGATTCTGAAGGGGAAGAAGAATATGACTCTGAATATTCTGACTCTGAAGGAGTGATTTTGTATGAGTCAGAATCAGAATATGCTCTGGGTTAGAATCAGATGATGACTTTGAAGATTTTGAAGATGAGTCAGAATCTGAGATTTCTGAAGACGGGTTAGAGTCAGAAGATGACTCTGAAGCTGAAGACAAGTCAGAATCCGAAGGTGATTCTGAGTCTGAAGAAGATGCTGCTTCTGAAGAAGAGTCAGAAGATGATGTCTCTGAAAAATCTGAAGGTGAGTCAGATGGTGAATCTGATTCTGATCCAGATTTTGACGATGATTCAGAATTTGGTGGTGATCATGCTTCTAGAAGAGAAAACTCTAAAGACGTAGGTTCTGGAGGACAAACTTCTAAAGATGATCATGTTTCTGGTAGAAATCATGATTCTGAAAGTGGAACTTCTAAAGGAGGAGCTTATGAAGGAAATTCAGTCTTTGACGATGATCATGATTCTGAAAGTGGAACTTCTGAAGGCAGAGGTGATCCAACTTTTGAAGATGGTATTTCTGAAGGTAGTGGCTCTGACTCTGATGATGATTCAGACCTTGGGAATTTTCAAGACTCTGAAGACAGTCAAAGTTCTGGAGAAAGTCCAATTGCTGAAGCAAGTGCTTCTGAAGGGGAAAGTTCCGGTGTCCAAAGTTATGAAGGTCCAGTTCATAGGCAACAAAGAGTCAGAAGAATCCCAAGAAGATTTACAGAGTTTGACATGTTGCCAGACACTGAAGTAAACTCTGAAGGAGAAGTTATTCAATGCGCAATGTTAGTAGACTTTGAATCCGTGAGTACGAAAGAGGCTCTTAAGCACAAAGTTTGGTTACAGGCCATAAAAGAAGAATTTGATGCTATAGAGAGAAATAAGACTTGGAAGCTGACATAACTTCCAAAAGGCAAGAAAGCCATCAGCGTCAGATGGGTTTTCAAGCAGAAGCTAAAGCCAGATGGATCAATTGGAAAACACAAAGCGAGATTAGTAGAAAGAGGCTTCCTACATAAGCCTGGGCTGGATTACTTTGAAGTGTTTGCACCTGTAGCAAGACATGAAATAATCAGACTAGTGATTGCAATAGCTGCTAACAAGAATTGGCCTCTAATGCATTTAGATGTAAAATCTGCATTTCTGAATGGTCCATTACAAGAAGAGGTGTACGTTTCACAACCTCCTGGATTTGAGAAAAATAATCAAGAAGGAATGGTGTTCAAATTACATAAAGCATTGTATGGATTGAAGCAAGCGCCCAAAGCTTGGAACTTGAAGATTGATTCGTTTTTCAAGGAACAAGGGTTTCAGAAGTGTGAGATGGAGTATGGTGTTTATGTTCAACATACTTCAGAAGGTAATATGATTCTGGTCTGTTTGTATGATGATGACATATTACTCACAGGAAGTTCTGAACAAGAGACAGCTGAGTTCAAGAAAGTTTTGATACATGCGTTTGAGATGACAGATCTTGGAAAAATGAGTTTCTTCCTAGGGATGAAATTTATATACTCTGAGAAATACTCTGAGAAAGGAATCATTTTACATCAGATGAAGTATGAACTAGAGCTTCTGAAGAGATTTGAGCTAGAAAATTGTAAGGTTGCTGTCACACCTGCTGATACGAATCAGAAGTTGGATTCTGATTCTGATGGAAAGGATATGGATGCTACAACCTTCAAATAGATGGTTGGTTCTCTAAGGTATTTGTGTAATACCAGATCTGATATTTGCTATGCAGTTGGAATGGTTAGAAGATTTATGAGCAAACCAAAGTGGTCCCATTACCAAGCTGCAGTCAGGATTCTGAGGTATATGAAGGGAACTCTGAAATATAGAGTGTTATTTCCGTCTGGAAGAAAGATCGAATCAGAACTTCTGAGTTATTCTGATTCTGATTGGTGCAGAGTTAGAGTTGACAGAAGAAGTACTTTTGGGTACTTATTCAAATTTCTGGGAGGTCCTATTTCTCGGTGCTCCAAGAAGCAACCTGTTGTTGCTATGTCAACCTGTGAAGCTGAATATATTGCAGGTGCTCTGACTGCATGTCAAGCTGTTTGGATTCTGAACTTGCTGAAAGATCTAAAGATTGAGGTGAATAAACCTCTGAAGCTGATGATTGATAACAAGTCTGAAATCAATCTTGCCAAGAATCTAGTGTTGCATGGGAGAAGCAAGCATATTGAGACCAAGTATCATTTTCTGAGGAATCAAGTTCAGAATGGAATAATAGAGGTTGTGCACTGTAGCGCTCAGAAGCAGCTGACAGATGTTCTGACAAAAGCTATCAAAACAGATCAATTTCTTGGTTTAAAGGATGAAATTGGTGTTGTCAGTTTTGGGTAAATATAAATTAAGGGATGGTGCTAGAATTAATTTAGATTTAATTAGATATTAATTTATATTTAGGAATATCTTTTAGGTTGTTTATATCTTTGTTAGAAGATATAAATCTTATATCTTCTTATATCTTTGTAGAAGATATATTTTAGATTTAATTTGTGTATAAATAGCCTAGTGGAGTAGGTTATTGTAATTAATTATAAATCTTTATTTTTAGAAGTTATCAGTAAATATTCCTTTTGTCTTTTATCTTCCTTGTGCTCCAATATATGTGCTTTCTTCTCTTCTCTTGTCCAATGCACAACCATACAAACTTCTCAAAGAGCCATTCTAAGATTAACTTCATGCATTCAACCAATTATGCAAGTTTAGTTCAAACAGAAGGTGATATGTATCTTTTAGAAAGAAAATATTTTCTATATAAAAAATAATTAACATCATCAGTAAGTTTGTTCTCATGAGCCAATTTGACATTCCTTCTATATGTAGAATAAACGTGTTTCAATTCCAAAATGTTATGCATATCAAGAACAGAAGAAAAGACAAACAAATAATATGAGTTTAAAGACAATAAACAAATTTAAGAGGACTAACTACCATGGAGTTTTGCATGTATATTCCTGTATGTAGATAGTCAATCTATTTAACTGCATGCTAATTCTTACATATTTAAAGATAACACCAAATTAAACGCGTTGCATGCTCTAGTTCATGTGAAATATACATGCAATCAAAAATTGTTACCATAAATTAAGCAGCAATTGAAATATACAGGCAATCAAAAAATGTTACCATACAGAACACTACATCGACCAATACAATACATTAAGCAACAAGACAAAGAAGTGACATAAGTTCTACAGGCATGTTCCGTAATTCATAGCATAAAATCATTGCTCAATTACCCGTTATAATTGTTTTGACTTTAAAATTTTAACTGCAAACTTTGGTATGTGCTGAATATTTCAAGCTATAAATTGAGTGTTAGCTTACAGACAATATGTACAATTAGAATCTCAAACAACAGCTTCTCTCAAAATCATTTAGGGCGCAAGTAAATGCATATAAAACAGACAGACTTAAGACTTATTCAAGCAATTCATATATGTCCTTTAGATTAACACATTCGCTTAACACATTCCCTGTTGATAGATCGTATCACAAAGGCAGCTTAAGAAATAACAATCTCCACCCGAAAATATGAACTATAGCAAGAACGTTTAGATTTCCACATACACATTTACGTCTTCTGTAGCCATGTATCAAGATGAATTACAGAAAATTAACAATCAACTAGTGCAGCATAGCATGATTTTACCGTAAACAGTTTTGAACAATCCTGTAACCAAACAATACACAACTACAATAGTACAAGCATAGTTTTACATGTTTTTACCAGCATAAGTTTGGTTCATTTTCTCCTCATTCATGAGATAAAACAACATTGTGGTTGAATAATTCAGTTAAAAGCTAATATGTTGTATATCTGCAGGTCGGTAAATAGTTCATTGTTAATTTACAATCAATATGTAACCAATCTCTAACTAAATAATTCATAGCTATTCCATTGAAATTCTATAGCTTCCCAATAAGTTCAATAACTATTACAAATTTTAAATAAATGTTCTACCAATTCAACCATAAATAATCAAAACGAAATGAACAACAGAAAAATAAAAACCTTAATTCCATAGCACAAACCTCAAGAGAAGACTTGCGACATTCCAACTTTTGATTTCTCAAGCATAACAGCCCCAAACGCGCCGTATTTCCTTCCTTCCTTTTGATTTCTCAATTCAGTTAAAAAATCATATCTATCGTAGATGTTTGCGAATGCTGTAGATGGTGTTGTTCAATTGCATTAAGCTAATTTCCGCGTAGGATCTGAGTTGCTTCATCTACTGAAGAAGCAATAGGAATCACTCGTCTTCCGATTGACTTAGTAGCATCATTTGTTTCTGTTGTAGCCTATCATCATATAACATGAAATTTAATGATATCATATAACGAAGACGTATCTGGTGTCCAACACATACCAGTGGCTGACACTAAAAGAACACAAATACATATGATTATGTTCAATTTATTTATTTTTCTAAACTATCACTAGTGTTGACCTATCAATGTTTCATATAAGATTACACACTAAAAATTCAATTTAAAATTTATACCAAACAATTGAGATAAAACTTTGTGATCACATTACAACCAACAATATATTTCCATCCACTAATATAAACTAAATTTAAGAATTAGCAGTTATCATCCATGTAAGATTCCCTTCATCATGTGCATGGTATAGATTCAAATAATCTGTGCAGAAAATTCATCAAATCACTTGAAAATTGAAACATGCAAAGACGATATTGAATTATCTAGCACGCGTGAATTAAAAACAGAGAGTAAGAAAAAGAAACCAATCCTGAGCAAGTTCCTTAACACCTTCATACAGTTCATGTTGCGAATGTAAAACTCTGAGAAATTCATTATATCTAAATTCTTTATCTATTTAAACAAACTACCTATCACTACTATAAATAATATATTTTATGACAACTTTTACCTCACCCAAGAAAGAATCGAGGTATCAGCCCTATGCGGACTATGTTTTATTTTTTTAAGAAGAAATACCATCTATTTCCTCAGTTGATAGGATAACCGAGGGAAAAATTAACTAAGGGACACACTTTATATCCCAACAACTGTAATTTATGTTTTTATTTCTTTTATAACACTGTCATTCTTTTTTTAATATATTTTTATTTAAATCTTAAGTCATTTACTCTTTTGGTTAGACTACCATTTAAGGTGAAATATTACTCAGTTTTTTCTACAAAAGCATTTGTCATTCAGTTTTTCCCTAACCTAACTCATCTGTTGCTACTCCAAACTCGTAAATATCATTCTCTAGGATGGATTCCAAGGTAGAAAAATTCTTTCAAGGTTTCTTAATTAGTTACAAAATCTTTCAAGGTTGTGTGTTGTTATTGTTATTGTTGTCATTGTTACATCCATGAATTCATGAAACTAATTTTACCAACTTTGAATCTATCTCACAAAATGGCGTTTTATTGTTGATCGCACCTCTTGCAATCCATTTTTATATTTGAGAATAATTTCTCAATATTGTCATCCAAGGAAAAAGTTTAATGATATAATTATTTCCTTGGCCGACAACATTGATAAACTTATTCTTAATCATACTGAGATGATATTGAAATCCCAAAAGAAAATGGTGGATAGTAAGAAACTGTAAGTGATATTCTTTATGATTCACTATTTTCTTTTTGGATATGAAATAGAAGTAAACTATTCACTCAGATGGGCTTAAAATCGAGGAAAAAGTCCTTATTTAATTTAATTTTTTATTCAAAAATAACTAACGTATTACCACGATGTTCATAAATATCTAAGGGGAAAAGTAACCTAGTTTTGTCTACAAACGAATCTTTGTCGTCTATTTATAAAATATCAACACTCAAGATATTCCCAACACATATATCCGCAAGTAACATCAGTGATCCTCGTGAAACTCTTACGCCATCCAGTCATAACACGAACACCACAACTATATATCTTGGATGCTATGTTGTGAAAGAAAAACATTAATAATGAAAGCATTTAGATTGAAAACAGTGAAAATTAAAGAAGCATGGAAAAAATCACTGGGATGGATTGAAAGAGAAGAACAAAATATTGGTTCAAGGTTGGTGTTCCTTACATAATCACTCCCTCCTTTTCTAATCTTTCCTCCAATCTCTGATTAACTAATTCTTAAATTCGTTTATGGGGCATTTTTTCACTCTTTGAAGATGATCCAAAAAATAACGGTAGGCCAACAAATTGTTAGATACCGCATACATGCTTACCGTGCTCATTTGCCTAATTAATTCTACCAATATTTCATAACGTTGTTGTGGAATAAAGGAACCAACATTAGCTTTTACAACCAGTGAATCTTACAAAACAAATACAAGTTTATTACTAAAGTGAATTACCTACAATCAACAATGTTGAAAAAAGAATTTACTTACAATATTCTCAGGAACACAACGTATAGCCTGTAAGTGTTTGGTTGTTGGCATCTTTTTTGGTAAAACCAGTTTTGTGAATGTCATGACTGATGTCATAACATTCTGGGATACAAGGTACATTCTGCAGAAAAAAATGTCATACAGAAGCTACTCAATATGAGTGTCTAGCTGATCATTAAGCAATGGTCATATTAATTGCATTCTACCAAAATCAGTGAACAAGATTCTTGTTGTCATAACCAATGTTAAGACATCCTGTACTGATCTAATATTTGTGCAGATTTGTTATTCCTGAGAATTTTCAGGAATCTGGTTTATACAGTCCAGATCAGATACTCACGTGGACATTAGGTTAACTCTGCTTAACCCTAATCTGGTTGTTAAAGACCTATGACCAAGTCTTGAGGTTAACTCTAATTAACCCTAACTATTTTCGTGGAAACCCTAACTGAAGAATAGCTGCCTATATATTCCTCATGAAGACTGTTGGTGAAGGACACTTTTTGACAGAAGATCAATAAGGGATTGTATAGTTGTAACTACTGTGAGCCAAACAATTATCATTGTGATAAGTGACTTGGAGTAGGATTTGATTGTAAGGGTTGTGTATCACTCAAAGCTTTGAAGCACGAGTGTTTGTGTCACTTGATTAAAGCTTTGAAGCAAAGTCAAGTTAGGGTTGTGTATCACTCAAAGCTTTGAAGCACGAGTGTTTGTCACTTGATTAAAGTTATGAAGCAAAATCAAGTGTGTGTACTGAAGAGTATCTTCATAATTTCATTAATCAATAAGTTTAGTATCACTGCTGTGATTGAGGGGGAGTGAGCAGGAACTCAGGTTTAAGTTGAACTTAGATTAAAGTTGCATTGGGTAGGTCTTAAGTGAAGGAGATAAACTGGTTGGCTTATTCCTAAATTAATATCTCTTATAGTACATTTCTTCCCTGGCTTGGTAGCCTCCAGAGTAGGTGTTGTTACACACTGAACTGGGTAAACAATTGACTGTGTTCTTTACTGCTTTTAAAATTACTGTCTTGAAGTGTGTCAGATACTGTGTCATAACATTCACTGTGACATTGAGTATCTGTTGCCAGAATTTCAATTGGCATCAGAGCAGGCACCCTGCCTGTCTTACTGGGTGAGATCTAGGGATATTATTTTCTGGCGCTATGGACAAAGAAGGAGGATTTGGGAACAGACCACCCATTCTGGATGGATCAAATTATGACTACTGGAAACCTCGTATGATTTCCTTCTTAAAATCACTGGACAAAAAGGCTTGGAGAGCTGCTGACAAAGGATGGAACCATTCCACCATAACTGGGAAAGATGGGACAACCAGTCTGAAACCTGAGGAAGAATGGATCAAAGAAGAAGATGAGTTAGCCTTGGGTAACTCCAAAGCATTAAATGCCTTGTTCAATGGAATTGATAGAAACATATTCAGACTAGTACATCAATGTGAACTGGACAAGGATGTTTGGGACACTCTCAAAACTACCCATGAGGGCACATCCAAAGTAAAAATGGCAAGGCTTCAGATGCTGACTACCAAATATGAGAACCTAAAGATGATGGAATATGAGACCATTCATGAGTTTCACATGAACATATTGGAAATTGCCAACACCTCAGGAGCATTGGGAGAAAAGATGTCAGAAGAAAAGCTGGTGAGAAAGATTCTCAGATCCTTGCCTAAAAGATTTGCAATGAAGGTGACTGCTATAGAGGAAGCTCAGGATATCTGCAACTTGAAGGTTGATGAACTCATTGGGTCACTTCAGACCTTTGAGATGGGGATTAGTGACAATGTCGACAAGAAAAACAAGAGCATAACACTTGTATCTAATACTGAAGATGAAAACAAAGAGGATGAAGAAGAAAATATTTCAGAAGCTATAGCCATGCTTGGAAGGCAGTTCAACAAACTCATCAAGAGAATGGACCCAAAGTCAAGGTCAAATGTCAAGAACATTCCCTCTGACATTAACAGATCTTATGACTCCAGCAGAAGACCAAAGTCTGAAGAGAAGGGAAATCAAAGCAAAGGAATCCAATGCCATGGATGTGAAGGATATGGGCACATTCGAGCTGAATGTCCTACCTTTCTTAAGAAACAAAAAAAGGAATGTCTGTTACTTGGTCTGATTGTGACTCAGAAAGTAATTCTGAAGAAGAATCTGCCAAACTAGTTACTGCACTAACTGGTATTTGTAACTCTGATAGTGACTCTAGTGATTAGGGAGTAACATTTGAAGAACTGGCTGACTCCTATAAGAAGTTATGTATTAGAAGTGCTGAAGTTTGTCAGCAAAATGAGAGACAAAAAAAACTCATAGTAAAGTTGGAGGCTGAGAAGAAGGCAGGAACTGATACTATAAGTCATCTCGAAGGTGAAGTTCAAATGCTAAACTCAAAACTTGACCAGATGACCAAATCTGTCAAGATGCTGACAAATGGAACTGACAAATTAGAAGAAATCCTTCAGGTTGGACAAAATGTGGGAAACAAGTCTGGTCTAGGATTTGTGGCAGCAAAGAAATCTATTGTAGACAAGAAGAAGATCAGGCATGATAAAAAAATGTCAAAGCAGATGTCACAACATAGCACTCAACATCGAGAACAGAGAAATATGAAGAAAAAGTATCAAAGATGGAGATGTCATCATTGTGGGATGTTTGGTCACATAAAGCCATTCTGCTCCAGATTATATGGATATCCTAATCAGACCCCAGTTGTCAAACCTAAGTCTAACAAGGCACCATATACTCAACAGCGGAAGAAAAAGTCTACAACCCTGATAGCTCACACCTCCCTTAGAGTCTCTGCAAAGGAAGACTGGTACTTTGATAGTGGATGCTCTAAACACATGACTGGAATCAAGAATCTTCCCAATAATGTTAAACCTCATACTACTAGTTATGTGACTTTTGGAGATGGTGCTAGAGGAGAAATCAAAGGAGTTGGAAACTTGGACTGCCCTGGAGTTCCAAACCTAAATAAAGTGTTGCTGGTAAAAGGCTTGACTGCTAATCTCATAAGTATCAGTCAATTATGTGATCTAGGATTCAAGGTCAACTTCACCAAGTCTGAATGTCTTGTAACTAATGAAAAACAAGAATTTGTAATGAGAGGAGTCAGATCTAAAGACAACTGTTACTTATGGGAGTCTGAGAACACTAATTATTCTTCTGTGTGCTCTATTGCCAAAGAAGAAAAAGAAGTGAAACTGTGGCACCAAAAACTTGGTCATTTACATCTAAGAGGAATGAAAAGGATTATATCCATGGAGGCAGTCAGAGAGATTCCAAGGCTTCAAATTGATGAAGGGAGAGTCTGTGGTGAATGTCAGGTTGGAAAGCAAACTAGAATGTCACATCCAAAGACAAGACATCTGACCACCTCTAAGGTGCTAGAACTTCTACATATGGATCTGATGGGACCAATGCAGGTGGAAAGTCTTGGTGGAAAAAGATATGCCTATGTTATTGTGGATGATTTTTCCAGATTCACCTGGATTAACTTCATTAGGGAAAAGTCTGATGTATTTGAAGTACTTAAGGAACTGTGCAAAAGAATTCAAAGAGAAAAAGAAGGATGCATTGTCAGAATCAGAAGTGATCATGGCAAGGAATTTGAAAACAGTAAGTTTGATGAGTTCTGCTCCTCAGAAGGAATTAATCATGAATTCTCTTCACCCATAACTCCTCAACAAAATGGAGTTGTGGAAAGGAAAAACAGGACTATACAGGAATCTTCCAGAGCAATGATACATGCCAAAAGACTTCCTATTCATTTTTGGGCTGAAGCTATGAATACAGCCTGTTATGTCCATAACATGGTCACCTTGAGAAAGGGAACATCCTCCACCATTTATGAACTTTGGAAAGGAAGAAAGCCTACAGTGAAGTACTTCCATGTATTTGGAAGCAAATGTTATATTCTGACAGATCGTGAACAAAGGAGAAAGATGGATCCTAAAAGCGATGAAGGAATATTCCTAGGATACTCTACCAACAACAGAGCATATAGGGTATTCAATTCCAGGACCAAAGTTATGATGGAATCTATAAATGTCATAGTTGATGATTACCATGAGGAAACAAATGTCCCATATGATGTTGAGACATTCTTTGAGACCTCAACTCAAAAGGATGATGTTCCTAAAACTACTTCATCAGAGTCTGAATCAAAGGAAGCTAACAAAGACCCTTCCATCAGAACTCAGAAAGATCATCCTAAGGAACTCATCATAGGAGATCCTAACATTGGAGTCATTACAAGATCTAGAGAAACCATCACAAACTCTTGCTTTGTATCTAAGATTGAACCAATAAATGTTAAGGAGGCTTTAACTGATGAATACTGGATTGGAGCAATGCAAGATGAATTGAACCAATTCAAGCAACATGAAGTATGGGAGTTAGTTCCTAGACCAGGAGGAACAAACATCATTGGCACAAAATGGATCTACAAGAACAAATCAGATGCTGAAGGAGTTGTCACCAGGAATAAGGCAAGACTTGTTGCTCAAGGATACACTCAAGTTGAAGGGGTTGATTTTGATGAGACTTTTGCTCCTGTAGCCAGACTGAAATCAATCAGACTCCTATTGGGGATTGCTTGTCTCCTTAAGTTCAAGCTATTTTAGATGGATGTAAAGAGTGCCTTCCTTAATGGGTACTTAAATGAGGAAGTATATGTGGAACAGCCTAAAGGATTTGTGGATCCAAACTTCCCTGATCATGTCTACAAATTGAGGAAAGCTTTATAGGGCCTGAAACAAGCTCCTAGAGCCTGGTATGACAGGTTGACAAAATTCCTCTCTGACAAAGGATACAGGAAAGGAGGCTTGGATAAAACTCTTTTTGTCAAAAATGAAGGAGGAAAGATAATGGTAGCTCAAATTTATGTTGATGACATAGTGTTTGTGGGAATGTCAGATAAAATGGTTAAACATTTTGCTAACCAGATGCAAGCTGAATTTGAAATGAGCCTCATGGGAGAATTGACCTACTTTCTTGGACTGCAAGTCACACAAATGGAAGACTCAATTTTTCTATCTCAAAGCAAGTATGCAAAGAACATTGTCAAGAAGTTTGGAATGGAGAATGCCAGTCACAAAAGGACTCCTGCACCTACTCATTTAAAGCTGTCCAAAGATTCAAGTGAGGTTAATGTGGATCAAAGCTTGTACAGAAGCATGATAGGAAGTCTGCTATACTTAACAGCCAGCAGACCTGACATTGCTTTTGCAGTTGGAGTATGTGCAAGATACCAGGCTGAACCCAAAGTAAGTCATGTCAACCAAGTGAAAAGAATTCTGAAGTATGTGAGTGGAACTTATAACTATGGCTTGATGTACTCTCATGGATGTGAACCAACTCTGTCTGGTTACTGTGATGCTGATTGGGCTGGAAGTGCTGATGATAGAAAGAGCACCTCTGGAGGATGTTTCTTCTTGGGAAATAATCTTGTCTCCTGGTTCAGCAAGAAACAGAACTGTGTGTCTCTATCTACTGCTGAAGTTGAATACATAGTAGTTGGTAGTAGCTGTTCTCAAATGATCTGGATGAAACAGATGCTTACTGAGTATAATGTCACACAAGATGTCATGACATTGTACTGTGACAATCTGAGTACTATCAACATTTCCAATAATTCTATTCAGCATAGCAGGACCAAGCATATTGACATTAGACACCACTTCATCAGAGATCTTGTGGAGGAAAAGGCGATTAAACTGGAACATGTTGCCACTGAACTACAACTAGCTGACATTTTTACCAAGGCACTTGATGCTAGTCAATTTGAAAATTTAAGGGGTAAGCCGGGTATTTGCCAACATGAAGAAATGTAGCAATTAATTTTGCTTAAAACAAGGGATGAAAGAGATATTTTAGTTAAGTCTACTCTGATTGGGCTAATCATCTATTTCTCCATTTCTTTCCAAATTTCTAAGAAGTTGAATAGACATTCATATATCTCCCTCCTCTCGCGTTTCTGCAACAATCTTCAATCTCTCAAACGAAGATTTCACTATCGCTATTACCTGCTTTCTAAATTACTCAAAATGTCTCAACTATCCATGTCATCATCCTCTTCAAAGGCGAATGCTTCTTCCGCATCCTCTGACCGCGAACCTAGGGCAATCACAAACTGCATGGATTCTGATGTTCTGGAGATAACTCCTCTTCGTGAACTGGCAGCTGATCCCACTAAGGTCAAGAGCTGCGAACCAGACATGCAAGAAGATCACAAGCCTCTCCATCTGGTAAATCTTCTCAACCATCATCTTCTGTTCCTCCAGAAATAGCAAATAGGGAAGGTTCTGTTTATGTTCATCAAGCTATTGCTAGACTAGTCACTAGGATTCTAAATGAGAATCACTCTGTACCTGGCATTTCTGTACCTTTGAACCAAGAATCTGCTAGTCCAAATGTTGAAATGAATCCAGATGTCACTCAGAATGTTGAGACACCTGATGACAACATTAGGAAATCTCCTGAAAATCATGATGATCACCAGAACCCTACTGACAAGGATGTTGAACCCTCGGTTATTGATGTTGATGAAGAATACTCTAACAATGATTTAATTGCCAATATCAACCCTAGCATAGCTAGAAGGATGATGAACAGAAAAGGAAAGCAGGATGCTGCCAAAAGCCTCTCCAAAGAGAAGGCTACTGAAGTTGTTCATAAGAAAACCAGGTCTGAGAACAAGACTGGAGTAGAAGCTGAGAAGGATCGGAAAGCTGGATTGTCAAAAGAGAAGGGGAAGGTGAAAACTAGAGTACCTGTTGGTAGTCTCTCAAAACCTTTGAGACAACCAATAGCCAAGAAAAGGAAGGACCCTGAACCCTCTGAATCTGATGAGGAATCAGAATTTGAGTTTGATGTTGAGAGCCATGTTCCAGACATTCCTCTCAGAAAGAAACTCTCTTCGAGCAAAATGCCTAAAGTCCCTGAAGTTGCCATTGACAACATCTCCTTTCACCATCCAGAAAATGCAAATAGGTGGAAGTATGTATTTCTGAAAAGGATTGCCTTGGAAAGAGAGCTGAACAACAGTGTCATTGAATGTAAGAAGATCATGGATCTAATCAAGACTTATGGTCTAATGAAAACTGTGATAAAGTTTACCAACTGCTATGAGATTCTTGTCAAAGAATTCATAGTAAATTTATCTGATGGGTGTGCTGATGGAAAGTCAGCTGATTTTAAGAGTGTGTATGTGAGAGGAAGGAAGGTAAATTTCTCTCCCTCTGAAATAAACAAATTCCTAGGAAGATCTGATGATGCTTGCCCTGAGCTTGAAGTTACTGACAACCAAGTTTGTCAAACCATCACTACAAATCAAGTCAAGAGCTGGCCCTTAAAAGGGAAGCTGAATGCAAGCAAGCTGAGCATGAAGTTTGCCATTCTACACAAAATTGGTGCAGCTAACTGGGTTCTCACCAACCATAAATCAACCATCTCCACAGGCTTGGGAAGATTTATTTATGCTGTTGGAACCAGGACAAACTTTGACTATGGCAAATATATCTTTGATCAAACATTGAAACATGCTGGAAGCTGTGCTATTAAAGGCCCTATTGCCTTTCCCTCTCTCCTGTGTGGTATAGTCATTGCTCAGTATCCTGATATTCTAGTTGAAAAAGATATTGTATGCAAAAGAGCCCCTGCTCTTGGTTTGCACTATAAGTTGTTTCAGGGAACACATGTCTCTGACATTGTTATGACATCTGCTGAGACATCAACTGTCAAATCTCATTCCAAGAAAACTGATGTTATAGCTGTGCTGAAGGAAACCTGCAAAGAGCTTGATACAAGGAAAAGGACTCTTGAGGACCTGATTGCTATACTAGAACAGGAGGAGAATGAAGGACAAAGAAGGGAAGAGGATGTTGATGAAGACCAGCATAATGCTGAAGATAGTACCTCCTCGGAAGATGACAATGCTTGAAGAGTTTGCTGTTGCTACCAAATGACTTTTTATTTTTCTCTGTTTTTATTATTCCTTTTTGGATGACTGTATAACTTAAAAGTACAAGTATCTTTGGCCTCTTTATGGATAAAAAGGGGGAGAAGATTCTGTGATAATTTTGGTAGAATTAGACTTGGTAGATGTTATTAAAAAATTCTGCTGCTTTCTAATCTCTGATTGTTTAGGGGTTTTAGCCAAAAATTTGCCAAAGGGGGAGTTTGTAAGTGTTTGGTTGTTGGCATATTTTTTGGTAAAACCAATTTTGTGAATGTCATGACTGATGTCATAACATTCCGGGATATAAGGTACATTCTGCAGAAAAAGAATGTCATACAGAAGCTACTCAATATGAGTGTCTAGCTGATCATTAAGCAATGATCATATTAATTGCATTCTACCAAAATCAGTGTACAGGATTCTTGTTGTCATAACCAATGTTAAGACATCCTGTACTGATCTAACATTTGTGTAGATTTGTTATTCCTGAGAATTTTCAGGAATCTGGTTTATACAGTCCAGATCAGATACTTACGTGGACATTAGGTTAACTCTGCTTAACCCTAATCTGGTTGTTAAAGACCTATGACCAAGTCTTGAGGTTAACTCTAATTAACCCTAGCTATTTTCGTGGAAACCCTAACTGAAGAATAGCTGCCTATATATTCCTCATGAAGACTGTTGGTGAAGGACACTTTTTGACAGAAGATCAATAAGGGATTGTATAGTTGTAACTACTGTGAGCCAAGCAATTATCATTGTGATAAGTGACTTGGAGTAGGATTTGATTGTAAGGGTTGTGTATCACTCAAAGCTTTGAAGCACGAGTGTTTGTGTCACTTGATTAAAGCTTTGAAGCAAAGTCAAGTTAGGGTTGTGTATCACTCAAAGCTTTGAAGCATGAGTGTTTGTCACTTGATTAAAGCTGTGAAGAAAAATCAAGTGTGTGTACTGAAGAGTATCTTCATAATTTCATTAATCAATAAGTTTGTTATCACTGCTGTGATTGAGGGGGAGTGAGCAGGAACTCAGGTTTAAGTTGAACTTAGATTGAAGTTGCATTGGGTAGGTCTTAAGTGAAGGAGATAAACTGGTTGGTTTATTCCTAAATTAATATCTCTTATAGTGCATTTCCTCCCTGGCTTGGTAGCCCCCAGAGTAGGTGTTGTTACACACTGAACTGGGTAAACAATTGACTGTGTTCTTTACTGCTTTTAAAATTACTGTCTTGAAGTGTGTCAGATACTGTGTCATAACATTCGTTGTGACATTGAGTATCTGTTGCCAGAATTTCATAGCCTATGATGTGAACTCGCCTCCTGGTCTTTAATATGCTCTCTTCCATTTCTCATGGCGTGATGATGGAGACGGGTTGCAATCACAACTTAGTAAAGGATCTCCCAACTTTTGTCATCTATGTTTCCTTTTATCTTTAATCACCGTCTTCTCCAATTTTTCATATCCTCCTTGAGGAAATCTATGTGGATATATATTTTTATCCCTATATTTCTTTCCTCTTTGGTTTTTAGCCTAGAAATCATGAGTGTTGTAAGACTCGACAAAATTAATCCTAAGTTTCCTGATCAATAAAACTATACATCTTAGGTGGAGGCTTTAAGTTACACTTTGATTTTCTAATGTAATCTGTTGTAAGATGTGTCTTAAAGATCCTCCAACACTCACAAGCATATGAAATCCATTTCTTTGTCAGTTTACTTTGGTATTAGTATTAAAAAATAAAATAAATAAATGATCATTTATACTTGTAAAACAAATCATGAAAGTTAAAATAAATACCACAACATTGGTCCAATACATATTTTCACTTCAAGATCAACCAGACTTTAAGCTTCTAACAAAATACTTGATTTGGTTCTACAAAGTAATGCCAAGTAACTCATAAATGTCGTAGCATGTTCTTGATAACACCCACCACTTTTTAATTAAAATCGAGAGACATCCTAACACCTTTGTTGCGGACTTTTTAAAACTTTACCATCATCGTGACACCTCAAGAATTTCTTGTACCTTTGTTTAAACAACAACACCAATAAACATTTTACTTAACACAAATCAAAAAGCACCTTTTATGAGATTCATGGTACATATGATACATTTTACTTAACACAATATTAACAGTTCCTAAGATCAATTCTTAAGAGTAACCTCATGAATATTTTACTTAACACAACATCAACAAAGAAACCTAATGTGACTCATGGTACATATGGACTTTTGTCAACATCAACACTAAAAAAGAAAAACCTATTTCTTGTGTTATTAACATAATCAAAATGAAATAAATAGAAAAATTAACTTCCCTTGACATAATCTATAATCAATAAGCAATCCACAACAACAAAAATTAACATTTTTAAATTATATGTATTGATAAAGTGAGTTAGATACTGAAAATATGATGAAGAATATATAACAATGGTTGAGGAAACTTCATTTGAGTTGGAATGTCTTTCCTTCATTTCTTGCTTGGTTGGTGCTTCAATGGCTTAAATGGTGTTCAAAGGGAGAAGATGAAGTCTCGAACACGTACGTTTATTAGAAGAGATGATGCTTCAAAAATAATGATGGTAGCTGAGTTTAGAAATACGATGTGACATTTCGATGGAGAAGTTGAAGATGAAATTATCCTAGGGTATGTTTTGTTTATGGACCGTTATGTTTTGCAGAAGAATGGAGATGAAATAAGTGTTTAAAAGTAAATGAAAAACTAGAATCTAGTTTCGGGAATTACATGCAAAAGAGATTTTCTTTCGGTTGAACCATCTAAATGAGGGAATTGATAAATTAAAAAAATATAGAAAAAATCCATATGAAATACAAACTAAGATTTTCTCTCAGCAAGAACCCCCAACCGAGGGAATATATAAATTAAAAATGAAAATAAAAGAGAAAAACACCATTTAAAATACAAAACTGATATTTTCTCTGGGTTTGAAGTCCAAACCAATATGATAGATAAATTATAAATAAATAAAAAATAAAAAATATGCCAATTGGTAAAAAATAAAAGTAAAAATTCAAAATGTGGGTTTTTAAGCTCGATTCCTAAGACACATTTTCTATTGGTTGGTTCTTAGAACTGAGGGAATACATTATATTGATTGATTTAGAAATAAAATATTAGAAATATGTCATTTAAAAAAATAAATAAAGAGTAAAAATAACATGAGTTGGGATTCAAAGCCTAATCCTTTATCAACTTTTCCTATAAGTTGTTTCCCACAACCAAGGAAATACATGACATTTGTTTTAAATTTTTTTTAAAAGTGGTGTTCTTAGGTATTATACGTCATATGTAGGTTGACTAAGGTGAAAGCGCTGGAATCAAATATATTATTTGTTTTAGTGACTATAATTTTAGATGGAAAATGGGAAAACTTCTCAACTACAAATTTTGAACGAAAAATTGTAAACCCTATCGACTATAATTTTTACACAGAATAATTGAAAATCATCTCAACAGTAATTTTTAAGACGGAAAAATTATAAACTCTCAACAGTAATTTTTAATACAGAAAAATTGTAAACTCGAACTAACTCTTGAAGGAAAATCGTGATTCAAAATGCACCGGAAAACAAAATTTTCCTTTAGTGATCCTTATAAATAGTCATGATCAGTGATAGAAATGGTTACCTATTGTGGTGATTAAAACCTTTGATGAAAAGTGGAAGGAGTGATCACGAGCGTTGATGAAGAACAACGCCTCTACTCAATCTACACGACCAGAATCCTCTTTGGTCTCAGTGCTAGCTTCCGACTTTGAGTGAGGGAGAGAATTTACATCAAGTGAAATTGCTTCTGCACAAGGGTTCTATTTATAGAACCACTTATGTAGGATGCAAGCTAAAAAGACCACTTAAGCCCACATGGACCATGCTTTATGATGTACCGCATATCACTTAAGCGTGTGGTACCTTACCATATTTCACATTCTACTTAAGTGCATCGTATCTTACGGTGTTCTACAACTCACTTAAGTGCACCGTACCTTACGGTGTTCCTTATGTACTCTATCTCTCATTGATATGTCCTTATGTGTGTGGCCTTGTAGGTTCTCATGATGTTGGAAATTATATTAAATCATACATTTAACATAATAAACAGTGAACAATATCTAACAACACATTACTACTACCCAAGTCACGAGAATGTCATGTGATATGACAAAAAAATTCGTGATAATACTTGTGTGTACACTTATCCCTTTTCCATTATATCTATATTGAACACAAGACATAGATCGTGTCATTCTTGTCCAATTCAATATTGGATCCTTAGACATTTATTCTATTATACAGGATAAGAAAATTCCATCTAGGTCACTCATGTCCCTCAACATGCTTTGTGAAGTACCCATTAATTGTCTTTATGGTGATCCAGTTATGAACAACATTTGATCTACAATAAAGCACTCAACTCTACATCTAAGGTCCATAGTGGTTTTAGGTCGAAGAGTGGTATACACCACCATCACCATGAGAATAACTTATGACACTTTACGTAACATTCTATGTAGTATTCTCATAGTAGGTCAATCCTTTAAAAATATTACTCATAATATTCATACCTATGTTAAGACTTGATAACTTCTTATCCATGATCCATGAGATATGATCATCAATCTATCTACATAATAGCCTCAATGCTTTAATATTATCCCAATTGACAATATAGCTCGACTATTGATGATTTAAGAATAGTTTCCTTATGTTTAATGTGGTCTTATTATTAAGTCACACATAACATTTCATTAAACGAATCGGCTATTCCTAGGACTTTATTATTTTGGAAAAATAAACATAATAAATAAATTCTTTTTTATTATTAATAAATAATTCGATATAAGTAGAAAAAGTATTGCCCTCTAGGGCTTACACCAATAACTCTTTCTATTTATACTTATATCACAATTCTTGTACCCTTTCCACTATACGATGTGAGACTGGGATGAATATATTATTTGACCCAACATATCCTTCTTTCATCCAAAGTCTCACATTTTTCACTTTGTCATTGACTTCACTTTTAAAGAGTTTTAAGATTATTACAATGATTAAGCACATATGTAAAATCATTACTCTTCAATCTTTTTGTTTTATCTTCTTCATTCCCTGATCACAACTTCTTATATTCTCCCTTCTTCCCATAATCAAAACTTTTGCTTTTATTTATTCCTCCCTTGATCGGGGACCTTAACTCTCATACTAGTTGTTGGGGAAGCAGCAAAAAAATAAATCTCTACGCACACAGAAGCACACCCATAAAAGAAGAAAAGAAAAAAGAAAAAAATAAAAAGAAGAAAAATATTTCAAAAATAAAACTCACAAATTTATTATTCAACTTCTAATTTTTACAAGAACAAAAATATAAACTCTCTCATACAATTTTAATTTTTCTAGTAGAACTTTGCAAAATTTTCAAACATAAATTTTTGAACGAAAAATTGCGAATCCTCTTAACTACAATTTCTGGACAGAAAAATTACAAACTCATTCAACTATCATTTTCCACGGAAAAATCGTAAACCCTATAAACTATAATTTCTGCGCAGAAAAATTATAACTTAACAACAACACTCTTGTGATATACAACTATCCAAACTCCATTATACTCATAAGATTATAGTTGTTGTTACGAAGAAAACTTGAAATAGTTCTTTCTATTTATGTCACTACAAGAAATCAACAAATTCGCGGGGTGATTTTTCCAGGGATTATTCACCTTGCAAAATAAGTAGTTGCTGGGTAATATTTACTTGACAAACCAAAATAAATAAATAAAAACTTAATCATTTTTCACCACCCAACTGTATGTGGAAAATTCAAATATTTTGAAAAGTAAGTTGCTAGGTGAAAAACACCCCGCAACAGTTTTTAAAAAAATAGGGGGAAATTTACTCAGGCCATTTAATTAGAGATCAGAAAACAGGTGATCGTTTTGAAATTTTCAGAACTTGCAGGGTTATTTCCACGCCGCAAAACTTCATTGTGACACAAGACTTGCGAGGTAAAATCTACCCCCATTAATCTCAATAGATCATTAAGTTGCAGGGTGTTTTTCACGCCACAACTTTCTTATATATGTCAACGCCTCAGTCTCCTTCCTCCATATTCCAGAAACTCCTCATTTCTCTCTTGACCTTTTTTTGATTCTAAACCTTTTTCTTCACCCAAAACAAATCTCTCAAAACCTCCATCAAATTAAATATGCACAAGCATAAACAAAACCAAAGTTCTGTTAGTGCAAGGTGATGAATTTGAGGAAGAAGATGAAAGGGAATAAATGCAATAAAGGTTGACTGCAAATGATTGGAGAATTGATTGATATAAATGTAATCCTAGTACACCTATTTATACACAAATAATAATGCCACATAGGCCCTAATTAAAACTTATCTACAAATAACAAAATACTAAATTACCCTCTAATACCATCCCGTAATTTAGTAATTTATCAGAAGTTAACAACACCAATTTCATCTCTCAAGCGCAGAAATTGGTCTGTTTGTATTGCCTTGGTCAGAACATCTGCCAGCTGCTTCTGAGTGCTACAGTGCAGAACTTCCAGCACTCCTTTCTGCACTTGACTTCTGAGAAAGTGATACTTCGTCTCAATGTGCTTGCTTCTGCCATGTAGAACTGGATTCTTTGCAAGATTAATTGCAGACTTGTTATCAATCATCAGCTTCAGAGGTTCCTCAACTTCAACCTTCAGATCATGCAGCAGATTCAGAAGCCAAACTGCTTGACAGGCGGCTACAGCACCAGCAATGTATTCAGCTTCACATGTTGACAGAGCCACAACAGGCTGTTTCTTGGAACACCAAGAAATTGGACCTCCCAGAAACTTGAATAAATACCCAGAAGTGCTTCTTCTGTCGACTCTGTCTCCACACCAATCAGAATCAGAATAACTCAGAAGTTCTGATTTGATCTTTCCTCCAGAAGGAAATAACACTCCATAATTCAGAGTTCCTTTTATATATCTCAGAATTCTGACAGCAGCTTGGTAATGAGACCACTTTGGTTTGCTCATGTATCTGCTGACCATTCCAACTGCATAACAAATATCAGGTCTGGTATTGCATAAATACCTCAGAGAACCAACCATCTGTTTGAAGGTTGTAGCGTCCACATCCTCTCCATCAGAATCAGAGTCCAACTTCTGATTCGTATCAGCAGGTGTGATAGCAATCTTGCAATTTGCTAGCTCAAATCTCTTCAGAAGCTCTAGTTCATACTTCTTCTGATGTAAAATGATTCCTTTCTCAGAGTATATAAGTTCCATCCCTAGAAAGAAACTCATTTTTCCAAGATCTGTCATCTCAAACGCCTTCATCAGAACTTTCTTGAACTCAGCTGTTTCTTGTTCAGAACTTCCTGTGAGTAATATGTCATCAACATACAAACAGACCAGAATCATATTACCTTCTGAAGTATGCTGAACATAAACACCATACTCCATCTCACACTTCTGAAACCCTTGTTCCTTGAAAAACGAATCAATCTTCAGATTCCAAGCTCTGGGCGCTTGCTTCAGTCCATACAGAGCTTTACTTAACCTGTATACCATCCCTTCCTGATTCTTTTTCACAAATCCAGGAGGTTGTGACACATAAACTTCTTCCTGTAATGGACCGTTCAGAAATGCAGACTTCACATCCAGATGTATCAAAGGCCAATTTCTGTTTGCAACTAAAGCAATCACCAGTCTGATTGTTTCGTGTCTAGCTACAGGTGCAAACACCTCAAAATAATCTAGTCCAGGTTTCTGAAGAAAACCTCTGGCCACTAGTCTCGCTTTATGTTTGCCAATTGATCCATCTGGCTTTAGCTTCTGCTTGAAAACCCATCCGACGCTGATGGCTTTCTTGCCTTTTGGAAGTTCTGTCAGCTTCCAAGTCTTGTTTCTTTCAATTGCCTCAAGTTCTTCTTTCATGGCATTCAGCCATACTTTCTTCTTGAGTGCTTCTTCAATACCCACTAGTTCCGAATCTACTAGCATGGCACACTGAACGATTTCACCTTCAGAATCTACTTCAGTATCATGCAACATGCTAAAATCTGCAAACTTACTTGGTATTCGTCTGATTCTCTGTGGCCTCTGGTCTTGTTCTGAAGGTTCTCCAGAATTCGGAACAATACTGGCTTCTGAACCTTGTCCAGAACTACTTCCTTCAGAATTACCACCTTCAGAGTTACTTCTGGAAATTTGTTCTCCAGACCCTATGTCTTCAGAGTTTTCCCTTCCAGAAGTAAAATCACCACCAGATTCTGGATCATCATCAGAATCTGGATCAGAATCAGATCCACTATCAGAATCTCCCTGAGATTCTGACTCATCTTCAGAGTCTTCTTCTTCTGATTCTGACTCGTCTTCAGAAACTAACCCTGGTGTTGGCACTACACCAGAATCTGATTGAAGCTTGTTCCAATCCCATGTTTCTGACTCTTTCACAACGACGTCTCTGCTGATTTCAACTTTGTTGGTTTCTGGACAATAAAGCTTGTAGGCACCTGTACTGTGGTACCCTACCAGTAACATTATTTTGCTTCTATCATCCAGTTTTCGTCTTCTAGCCTCTGGAATGTGTTTGTAGCACACAGAGCCAAATACCTTCAGATGACTAACACTTTGCTTATCTCCAGTCCATTTTTCTAAAGGAACACTTTCCTTTAGCTTCTTCGTTGGACACCTATTCAGAACATATGCTGATGTGGCAACAGCTTCTCCCCATAACATGTGAGGTAACTTCTTTTCTTTCAGCATACTTCTGGTCATATCAAGCAAAGTTTTGTTTCTTCTTTCAGCGAGACCGTTGTGCTGAGGAGTATATGGAGCAGTGACCTCATGTTCTATTCCATTCTCCTCACAGAACTTCTGGAACTCTGTAGAGTTATACTCACCTCCACCATCTGTTCTCAGAATCTTCAGCTTCTGACCACTCTGCTTCTCAGCCTTCACCTTGAACTTCTGGAACTCTGTAAACACTTCATGCTTGAACTTGATGAGTGTTACCCAAGTCATTCTTGTGAACTCATCCACAAAAGACACGAAATATTTGTTTCCTCCAAGTGAAGCTACTGGAAATGGTCCACATACATCAGAGTGTACTACTCCCAGAGCATGTTTTGCTCTGGGGGCTACTTCTGATGCAAATGGCAATCTGGGTTGCTTGCCTTTCATGCATATCTCACATGACTTCTGAGGCTTCACAATCTTCGAAATGCCATGTACGAGCTTCTTAGAACTTAGATGCCCTAAGCTTCTATAGTTCAAGTGCCCCAATCTCTTGTGCCACAACTTGCTATCTGCTTCAGCGCCTTCTGCACTGAGACACTCCGCTTCAGAGGTTTCTACATTCACTTTGAATGTTCTGTTGCTTCCCTGCTCAGACTTCATAATCAACTTCTGATTAGAATCATACAATGTCAAGAGGTTGTCCTTCATAACCACTGAAAAACCTTTCTCAATAAGCTGACCCACACTCATCAGATTGCTTTTAATTCCAGGAACGTACCAGACATCTTTGATCAGAATGTTTCTTCCATTCTTCACTCTGACTCTGACATTTCCCATACCTTCTGCATTAAGGTACTTATCATCAGCACATCTGATCTTTGTTCTCCTTCTGGAGTCAAAGTCTGTCAGCCATTGTTTGTTCCCAGTCAAGTGGTTTGAACAGCCAGTGTCCATATACCACCAATCTCCTGAACAGTTTCCATCAGAATCAGAAGCCATCAGTAGCACAGGTTCATCATCAGAATCTTCTCTGGCTATATTTGCTTCTTCTGATTTTCTTCCTTTGTTTCTACAGTCTCTGGCAAAATGCCCAAACTGTTTACAGCAGTAACATTGAACCTTCTTCTTGTCATACCTTTCCTTTCCCTTCTGATATTTCTTTTCATCAGAAGTTGAGGTTTCTGACTTCTGGAATTTATCACCATGTCTATTCTGCTTCTGGTCCTTCTTGACAAAAGAAGCTTTCAGAGCTTGCTCCACTTCCCTCTCAGAAGTTCTTTCAGTCAGACGCAACTCTTGTGCTTCTAGACTGCTTTGCAACTCTTCTATTCTCATGGTTTCCAGATTTTTAGAATGTTCAATGGAAACAACAATGTAATCAAACTGAGGCGTAAGTGACCTCATAATCTTTTCTATGATTACCTGTTCAGAACGTGTTTCTCCACAAGCCTTCATTTCATTTGTGATCAGAATCAATCTGGAGATGTAATCAGAAACTTTCTCACTGTTCTTCATGCTGAGATTTTCATATTGTTTTCGCAGGGACTGAAGCTTTACCTTCTTTACTGATACGTCACCACCATAACATCTGGTCAGAATATCCCATGCCCCTTTCGACGTCGTCGAATCAACAATCTTCTCAAACACATTTTCATCCACACACTGATGGATGAAGAACAGTGCTTTCTGATCCCTCTTCCTTGTAGCTCTTTCTTCTGATTTCTGTTCTTCAGTAGCATCTGCTGCAACTGGAAGATAACCTTCAGAGACAAGGTCCAGAACATCCTGAGCACCAAACAGCACACGCATTTGTATCTTCCATCTGTTCCAGTTTTTACCATCAAAGACTGGAAGTTTAGTGTTCAAACTACTGCCTCCATTCATCTTAAACCTTTGCACAGAAAAACTCAGATCTCAGATTCTCACTCAGTGTTTCCCAAACCCACAGAATCAGTGTGATTCTGTTTCAGATTTTTGTTCAAGAATCAAAAATCAAACACACAGCTCACTATCACTCGTGTTTCCCAGAGTTTCAGAATCAAACCAAGTGCTCTAGATACCAATTTGTTAGTGCAAGGTGATGAATTTGAGGAAGAAGATGAAAGGGAATAAATGCAATAAAGGTTGACTGCAAATGATTGGAGAATTGATTGATATAAATGTAATCCTAGTACACCTATTTATACACAAATAATAATGCCACATAGGCCCTAATTAAAACTTATCTACAAATAACAAAATACTAAATTACCCTCTAATAAGTTCATCAAATCTTTACTGGGTTTATCATCAAAACTTGAGTTGGATCAGAATATTCTTCAAGATTTTCATCAATTTCCTTTCATCTGTTTAAGATACACATCTAAAATTAAGTTTTTGTATTATTTTATACTGAGTTGAATGTGGTAGCCGATGTAGATTTGTTCTTTTTATTTATGATTGAATGATAAAAACGTGACTGTTTATTTTATGCATAAATTTTATTATATGAAATGTGTTAGAAATTTAGGGATATCATAAAATCATGTTTTTAGGTTAGGAAATTTGTTGTATAAACTGATATTCATTAATTATGTTCAAAACAATTTTTATAATATTTATAGTTTCAATTTTTAATAATAGATTCTATGTTATTATAATTTTTCAAAATAGATTCTATATATCTTATTAAAAAAATAATATTGTATTTTTAAAATTATACTATATTAAAACAGAAATAAATACATACAATAAATTTTATATTATTATTATTTTGAAGAAATTTTTTTTTATAATAATTATTATTTTTGAAAAACAAAATTATTTTAAATTACTATTTTTTGGAAGAATAAAACTTTATTATAATCCAAACAGGCAACATAGATATCCCAAACAGGGATCAAATGTATCACAAAACTAAACAACCTAAGTTATGCTAAGAGTAACTATGGAGATACTGATCAGAACTTTCCATGTGTATAATCAGCAACTTGATATTATCCCACATAAGCCATATCCTTCCATTGAAATGCTTATCATAATTGTCAAGCCAATTCCACTTGGTGCCCATCTTTTTTCTCACAACTTCAGCATTACTCCTTTTCACTCTGAGTGTTCTTTCCCTTTGCGTCTGCCAGTAGATTTCACCTCAGTCCAATCATCTTCCTGCACTGGTTGTTCATTCTATATATTATGAATACTTCATTACTGCTATAATGTAAGTGTATTATTTTTCACCGCATCTTATTTTTTTCATTTCATGAACTTTGGTAAAATCACTTCAATATTCCAATGTTTATCTTTTCAGCAAAGAATTGTAGCACGCGACTTCTTACAAATTGATAAGTTCTCAATTTCGTATGAACCACGTGATTTAATATACTATTACCAAATGAAAAGGACACACTGTATTGAAATTGTAATACACTAACAGTACATTATGAAATTAAATAATATAGGCTCTCAAGATCTTCTCCTTATAGCTTGCATGTGCTATTTCAAAACAAATCTACACTATATATGTTATCAGTGTAATCAAACTGCTATAGGAATGAGTGAATATTCTATTGGAAATTTCATCTTATAATTAAATCAAACAAAGTTGACATGCAAATTTGACATCCTTCGAAGGTTAATTAGACATATATAGGTATATGATTGGAGATGATCATGATACAATTTGATTTTACTGTTAGTGCATATAATTTAATAAGAAATAAATTGATGAAAAAAGTTAGATATAACTGATTTCTTCTTTCGTGCCACTAGAAAACAAGTAGGATAACATTTCATGCCATCAATGTCAAATAACTTATGATTTATGACTAGAGAGTATTTTGTATTGTACAAATTAAATTCATTTCTAGTATGACATATTGTTGATATTTGCATATTTAGAAGAACGTTAGTTTTAATTTTTAGTATATTGGATCACTAAAAAATATCTGACAGGTATAAAAAATATTTCATAAGAATAAAAAAATGGGTTAATACCTATTTTCACCCCTGACATATGGGGTGTATTTGAAAAACCCCCTGCCAAAAAAAAGTTCCAATTGTTACTTGACAAATTTAATTCCACATGGCATTTATATTAATATTTTATTAATTGAGTGTTAATTCAAAGTTAAAATTTTTTTGTCCTTCAGCAGGAATCAAACCATGATACTGTTTGCAGTGAATGCTTCTTACCACTAGACCAATGTATTTTCTTTGTTACATATATGCATCAATAAATATTCATATCATTAGCATATTAATTACAATTATCAATAAATTTTCTTAATTAGTTGGTTTAAATAATTTTTAAAAAAATGTTTTACATATTTTATCTTTTTACTGTAACTTTTTTAAAATTTTAAATTTTCAAAAATCACTTAAATTTTCAAAAATCACTTAAATTTAAAAAAATAAGTTAAATTTTCAAAAATCACTTAAAATTTCAAAAATCACTTAAATTTAAAATCACTTAAATTTTCAAAAATCACTTAAATTTTCAAAAATCACTTAAATTTAAAAAAATCACTTAAATTTAAAAAAATAAGTTAAATTTAAAAAAATCACTTAAATTTTCAAAAATCACTTAAATTTAAAAAAATCACTTAAATTTTCAAAAATCACTTAAATTTTCAAAAATCACTTAAATTTAAGTGATTTTTGAAAATTTAAGTGATTTTTTTAAATTTAAGTGATTTTTGAAAATTTAAGTAATTTTTTTAAATTTAACTTATTTTTTTAAATTTAAGTTATTTTTTTAAATTTAAGTGATTTTTGAAAATTTAAGTGATTTTTGAAAATTTAAGTGATTTTAAATTTAAGTGATTTAAATTTAAGTGATTTTTGAAAATTTAAGTGATTTTTTTAAATTTAAGTGATTTTTTAAATTTAAGTGATTTTTGAAAATTTAAGTGATTTTTGAAAATTTAAAATTTAAAAAAAGTTACAGTAAAAAGATAAAATATGTAAAACATTTTTTTAAAAATTATTTAAACCAACTAGTTAAGAAAATTTATTGATAATTGTAATTAATATGTTAATGATATGAATATTTATTGATGCATATATGTAACAAAGAAAATGCATTGGTCTAGTGGTAAGAAGTGGTAAGAAGCGTTCACTGCAAATAGTATGTCCATGGTTCAATTCTTGCTGAAGGACAAAATATAGATCTAACGCTATTAAATAAGAGGCTTTAATAGCACTTAAAAAGTACTATTATAAGTGGCGAAGCTTATGATTGTGCTAAGCTTCGATGCTTGTAAAATATGCTTAAACTGGTATTTATAGAGTTCTAAAACCCTAAAAAATCAAATGGAAGTTGATGACTTCGTGTGATAGAACATAGGGATGAATGTAGGAAGTGGGAGACCAAGTCAAGCTCACCTTCACAAAACTGACATGACTTGGTCTTTATGACCGTTGGGGCGTGGAACACGTCATACAACTCATAGCCACCTCTATTATGGCGAACGTCATGTTAGTCGCCTTGAGTGTAAATTGCTCATTTTCTTCGTTTTTCATCAGAATTTCTTCATTTTTTCGCGTATGACTCTCATATGATCAAGTACCTGAAATACGGGTAAAATACCAACATAACACTAGAAATAGAGATAAAATAACTAACAAAACATGTACAAATTGATTCAAATATACAGTGTATTTTAGTGTTATCATGAGGTGATATTCACCTCGCAATTTCAAATTTTTTTTAGTGTGTTAAGAACCACAACTCTTTTTTCTCTTTCTCGGAACTTGAATGAATACACTCAATAATTCAACATAATATATTATTGCATATAATGTGGAAACTTAATAAGATTTTAATCGCACAAATTTAAAATTGTTACCAAACTCAAAAATCTCTTTTAGTCCCACAAAAACACGTCATTTTCTATCTATGCAATAATACTATGATGTTTTTTAGTGCCATTTAGGGGGAAAATGGACTGTTTGAATAAAAATGATCAATTAAACGATGTGATCAACAATTTTACCATACTCACAACCACTTAGTTGTATTTAAGATTTAATTGAACTTTATTTTCAATAAGCAATTTATTGGATTACTAATAAACGGGTTACAAGCAGTGAACCAAAAACAGAACCCAACAGAGGAACAACCTTAATTCCTGAAACAGAGTAAAGGTAAATTGTTCCAAACAGGAAAATTACACGACACAGATGGCTTACAGTCTATGCACATCCACTTCCATGAAATAAAAACAATAGGCCGAAAAACACTCTTCAAAGCTAAAGCTCTTACCTTTGAACACAAAAGCATTACGCATAAGCCAAACATTCCAAACTGTTGCCATCTAAATCGTACCTATAACAGTTCTATCTTTATTATTCGTAATTTTGTCTTAACTGTAAAGGAAAGATCTTAACTCGACAATAGAAAGCGGCGACAAATCTCCAATCCAATTCCAAACTTTCTCCTAAATCCTTTTGGTAATGACACAATCTTTGAACAGATGAGGCTTGGTCTCCTCCTCACTAAAACAAAATGCACAACATTTATCGTTAGCATTCACCACAATCTCCCTTTTGCCTAATTTCTCTCTCGTAGGTAACCTATTCAAAATGTATATCCATCTGAATAGTTTCAAATTAGATGGGATTTTCATTTTCCACATCGCCGACAAAGCTCCTCTATCTACCTCCGGTAACACAATTGCCACAGAATCGACCTTGAAGCTTTTGCTGTAAGAATGAGCAGAGAACAATTTGTCAACCTCCAAAACCGAACTAAACTCATCCTCCGAATGCTGCATAATCACAACCTGGTTCAGAATTGACAAAAATTCTTCCCAAATATTAGAGTCAATGACATCGATAACCAAATCCTGAACCTTCCAAGACCAAATGCCTTCCTCCCACTGCCCTTCTTTGTCCACTTTCATCTCCTTCGAATGAGAACTGGCAAAGATCTCCGGATAAGCGTCCTTTAAAGTTTGGTTTCCTAATCACTTGCTATACCAAAAAGATAATTTGCTCCAGTTACCGGGCCTGCATAAAATACAATCAGAATTTTTTTTACCTCCGCCCGTGCTAGAATCCGCCAAAACAATGTCCCTCCACCAAATAGAATTCCCTTTCTCGATCACTTTCTTGTTGTTAATGAACAATTTTGCTTCAGGGAATTTGTATTTGTACTTCAATATACTGCTCCAAATAGCTTTGTTATCCAAGATTATCCTCCATTTCTACTTACACAGAAAAGCCAAATTCATAGTTCCGATATCTTTAATTCCCAGACCCCCCATTTCCTTCGGTTTGCAAACAAATTTCCAACTCACCCAATGTATCGATCTTTTCTTCTCTTCTCTTTCCAAAGAAACTTACCTTAGATACTGCTAATCTCCTTAATACCTGAATCCTTGATAGTCGCCTAATTCCACCGCCCTTTTGATCATTCTAATTTAACCCTCCATCACTATAAAAAATAAGAAATGAGATAGGGGATCTCCCTGGCGCAAGCCTATTTCCACCTTAAAACCCTCCTTCGCGCTCTCGTTCACTAGAACCGACATCAAACTGTTGAACACTACAGCCTCTATCCAACTCATCCATTCCAGCCCAAATCCTATCTTATTGAGCAGGAATCTACGATAGTTACAACTTACGCTATCATAAGCTTTCTCGTAATCCACTTTTAGCGCCATACAACTTCTCTTTTCTATTTTGGCCAAGTCCAGAACCTCGTTAATCATAAGTATACTGTCAGTGATATTTCTACCCGGAGTAAAAGCTGACTGTTTAGGGGAGACAATATTATCAATCACCATCTTCATTCTAGCTGCTAGGATCTTAGAAAGAATTTTGTGGATGCATCCCACTAGACAAATATGTCTAAATTCAGATAAAGATTGAGGATATTCACCTTCGGGATAAGCACCAGAAACGAAGCCATACAAGCTTTCTTAAGCCTAGCTTTTGAATGAAAGTCCTTCACACAACATCCTACTTCCTCCTTGACTAACTCCCAATTCTTCTTAAAAAATTCACATCCTCCTACCACATCCTCCACCCTACCGTTCGGAGATTCCACAGAATTGATAGCATTCCTTCTATTCCTCATCCTCAGGGAATTATGGAAAAAACGAGAATTTTGATCTCCTTCTTTCAACCACATTTGCCTCGATTTCAAACGCAATAAACTTTCCTTTAGCTCTAACGTATGCCATAAATCATTAGAGGTTATCTACGCTCTTCCACAAACTTATCTATATTATATTTTAATATATAATATTTTATAATCTAATGTCTTCCAACATGTATTTGTTGAGTATCAGAATAATATGAAATAATAATAACAATAGCATAGTAAAATTTGAGAGTTGAGTGTATGAATAAGAAGAAACACAATTGTAGCAAACTCTTGGATGATTAGGATGATTAGGATGATTATGAATTACAATATGATTACTCTATATATAATAGTTTCATATACTATTATAAGTAGATACTTATTATTGGATTCTACGTAATATTCTCTACATCATAGAAATCAATGACTTATAATGCATTGAATTCTTCTACAAAATAAAGATTACTTTATGTCCCCACAATCTCCCACTTAAAGTAATTTTGTTTGCTTTCAAAAAATTTGCATCCCTTGTTAATTCCATGTTGCTACGTTTTAGATAGGCCATAAGAAGAATTGCATAAATAAAACTTGTCAGCGTTGATCGGCTTTGTCATAACATCTGCTAGGTTGTCTTTTGTGTGAATCTTTTGCATGTCCACACTCCCTTCCTCTACTACTTAGCGAACGAAATGGTATTGAACTCCTATGTGCTTTGTCTTGGAATGAAAAGTTGGATTTCTTGCAATGTGCAAGGCACTTTGATTGTCACAATACACAATAATTTTTGGTTGTTTGTATCCGAGCTCTTCCAATAACCTTTGAATCCATATAGCTTCCTTGCATGCTTGGGTAGCTGCCATATACTCAGCTTCTATAGTAGATAGAGCTACAACAGTCTGCAATTTGGATAACCAGCTTACTGCTCCTCCTGCAATTGTAAACACATAGCCTGTAGTAGATTTTCTTTTGTCAAGATCACCTGCATAATCTGAATCAACATATCCTCTGACACCAAACTCTAATCCTCCAAAACATAACGCAACATCTGAGGTTCCTTTAATGTATCTCAGAATCCTCTTCACAATATTCCAATGCTCTTTACCAGGATCTGCCATAAACCGACTGACCGCTCCCACTGCATGTGCAATGTCTGGCCTTGTACATATCATGGCATACATAAGGCTTCCCACCGCTGATGTATAGGGTACTCGAGACATTTCCATCCTCTCCACTTCATTGCTAGGATTCATACTTGAGGATAGTTTATAATTGATAGGAAGTGGGGTAGATATTGACTTACAGTCTTGCATGTTGAAGCGCCGCAAAACCTTTCGTAGATAATTTCTTTGAGAAAGCCAAATCTTCCTATCTTTTCTATCTCGGTGAATTTGCATCCCTAAAATCTTGTTTGCTGGTCCCAAATCCTTCATATCAAACTCCCTAGCCAATTGTGCCTTCAATTCTTGGACTTGATCTTTGTTGGGGCTTACCACCAACATGTCATCCACATACAACAACAAAATGATGAAAGCATTTTCCTCAAACCTCTTGTAATATGTACAATGATCTGAGCTCAACCTGTTGTATCCAAGGCTAATAATGAAAGAATCAAATCTCTTGTACCAACACCTCGGCGCCTGCTTTAAACCGTACAGAGATTTGGTCAACCTGCAAACCAAGTTTTCTTTTCCTTTTTCTTCAAAACCTTCTGGTTGGAGCATATATATTTCTTCTTCAAGTTCTCCATGAAGAAAAGCAGTCTTTACATCCAATTGTTCAAGATGTAAATCATAAACAGCACACATAGCTAACACTACCCTGATAGTGGTATGTCTAATCACCGGAGAAAATATTTCATTGAAATCAATTCCTTCCTTTTGAGCATACCCTTTAACCACTAATCTTGCACGATATCTTTCCACTTGATCATTACTGTGATACGGTGGGAGAACTGACTTGAGTTTTGCGTTTTGTATTCGCAAATGTTTCGGTTGAGCAAGAGTCGCTACGACTTTTTATTTTATCCTAAGGAAAGGTTAAAAAGCACAGCAAAAAACCTTTGAGATGTTTTCTTGGGTTCGGGGAGTAGATTATAGAAAGGGAAGGTATTAGCACCCTTTCTATCCATGGTTATCCATGGGCTCTTAGTTACTTGCTTAGATCAACTTGCCTTAATTTTCAATTGTTTGAAATGGTGCTTTTGTGTGTGGATTTGAAAATGTTTTTGAGAAGAGGCCAATGTGGTGGCAACCTTTGTAATGATCCATGTTGGGATGTATACAAAGGTGTATGTCTTTTGAAAAGGTTTTTCAATCTTTTTGAAAGTTGTTTTTGAAAGTGTAGTGATGTGTGGTTTTGAAAAATAGGCAAGTGTTTTTGTTTTGCAAGTTGGCAAGTAACCAAGAGCTATCTACCCTAGATTTCTCAAAGATCTTTGCTATGTTTTAACCCTTTTAACAATTTTGTTCCACCATTGTATTTGGTGGGCAATCTTGTGTTAGGATGTGAACGGGACGGGCGCGGGTCATCGTTTAGACCATGATTGCAATGGTGCCAAGTATCTTTGGGCAATTTTTCCTTTAAGGGACTTGATCATTTTTTAGGCAACTTTTGAAAGCGTCATCGAGGGACTATGATCATTTGATTGTTTTGTTTTTGCCAAAGATACCTAACATGCAATATGACCCATTATTGAAGGCAACAAGTGGAGTAACCCTAAGGGGGTGTGAGTGTGATTAGTGTTGTCCATTTTCATGCTTGTTTATCTTGAATTTAGGTCAAACTATTTGTTGTTTTTGATTTGCATACAAAACCCTAATTCTATCATGGCATAATTAGAAAGCTTTAAAGTGCGAAATTTAAAGGTCCTAAGTTATTACACAATGATCATGGGAATGGGGGTACAAATGTTCAAATGGGGACGAGACTTCATAGGAGAGTGGTGTCCAATATTTACAACCAAATCGAATTGCGCAAATGTAAATATAAAGATGTATAAGAATAAAGCAATATGTATGTGAAGGTATTTTTGTGTAAGTGTATATTTTATTCACAAATAAAATAAAAATAATTAAAAGAAAATTAATTTTTTTGAATATTTTCATGCTTAGGGCAAAAACCCTAATTTTGCTAAATAAAAGGAATTAATTATTTATTATGTATTATATACGATATTTATTAATTATATGCAAAAAAATAAATAAAAGAGAAGTATATTTGTCAAAAAGGCATTTTTAATGTTAAATATAAAAAAAATGAAAAAATGTATATTTTTGTATTTTTGTCCTAAATATCCTAATAAATATATTAGTATTTATAATATTTACTAAATATACTAAATATATCCAAAAAAATAAAATATTTAATATTTACAAAAAAAGTATATTTTTATAAAATGTTTTCAAAAGATAAAATAAAATGAAAATCAGAAAATAAATGTATTGGTATTATTTTGGGTATTTTTTAATAAAAGTATATTATGTATTTTATTTACATATATCAAGTTAGAACAAATAAATACCTAAAAAATGCAAAAAAATGTGAGAAAAATAATTTTAATGTTTTTTCATGTTTAAATAAAAATATAGAAACAAAATTAAAAGGAAAAAATGAAAAATGACAAATATATCTCAAAATGGGCCAGGGGGGTGCATGTGAAATGCAGTGGTGCAAAAAGGAAACAGAATCAGGCCCAACCCACTACCTATCTTCTTCAACCTCCAGCAAACTTTGTTCCAAAAACGCGCGTTTTACATACTGATTCAAACATCCTAATTCCTGGACTTTTAGCACAAACTTATAACATGAAAAATGTCAAGCATCAAGCCACGATTCCATACATATAAAAAACTTAACTTAACTCTCATAAATGAGAGAGAATTTCCCCATCCCTAATTCTTAACCTAAGTTTTTGTCAATGTTCAGGTCTTAAATTCTCTCAGCATATGCAATATAAATGGGAAGTGAAGATAAGAGTGGCTTCAGGGACATGAATATGACATTTTTCATTCACAAACTTAAAGCTAACTCTTCCTAGGTTGAGAGATAGAAGTCCATGAACTTACCTGTTCAGCTTGGATCGTATCTGATAATGGAGGTACTTTCAAGGCAAGGTGAAGACTGATACAACTTTCTTGAAGTCCAGGGATGCTATTCCAATGCTTGGTATGCTTTGAAACTTGCTATATCAAGCTATAGAAGTTCACCTGCAAAACAGAAAAAGTGAAAATGGTGAAGTTGGTTAGAGGTGTTACAGGTCGTGTCCAATGCTTGGGATAGCTTCAATGGGTGATAGGGAATGTATTGGCAAAGGTTTCAGCCAAAACGCACGAGTGGAAGTGTTTGTGGAAGTCAAGTTGCAGGGATGCCCTGTTTTTGTGTAGTACAATGGTGTTTTTGTGAATGGTGAGGTTTGGAAGGTGTTTTGGTCGTGCCTTAGCTCAGTTATGTTGTTTGGAATGTGTCTAACAAGTTTGTCTAAGCTAATTCTTGCAGCAATGAGAGTTGGATCTCAATATGCCAAGTTTTCTTCTAATGTAAGTCAAAAATGCCAAGTGCTGTTACAGGCTCCTCTAGGCCCCTCTAATGTGCTGCAAAACTTTGTCTTGATCAGTGGGATATGTCCAATAGCTTGTGTCTAGAAGATATGCATTGTACCTCTTGATTTGCAAATTTGACATAAAGCCATACTTTTCAAAAATGGATAAAGTACTTTTTCTAATTAAGGACTAATCTTTCATGTAATGACCAAACTCATAGAACAACATCTTGGCACAAAGGATTAGCATTAAATTATTGAGTGTGGATGAGATAAAAGGCCTGTAATCTAGCTTAGAGCATGCTGAGTTCAAAAATGCAAAGTTATGGACATGGAAATGGTTCATGAACAAAGTGAGTTTTGCCCATATTGCCAAATTTGATTCTCCCTAACCACAAGGTTGTTTGATGAGTTCTTGGACATTTTGGAAAGCTTGGAATGTGTACTACAATCCATCTTTGTAATTCAAGTTGAAATTCCAAGTGGAAGCATGTGAAAAGTGGCCATGAAGTTAGGCAAAAATCCTGCCTAGAATAGGTCAAAATTTTTCTAAGTTAAGAATGTTTTGCACCCTTGTTCCAAAAATCATAACTTGAGCTACAAGCTTCTTTTGAGGAAACTTTGTGAATCAAAGTTGTAGATTTTGCAATGGACTATAACTTTCATGTTTTGAGTTTTCCTTGGATCCAAATGTATCTTGATGAAAAAATGGGACAAAGTTAGGAAAAAATTAGGGATTTTCATAACTTAGAAAATTTCTAAGTTATGAAAATTCTTCATTTTAAACCCTAATTTGTGAATCTTGATTTCTTGATGAACAAGTTTCATATTTTGACATATCTTGATGAAAAATGAATCTTGACACTTGATTTTGACCAAAAAGTCGAAGTTTGACTTTTCAGTATACAATCAAATTTGGCTCAGTTGACTGGAAAATTCATCTGTCAATCTTGTGCATTTGGGATCTTTGGAACTTGTTGAACATGTCAAGACAAAGCAATTGAGATCTTGAGTCCATATGTGAGCTTGGTTTTCCATTGGCTAGGTCAAACAGTCAAAAATTGCCTTTGTGCAGTCAAAACCCTAAAAATGACCATTTTGCCCTTTTGGTGTTTTGATCAAATTTCTTGTGGAATTGTGATCCAAACTTGACCAAATGGTTCATATGAGTTCAATATGTTGATGTGGGTCAAAAATCATGAGGTTTGACTGTCAATGGACCACAGTTGACTTTTTCCCCAATATAGCTGATTTCTAGGTCAACTGTCCAATTGACTGGTCAAAGATTGGAATCAAGGCTTGAAATTTGGTATGGATAAACTTGGGAGTCCAATATGAAGCATGAAAGTCATCTTAGGCATTTTAGGTCAAAACATCTTTGTGAAAACTCAAACCCTAATTTGGGTCAACAGTGTAAGTAGGAGTCTTGAGCAGAGTAAACCCTAAATTGGCCTTGAGCTCCAAGGGTCTTGTGGTGAGAAAATGTTGAGGAAATGGGAGGGAAAATTTTGGGGTACAACAATTACCATCACACTTAATCTTATAGACCCATTTGTTGCCGATGGCTTTCCGACCTTCAGGAAGTACAACAAGATCCCATGTCTTATTTCTATGTAAGGCTTCCATTTCTTCCTGCATTGCTGCCATCCACAAAGAATCATTTGAGCAACTCACAACCTCTTGAAAGGTTGATGGTTCTCCATCTTCGGTTAGAAGACAATATGCATCATGGCTTGCCATAACATAGTCTGATTGCCAATTTGGTTTCCTTTTCTGACGTGTTGATCGTCGAACTTCAACACCATCAGGTTCATCTAGTTCTTGTACCTCGTGCTCTGGTTCTTCTTCAAAAGAGTCATTTTCAACAGACTTTCCATCTATATGAACAATAGTGTTATCTTTAGAAGTGTTATCATTTTCCTGCTCCCTTTGCATTTCATCCTCTGTAAAGATTACATCTCTGCTGACAATAACCTTATGGGAAGTGGGATCCCACAGGCGATACCCCTTGACACCGTCAGCGTAGCCCAAGAATATGCATTTCCTAGATTTTGGATCTAGCTTAGTTCTTTCTTGGGAGTTGTACATCACGTACACGGGAAATCCAACTACATGTAGAGTAGAATACTCAGCTGGCTTTCCTTTCCACATCTCCATCGGAGTCTTTAAACCAATTGCACTTGATGGCGATCTATTTATCACATAACAGGCAGTTTTCACGACTTCTGCCCAGAATGACTTGGCTAATTCTGCAGTTCGTAACATAGCTCTAGTCCTTTCTAGGAGAGTTCTATTCATCCGCTCTGCTACACCATTCTGCTGAGGCGTATGAGCAACTGTAAATTGTCTCATTATACCCTCTTCCTTGCAAAATGACAAAAAATCACCGTCTGTATATTCTCATCCATTGTCTGTCCTCAAGCACTTAATCTTCTTTTCAGTTTCAAGCTCAATTAGTGCTTTGAATTGCTTAAATATTGAAAACACATCTGACTTCTTCTTGATTGGGTATACCCACAATCTTCTGGAGTAATCATCAACGAATGATACAAAATATTTTGCTCCTCCTAGGGACATTTGTGGTGACTCCCACACATCAGAATGAATCAAGTCAAGTATGTGTTTGCTCTTAGTAGTTGATCTATCAAACTTCAACCTATTTTGTTTGCTTACCACACAATGCTCACAGAAAGATACACTTACTGATTTGAGCCCGGGTAAGAGATCACGTTCTGCAAGAATTTTCAAGCCTCGTTCTGACATGTGGCCTAATTTGCGATGCCACATTGTCGTTGAGTTTTCTTGACTAGTTGATGCAATTGACACATCACCTTCTTGCAATGTCTCTCCCATAAGAATGTATAGATTTGCAGATAACTTCTCTGCCTTCATCACTACTAGAGCACCTCTCACCACCTTCAAGATCCCACCTTCAACATGGGTCTCGCAACTGAGATCATCTAACTGTCCAATAGACAATAAATTTTTCTTCAAACCTTTCACATGTCGTACCTCTTGAATTGTGCAAATTGTACCATCATACATTTTTATTTTGACAGTACCTACACCAGCAATTTTTAAGGCGTAATCATTTCCCATGAACACAGATCCTTCTGAGATAGGTTGATAAGTGTAAAACCAATCTCTTCGAGGAGTCATGTGCCATGTTGCTCCTGAATCAATTATCCAAACATCAGTGAGTTGTTTACTACCTTTGCAATTATTTGTTGCTCCGCTATATAGAATCTCTCCATCATCAGAGGTATTGGCAATACATCCTTGAGATGAACTTGCCTCAGAAGACTTCTCACCATTCTTCTTAAACCAACAATCTCTTTTCAAGTGCCCTTTCTTGCCGCAATTGTAGCATTTCAAATTCATCTTACTTCGAGATTTTGATCTACCATGATTTTGACTCCCATTAGGGCCACGTTCCACTGATCTGCCTCTTGTCATTGTCAAAGCTTCTACTTGTTTTGAGTTTTCTTGACGATCTTCCTTATTTATACGCCTGGACTCTTCCTCAAGAATAGCTCCGACAACATCATCAAAGTATAGACGGTCTGTAACATTATTATTTGTTAAGTTAACAACGAGTGGATCATATGAATCTGGTAAGCTCTGAAGTAGTAATTCTGCACGTTCATTTTCTGCTATGCTAAAATTTGCCGATGTAAGTTGAGCAAACATTGTATTTAGAGTGTTGATGTGATTTGTCACAGATGTGGATTCACTCATTCGAAGAGTGTAGAGTCTCCTCTTTAAGAAAATTCGATTGTGAAGTGACTTGACCTCGTACAATTTGATGAGAACATCCCAAATCTCCTTTGCAGTTTTCTTTTCGGCAACGCTAGACAAAACTGAATCTGCCAATGCTAAGTGCAAATTGGCAACAGCGTTGCTATCCATCTCATTCCATTTTTCGTCAGATAATCCCTCAGCTCTATCTTCAATTGCTGCTAAACAATTATCCTTTCTCAGGATTGCCTTTATCTTCAGTTTCCATAGGGAGAAATTACTCCCATTGAACTTCTCAATCTCAAATTTTGCCGTCATAATAATTCCTATTAAACCGGCTTACACAATTTCACCGTGAATAATATTTACAGCGGAATATGGACCAATACCAAATGCTCTGATACCACTGTTGGGTATCAGAATAATATGAAATAATAATAACAATAGCACAAGTAAAATTTGAGAGTTGAGTGTAGGAATAAGAAGAAACACAATTGTAGCAAACTCTTGGATGATTAGGATGATTAGGATGATTAGGATGATTAGGATGATTATGAATTACAATATGATTACTCTATATATAATAGTTTCATATACTATTATAAGTAGATACTTATTATTGGATTCTACGTAATCTTCTCTACATCATAGAAATCAATGACTTATAATGCATTGAATTCTTCTACAAAATAAAGATTACTTTATGTCCTCACAGTATTTTCTTTGCAGGTCAAAATTATTTTCTTTGTGTAATATAAACACACTTTGAACAAAGTCTAAAGTTAGTCATAATTATTAAAAATTTCAATTAATCATATTAGTTTTACTAATAAAACAAATTATATTTGTTAAATTAGTTTTATAATTAACATTTTCAATTTAACAAATTTCTTACTAATAAATTGTACATTTTTTTTCTCAATTGTAGAATATTTTATATAAAATTCGATTAACATTAAAGACTTAATACTCTATTGGTCAAGTGATCAATTTAATAATTTTTTATTTTTTTTCAATTTAACAGTTATAAATCCACAGGTAGATGTGAACGTACGTATGAGATACCAGTTGTAGACTGTTCATTTTAATATCAATTTTTTAAACTTTTCTTTTACAATTATTTTATATAATTGAAGTTAGAGAATCAGTTGTACATTTTATTATAAGTATAATCGATGCTTACACGTTTGTGCATATTATTAACCTATATTTATAACTATGTTAATTTTAATCAATTGAAGAATGAATTCAAACTTTATAAGTGATAATTTAATAGACGTTTGATGTGAATATCAGACGGGACCCGTGCGATAGCACGAATTTCTTACTAGTTGCATCATAAAAACTTAAACTACTTAAATAATTAATAAATTAGATTAGTTATTTTAAACCATTTAATAAATCAAATTAAATTTAAAAACTAATTTGAACTATTTAAAACTCTTAATTAAAATTATTTTTTGTGATATTTTATTAATTAAATAATAACTCTTCATATCAAATCTAAATTATCTGTGTTAAAGATATGCAAGAAACACGTGATTATAGCGATGCCATTTTGTACAAATAAATTACGAAAAAACTAGAACACCAAAAAGAGTTAATCACCATAAACATAGCCATGAGAAAAGAAAAATTATCCTGTGATGTAGAAGCATACAAACCTTGACATTTTCCAACAAGTTTGGAACTCAATTCGGGTCCTAATGTCAAAGGGTCGTCCATCATGGCGACTAAACCAAAAGAAAAGGTAGAGTTTAACTTCGAAGGTGATGGAACAACTGTGAACGATGTTGGGTTTTCTCCAGTCATTATGTCATGCCAATAGAATTTTAAATGACGTAGCTTTTCCATCTTGTTTAGGTCTAACAATTTGCGATCTATTGGACGAACAAAATCAAAAGTGTCATCATTTTGTGAGGATGATGTTGAAGAAGTGATGGTGTTGCAAGAGAGGAGAAGGAAGAAGAACAAAGTGAGAAAATGTTGGGATAACATTGTTATTATGATAGACAGGAAAATAATGAGAGGGTCTGACTGAATTGAAGTGATGGTGAAGGGTTTCTTTATAGAACAATAAGGCTGTCATTACACTATTTTGATTCACATTTTTTTAAAGGTGAGTGTGTTACGAAATGATTGTTATATATTGATTTTATACTGTTAAGAACTTGTCGAAGTTCTTCTCTCATTTTATTATACAACTATTTCTTTCATTGTATATGATCTGACCGGATCAGAAATAGACCGTCACGGCTGGCTCCGAGCAGAAAGCTTTTTGAACAAAGTGGGGGGGGGGGTACCTGCAAGGCACTCCGATGCTGAAGTAAGTAGAAGTACGAGCAGGTAATAACAAGTGTATGGTTAGAATGATGAATACCTGACCCTATGGAAACAGAGGGTATTTATAGCCCCCAGCGCTGGGACAAGGTTCCTTCATTGGGCCAGGCAGGTTTGGCCCAATAGAGGAACTGTCAGGTTCTACGTGCATAGTGGGGACCCGCATGTGGTCCCCTTCCTGGATGTTCTGCGTGAAGTGCGGGCGGACGAAGACGCGGTCTTTTCGGGGTCTCGTTGGGAGAGCAGTGGACTGAGTCTGCCCTAGTTGGGGTGCTTGAGGTAATGTCGAGCTGGACAGCAGGATGTCGAGCTGGACAGCAGGATGTGGAGCCGGACAGCAGTATGTCGAGCCGGAGGTGTAGCTGTCGAGCACGTGAGAGCACGTCGGGCATGACTGTGACCCTTTGGTCGGCGTGGTCCTCAGTAAGTCCATTTGGATTGGGCCTTAGCAATGCTTTTGGGCCTGTCGGGCCCAGTCCAGAATAGGAGCCCCCCAAGTCGTGGTTCCTTTGTGAGGAGCCATGGCTTGAACTCAGGTCGTTTCCACATCGGGGTCTCGCGCCCGGGACAGAGATGCAGACCCTCGAGGGCCTCTCCGTGCCGTGCTCGGGGACATCTTCCGCGGTGGATGCCCGGAGGATCCTCACCGGCGCGTGTCTGTCGAGCACACGAGGTGTCTTTCGGGAACTGTGCCGCCACCCTATGGTGATAGGGTCATCATTGCATTGGGAGCAGCACGTCGGGGAGAGGAACTTCGTGGCTGCCCGAGGTGACGTTTGGTATTCCACGTCATCACTATAAATAGGAACCTTGGGCCCCATAACACGTTTCTACTCTTTGTGCTCCCACTGCTGCTGTTTTTCCAGATTTTTCCCAGCCGCGATCTTCTGTTACAGATTCTTTTACTCCGCAGCCGAATCCTACTTTTTGATTCAAGTAAGTGGTTTATCTTCTTCATTTTCCTGTTGTAATGCATGATTTTCAGCGTTTGTAGATGTTTTAGGGACTGTGCGCGTGGGACTAGCCCGGTAAACTCATACTTAGCCCGACATATTCATGCTTAGCCCGACATATTCATGCTTAGGATCGGCAAACGCATGCTTGTGGCCGGTATATTCATAGTTTTAGGTGATAATCAGCAGCGCTGCCCGGGGTCTTCATGATCCAGGGCGCCTGATTCATGATTGCGCCCGGTATGTTCATGGTCCTGGTCGTAAGTCTCATGATGTTGCTCGCCATGTACATACCTTGGGTCGACATGTTGGAGAGTGGCCGCGTAGTCGGCTTGGAGAAGAACATATCGAATTTTCTAGATGTCGGGGAGGCGACTACTCGTGTAAACTAACTTTTGTGGTCGTGCATGGGACGACGTGGTTTGTCAAGCGTATGGCTTCGTGCCCAATTGACTGGTTTCCCGTGCTCTGCAGGTAACCATGGCGGACGAGCCGTGCTCCTCTGGGCGCCACGAACATGAAGAACAAAGTGCCGATGAGTCGGTCAGCTTGATTGATACTGTCGATGACCCTTTGCTGGATTTGGTGGGCGCCAAGCCCCGAGGGATCGTGTCGATATATAGACGGCGTGACCGAAATCCGTATGCTGTCCTCGAAGCGGGCCAGGGCCAGCCAGACTTCCAGAAGAATTTCGTTGTCATGCGCCCGACCTCCCGTGCACGGATCTGCTCGGTGTACCCAGAGTACAACTTCCCGATGTACGAGATCGCGTTTAAAGATCTTGGGCTGCAGCTGCCCTTTAGTGACTTTCAGATCGGGGTCTTCACCCATCTGGAGTTGGCCCCGTCTCAGCTACATCCGAACTCACTCGCCTTTATCCGGGCGTTTGAGCTGACGTGTCACTTTCTGAGGATCGGGGCGACCATACCGCTCTTCTTCAGGATTTTTCATCTGCAGCGCCAGTCCCGAGGAAGGAAACACAGCTGGGTCTCCTTAAAGCAGTCGAGGAGACTCTTCAAAATGTATATGGACTCCGTAAGGGATTTTAAAGACAAGTGGTACGTTGTGCGGCCAGTTACCACCTCTGCTTTGGGATCCCTGTACGAGGAGGAGGCGCCCATAAGCGATGATGACGGGGAGGCGGTTTTGGGCGACGATGGGAATCCCGTGATGGCCCGTACGGCCAAGTTCCCTGTGCACTGGATGTTCAGGCACTACGAGCACGGGACTGGATACTACCATACTGCTGCCGGGGACATGTGCTCGGAGGACGAGGAGGCGTACGCCACACTTTGTCGGTTTGTCGACAGCTTCCACCCTGCCCGGTGGGCCACGAGGGAAGGGGACGATGTCTTGGATGCAGAGGGTTATCCGATATTTGAGTCCCGGCCGATTGATACTAAGGCACTCGTGGAGTGCCAGACGTACAGGCAGGCTGCTCGTCTGCTAGGTTGTTTATTGCTTGAATTTCTTTGCTCGTCATTTATTTATGAACTTGCTCGATACTAACCCGTCTTTTATTTTGTGTAGGTTCGATGGCCGGTCGACGGGAAAGGCTTTTGAAGTTGTCTTACGACCAAAAGCGAGGCAGGAGGGTCGTGAAGGCTCCCCAGGCGACGAGGATGGGCCCGCCACACAGTCCGAGTGCTCCTCAGCCGGTGAGGGTGGATTCGCTGCCCAGCTCGGGGGCCGCGTCGGACGGGACCCCGGAGGTTGAAGAGGTCGATCCTAATGCCGTCCTGATACAAAGGAAGAGGACCCGGGTGGAAAGTGGTCCGGCTGTCAGCAAGGACGCCAGCGCTGTCAGGTCTTTCGGGTTTACCCCTTGTTTCAAAGAGGAGGGTTTCTTCGAGAGATTCCCTCTGTCAGTGGTTGCCGACGAGGCTGAGACCATCAAAAGTATGAGCAAGGAGGATCGGAAGAGGCATCTGGCCGCCAGCATGGACGGGCTGGTGAAAATGGCCGAGATGGCCCTGGTGTTGTCCGAGGAAGGGGGGGATCCTGTCCGTATTGAAGAACTGGAGCAGGAGAAAGCGGCTCTCGCCTCGAGCTCGCGGAAGTTGAAGACTGCCCTGGAACGCTCCGAGGAGATGTTCCGCGAGCAGACAGCGATGCTGGATGCTGAGAGGGAGATGTTGGTCCTGGAGAAAGAAAGGTCAGGGAAGCTGGCCGAGGAGGGGGAGCTTCTCCGCGCGGACAGGGACCGTCTGGAGACCGAAGTCGGGCGCTTGGCCCAACAGATCGAGGAAATGAACATCGCCATGCTTCCTGCCGAGGACGAGCCGGAAGACATAGCGGCTTTGAAGAGTCGATCGGAGCTGGTCGCCCATATCCGGTTACTCGAGGCAGATTGCGTCGGTGCTCTAGAGGAGGGGTTCGACTCTGCAGTCGGTCAGCTTTCCTTGTTGAACCCTGTTCTGGTCACTGAGGGTACAGGCCACACACATCAGATCGTGGATGGCGTGATCGTGCCCCCGCCCGACTCTCCAGGCGTCAACAATGATGGTTCTGGGGAAGCCTGACTGTAGGATAGCGGGCCTGCGTGCCTTTGATATTTGTATTTTTTGGGCCTGCGTGCCCGTCAGTTGTACGTTATGAACATCGCCGGTCTTCTTGGTCGGTTTATAATTGTTTGCTCTGTCGCCTTCGGGCATTTTTATTTGAATGAATGCTGTTTTACATTTGAATGTTTTGCCCGTGCTTGAAATCTTATATATTTGCATAAAATTTTAGCCTAAGTCATGGGCCCGAGGAGTGCCCGTAAGTGGCTGTGATTTGGCGAGCGAGTCTGCTCGTCTTCCGTTTGTATATGTGCTCGGCCCTCTTTCGCTGGCCAGAGTCACCTAAGTGTTATGTTCGAGGGGAGAGACTTCCCTTTGACCCTTTCAGATGGCCCGTCATTCTTGACGACTTGTCGGGCATGTGGAGCGAAGTTGCTCAGTCGGGGGCGATGCCCGGTAGGGACTATTCGCCCTTGGTGTGAACTGCCCATCGCGAGCTGGGTGTTCTGCCTTACGGGTACAACGACGGTGGTGCTCGGTGTAGCTGTCCATGTCGGGCACTATCGATTGTCTTCGTTTGCCAAGCGATGTTGTTCGATTTTGGTTGTATGTCGGGCTTGTACCTTAGCCTTTATACGAAGTCAGACGTTTTTCCTCGTTGACCGAGCGCGGGTGCCGTTGGTCGAGGGTCCCGGGTGTTGGTAGTTTTTAACTGTAGTACTGCTTTAGCTTAGCAGCGTTCCAGGGTCGTGGTAATGGCTCTCCGTCTAATTGCTCGAGGTAGTACGCCCCGGTACCAGTGGTGCCGTGGACGCGATAAGGTCCTTCCCAGTTCGCGGCCAGTTTCCCTTCGCGGGAATCCTTCTGGTTCCTACGTAATACCAGGCTGCCGATTTCGAACTCGCGCTTGATGACCTTGTCGTTGTGGCGTAGAGCCACTCGTTGTTTTAGGGTGGCTTCGCGCAGGGCTGCACCCGATCGGATTTCCTCGACTAGGTCGAGTTCGTCCCTTAGTGCCTCGTCGTTCATTTCTTTGTCGAGGGGGTTCTCTGTTCGTCGGGATGGTTCCATGATTTCGACCGGGATGACATCCTCGGTGCCATATGTCAGTCGAAATGGTGTCTCACCCGTCGTTGAGTGGGGTGTGGTGCGGTATGCCCACAAGACGCTGTGGAGCTCCTCGACCCATCCTCTCTTGGCTTCGCCGAGTCGACGTTTGAGCCCTCGGAGGATGACCCTGTTTGCGGCTTCGGCTTTCCCGTTGGTCTGAGGGTGTTCGACTGACGTGAAATGTTGTTTTGTCCCTAGTTTGGTGACGAAGTCCTGGAACCCGTGGTCGGTGAACTGGGTACCGTTGTCGGTCACCAGGGCCCGCGGAATTCCGAATCTGGCGAGGATGTTTCTTTTGTAGAAACGGAGGATATTGTGCGAGGGCCTCGGCCTCGATCCATTTTGTGAAGTAATCCACGGCGACGATGAGATATTTGTTCTGGTAGGTTCCTTGCACGAAGGGCCCGAGGATGTCCATGCCCCACCAGGCGAACGGCCACGGGGACGACAATATGCTCAGCTCGTGCGGAGGGGCGAGGTGCATATCCCCGTGCTTCTGGCACTTATCGCATTTCTTGACGTGTTCCTTGGCATCCTGCTGCATCGTCGGCCAGTAGTATCCTGCTCGAAGGGCTTTCCTTGCTAAGGATTTACCGCCCATGTGCTAGGCGTTGATCCCTTCGTGTATCTCCCGCAGTACTTCGGGGATGGTAGACTCGTCGATGCATTTCAGGAGGGGAATGGAGAATCCTCTCCGGTCAGTTTCTGCTCGAGCACCACGTAGGAACATGCTCGTCGCTTGGTAACGGCAGCTTCGGCCTGGTTCGACGGGAGTTCTCCTTTTGTCAGGAAATTATAAACCGGGGTCATCCAGGACGTGGTATCCTCGATGGCATGGATCTCGACTGTAGTCGAGGACCGTTCGATACTTGGATGTGCTAGAGATTCCCGGATGACGGATTTGTTCCCGCCCTTGTTTCGTGTGCTCGCAAGTTTGGACAATATGTCCGCCCTCGTGTTTTGCTCGCGGGGAACATGTGAAATTTCTGTTCGTACGAACTTTGTCATGTGTTTTTTGACTAAGTTCAAATACTCGATGAGGTTGTCGTTTTTGGCCTGGTAGCTCCCCTGTACTTGAGAGGCGACGAGCTGGGAGTCGGTGTAAATCTGTACCTCGCGGGCTCCCAGGTCCTCGGCTAGTCTCAGTCCTGCAAGCAGGGCTTCGTATTCTGCCTGGTTGTTTGACGTCGGGAAGGTGAGAGCTAAGGAGTGCTCGATTACTACGCCTTCTTCGTTTTCCAGGAGGATTCCTGCGCCGCTTCCAGACGAGCTGGATGCTCCGTCGACGAAGATGGTCCACTTGTGTTCTTTCCCCGGGGGAGGGTCGTGAGTGGTCATTTCCGCGACAAAGTCGGCCAAGGCCTGTGCTTTCAGGGCTTTCCTGCTTTCGTACCGAATGTCGAATTTGGAGAGTTCCAAGGACCACTTCAGCATCCTGCCTGCCATATCTGGTCGACCCAGGAGCTGCCTTACCGGTTGATCGGTTCGCACAATGATGGTGTGGCTCAGAAAGTAGTGTCTGAGCCTCCTCGCCGCGTTGACGAGGGCCAGAGCAACCTTTTCTATCTGCTGGTATCTGCTTTCGGGCCCTTGTAAGGCTTTGCTCGTGAAGTAGACAGGTTTCTGCCCGTCGGGGGTCTCGCGGACAAGGGCGACACTGATGGCTTCGTTTGAAACGTCCAGGTATAAGTACAGCGGTTCCCCGTCGTCGGGCCGAGATAGCATGGGCGGCTGGGATAGGCTTTGCTTTAGGTGGCGAAGCGCTTGCTCGCATTCCTCATTCCATTCGAAGGCTGCTTCCTTTCGAAGGAGTTTGAAGAAGGGAAGTGCGTGCTAAGCAGACTTCGCGACGAAGCGGGACAACGACGTGAGCATGCCGTTCATGATTTGTATCGACTTCTTCGACGTCGGTGTTGGGAGGTCAGAGAATTCCCGGCATTTGTTGGGGTTGGCTTCGATTCCCCTTTCTGTTAGATAGAATCCAAGGAATTTTCCTGCCTTAACCCCGAACGTGCATTTCTCGGGGTTGAACCTCATTTTGCACTGTCTTGCTTGGGCGAAGAATGTCTTGAGATGAGCTGCGTGATCGGTGTCTGCTCGGGATTTGACGATCATGTCGTCCATGTATACCTCGAGCATGTCGCCGATCTGTTTGTTGAAAACTCTGTTCATCATGCGTTGGTAAGTTGCTCCGGCATTTTTCAGTCCGAAGGGCATTACGTTGTAGTAATAGTTGCCCGAGCTGGTCATAAATGCCGTGCAGTGTTTGTCGCCCAGGGCCATTGGGATTTGGTGTTATCCCGAGTAGGCGTCCATGAACGACAAAGTTTTGTAGCCGGCCGAGTTGTCGACCAACATATCTATGTTAGGCAAGGGGAAAGCATCTTTCGGGCAAGCCCGGTTGAGATCAGTATAATCAACGCACATTCTCCATTTTCCATTATTCTTTTTTACAAGTACAACATTTGACAGCCAGGTGGAATACCGGGCTTCAGAAATAAAATTTGCCTCTAGGAGGTCTTTTACAGCTTTTTCAGCAGCCTCCGTTTTTTCTGGAGACTGCCTACGCCTACGTTGTACTACGGCCTTGGCGGCTGGATCAATGGCGAGGTGGTGACAGGCGACCTCAGGGTCGAGTCCGGGCATCTCCGCAGCGCTCCAGGCGAAGAGATCAACATTCTCGCGCAGACAGGCCTTGATTTGCTTCCTGGCCAAGTCGGGGAGGTCTTTGCCAATCTTCACTCCCTTGGTCGGGTCTGCGCCGAGGGGAACGAGTTCAAAATCCCCGTCCGGAATTGGTCGGAGTGGGATTTGCTCGCTGCTGGATGGCTCGTCCTGATCGAAGCGGGCGTCGAGGGCTATGGAGTCGACCTTTGGTGGAGCCTTCTGGACTTCTTCCTCGGGGGACGCTTTCCTGCCGGGCTCCTGTTTTGTCCTTTTAGCGGGTCTGGTCCCTATGTCGACGGTAACCCGTCCCTTAGAAGCAGCGTTGAAGCACCTACGGGCAGCGGCTAGGTCTCCTTGGATGGTGGCTACCCGTGCCCTTCTGGTGTAGAACTTCATCTTCAGATGGACGGTCGAGGGCACCGCTGTTAGCTCTTCCAGTGTCGGTCTCCCCAAGATGCAATTGTATAGAGACGGGCAATCAATGACGAGGAACCGGACCTTAACTTGTCTCGTAGCCGTTCCTTCGCCGAACGTAACCAGGAGCTCGACATAACCCCAAGGTTTAGAAGTCGAGCCGTTGAAGCCTTGTAGATCTGACCCCACATACGGAGAGAGATGTGAGTCGTCCAGCTGTAAGGTTCGGAACAGCTGGCTGTACATAACGTCGACGGAACTCCCTTCGTCGACCAAGATGCGATGCACGTCAAAGTTGGCCATTCTTGCCCTTATCAGTAAGGGGATGACCGCGTTCGGGGCTCCGCCGGGGAGTTCTTCTAGGTAGAAGGTGATGGGCTCTGACCTGCCCTTCACCCTTTCGAACGTTACTGTCTGCGGGGGAGCCATGTCGACCAGCTCGTCCAACTTCCTCTTAGCTGAATTGATGGTGAGGTCGTTGAACCCGCCCCCGTTGATGACCATGGCGGAGGGAAAGTATTCCCACCTGCTGTGCGTTGTCAGCGGCTCCTGTAGGTGCTCGGGAATGTCGAAATCCTCGGGCCTGGTTACCGAGAAGGCGGTCTGGATAGGCACCGACTCGTCTGATGGTCGGGCGTCTTCTTCTGGCTCCTTGGCTTCATGGGCGTCACGACGAGGAGCGTCATTTCGCCTGTACTGCGCGAGCCTCCCTCCCTTGATGAGGGTTTCAATGGCGTCCTTGAGGTGGACGCAGTCCTCTGTCAAATGACCATGACTCCTATGGTATTGACAGTATTTATTTTTATCTGCCCCTGGCTTGGCGGGAGCAGGTCGGGGACGCTTGACGCCGCTGTCCTTGAAGTCTGTACTGGCACACTCCGCTAGAATACGCTCGCGGGAAGCTGTGAGCGGAGTGTACTCGGTGAAACGGCCCGAGGGGCCCCTTTGTTCCCGGACTTCCCGGGGTCGATCTTCTTTCCTTTTCTCCCCGGTACGTCGGGGAGGAGCCTCTTGGCGTGAGCTGCTGCTGTTGTTGGGACCCCGAGCCCTAGAGTCTCGGGCCCTGTTGGCAGCTTCCCTCTCCTTGTAGTCCATATATGCTCGGGCCTTATCGAGGAGGGCATCAAAAGTCGGAGGTGGCTCAATACCCACAGCCTTTCTGAATTCTGTGCCGGGGAGGAGACCCCTCTCCAGCAAGTATCTTTTCATATGGTCCGCGCAGGGGACCTGTATTGCTTCTCGGTTGAAGCGGTTGATGAACTCCCTCAAGGTTTCATCCTGTCTTTGGATGATGGCCTCGAGGGCCGCCTCGGTCTTCGGATGGCGCCGAGAAGCTGTGAAGGAACTGATGAACTGGTTCTTCAGGTTTCGCCACGACGTGATTGAGCCCGGGGCGAGTCCTTTATACCAGTCCAGGCCGCCTTCCTGAGAGTCGTGGGGAAAAGACGGCACTTGATGGGCCCCCCGACATTATGATAGTGGAGCATGGCTTCGAACCCGTCAATGTGGTCGACCGGGTCCGCAACTCTGTCATACTCCTTCAGATGTGGGGGCTTCTCCATGCCCGGGTGGATGGGTGCATCCATGATGGCCTGCGACAGGGGACCGCGGGGGTCGTCCTCGTCGCTCCTCTCCGGAGAAAGAGATGGGGACCTGTAGTATTGTCTGGCACGGTGGTTGTGCTGAGTTTCCCTCGAGCGTGATGCTCGGTGGTTGAATGTCACACGCCCGTCCCCGGCGTGCCTCTTGTCGTGCCTTGCCGGGTCGCGACTGGGTTCTCCGGCAGGGATGGCGGGCTGTCTCTCCAAGTAGGGGCGCCTCTGCTTTGGCCGGGGAGAGGGGGTTCTGGAGTTCTCCCTGTAGTGTCTCCACGGGGGAGAAGGGTGTCGAACTTCTGTGACCCGAGGAGGTGGAGAATGTGGCCTCTGATGCCTCCTCGGGGGTCGTCGGTCATCTTCAAGTGCCCTTAGTCTTTCTCCTTGGGCGAAGATGAGATAGTTTATCTGATTAATGGCCGCGAACAGTGTCTGAGTCGTGGCATCTGCCCCGGCGGGGACTGGGACTTCGTGGAACCGGGCAGCTCTGTAATGAGCGAGAGCTACCGGGTCGTCCTCGAGTGGTGGTAGGATCGGGGAGGATGATGAGGTGGCTCCGTCCCTGTGCGAGGAAGTTCCGAGGACAGTGGTTGCAGGAGCGGTGTTGACGGGGTTGACGACGTTGTCGAGATGCCCGTTTTTGTCCGTCGTGCCGTTATTGGTGTCGGTGACACGGACGTTCTGCTCGTCGCGAGCTGGATCAGCCATGACAGGTAGTTGAATTGAGCTTTGGTCTTTTGAGTTGTTCGTTAGACGGGGAAGCTAGTTTCCCACAGACGGCGCCACTGATCTGACCGGATCAGAAATGGACCGTCACGGCTGGCTCCGAGCAGAAAGCTTTTTGAACAAAGTGGGGGGGGGGGGTATCTGCAAGGCACTCCGATGCTGAGGTAAGTAGAAGTACGAGCAGGTAATAGCAAGTGTATGGTTAGAATGATGAATACCCGACCCTCTGGAAACAGAGGGTATTTATAGCCCTCAGCGCTGGGCCAAGGTTCCTTCATTGGGCCGGGCAGGTTTGGCCCAATGGAGGAACTGCCAGGTTCTACGTGCGTAGTGGGGACCCGCATGTGGTCCCCTTCCTGGATGTTCTGCGTGAAGTGCGGGCGGACGGAGACGCGGTCTTTTCGGGGTCTCGTTGGGAGAGCAGTGGACTGAGTCTGCCCTAGTTGGGGTGCTCGAGGTAATGTCGAGCTGGACAGCAGGATGTCGAGCCGGACAACAGGATGTGGAGCCGGACAGCAGTATGTCGAGCCGGAGGTGTAGCTGTCGAGCACGTGAGAGCACGTCGGGGCACGACTGTGACCCTTTGGTCGGCGTGGTCCTCAGTAAGTCCATTTGGATTGGGCCTTAGCAATGCTTTTGGGCCTGTCGGGCCCAGTCCAGAACAGTATATAATAATACGCATATTTCATGTCAATGTTTATTAACATGTCAAGATTTTCACTTCGGAGCATATCCAAAATTTGTTTGGCTTTTTTCTATTAAATTTTTGCTATCAAATTACCCATTATTTTAATCATGCATTAAATCTTGTTGAAAATTGTTAGAATTAATTTATATTTTATAAATATCTTTTAGATATTAATTTATATTTTAGGAATATCGTTTTAGATCTTTTTATATCTTTTTAGAAGATATTTAAGATTTTATTTTGTGTATAAATAGCCTAGTGAGGCAGGTCAATGTAATTCATTGTAAATTATTATTCCTTATTTTTGTAGCCGTCATTAAATATATTCCTTTTACCTTTTATCTATTCTTTATGCACTAATAATTGGTATCAGAGCTCCGGTTAGAAATCTACGGGAAACACGAGAGAACAGTGAGGTGTTGTGACTGATAATCGTTGTTTCTGATTTTGGGGATTTAGAAAACACTGCTTTATTGAGTTTTTACGTAAATTGCACAAGGTAGAAGATGAATGGAAACAACGACGATATTCATTCCAAACTTCCAGTATTTGATGGCAAAAACTAGAATCGTTGGAAGATCCAGATGCACGTGTTGTTTGGTTCTCAAGATGTGTTAGATCTTGTCACAGATGGCTATGATCTGTTAGAAGCAGACACAACAGAGGCACGGAAGATAACACATATGGGCGCTAAGGAAGAAAGATCAGAAGGCGTTGTTCTACATCTATCAATGTATGGATGCGAACGTGTTTGAGAAGATTGTTGATTCTGAAACAGCAAAGGTTCCGTGGAACACACTGGTCAGATGTTACAGTGGTGACTCATCAGTGAAGAAGGTGAAGCTTCAGTCTCTCAGAAAGCAATATGAGAATCTCAACATGAAGTACAACGAGAAAGTTTTTGAGTACATCTCTAGAGTGATTCTGATCACTAATGAGATGAAATCTTGTGGAGAAACTCTTTCTGAACAAGTAATCATTGAGAAGATCTTGAGATCTTTAACTTCTCAGTTTGATTACATTGTGGTAGTGTTAACTCCTAAATTTGACACTCACACATATTGGCCTTATTGGCTAAAAATAGATTGAAGAAATCTAAGCTGAAGACACTTCGACAGAAGAGCATGTGGAAGGAGTTGCGTCGAAGAAATCCTTGCTAAGAAGGAGAAAAACACTTAGAAAATTTTCTAGGTTAAAGGCAGTCTTCGACCGAGAGACTCTTGTATCAGTAACAAGTGGATTTGAATTTGAAGAAAGGAGGGAAAGACAGTTCATTTGGCAGTTAGGAAAATCAACGTGGCGTGAAGATAGGGGTCGAAGAGCATGCAGAGGATACTTATCCTCATCCTGGAACGAAGCAATCGTTCGACAGTTACTTATTACTAGTATAAATATAGGAAATTTATGTAGAATTTCGTGTGTTCAACTCATTGTACAAGTCACTCATGTTTATTCAAGTACCCGCTGTGAGAGAAAAGAATATTGAGAATGTACGTTTGAATCACCATACTTTACTACAATCAAAGTCTTTTACATTTTTTTACAATCCTTGCCATTTAACACTTTTCTGCAAACTTTACCATTGCAGCCTTTTAAATTATTGCAAATTTACTTTATCCTGCACTTTACTTGCGTTTTTATCAAGTTTTTTACCTTCATCCTGCCTTTACTCTTAATATCATGTCGAACCTGTTCATTTAAACCTATTCAAGCCCACAAACACTTAGCATATGTCCTTGGATCAAACTGATCGATCCTGCAAGTAATCAAAATAACATTTTTTGGAAGATCAGTGGTTGTTTACCAATTTTCACGGTAAACGAATTGGCACACCCAGTGGTACGTTGTTATGTTTTTGTTTTTTTACAAACTTTGATAAAAACAGTTTTTATCATAAATGCTTTACGTAATTTGTTTTCTCTCAAAGAGTGTTGTATGCTATTGAGAAGTGGTAAAACAAATACCAAAGAGTACATACCTAGGAGAAGAAATAGGAGAATGGCTAATCAGCCAAGTAGTAGAGAAATGCCTCCACCAATTCCCGACAATGGAACCACATTTATACCAACAGATAGTGAACCTATACCATCAACGGTTGGTTCGACACCAGTATTAACGGTTACACAAACAAGACCAATTATTTCTTATATAGGTCCTAGGGGTCCACGAGGATCACCCCCACCAAGGGAAATCTGGGGGTTCGACCTTATGTCCCTCCAGGATTTTCGACAGTCTGGACAGGTCGAGACCAACCCTTTGGCATGCCAACTGCTGAAATGGAAAGCCTTATGAATGCCTCATCCACATTTTCAGAACCTTTGGTGAGTACATCTTCGTCATTGCAGGGATCTAGAACTGGTATGGCAAATCTGGGTAGAAACCAACTCTTAGGAGGGACATCCCATATAATGCCAAGCCTCACAAATGCTTCTGCAGCAATTTTGAGGCAACAAATGGATGAGAGTAACCATGACATGGTGCAGATGTTGGCACAAACCTTGAGTACAGTGCTTAACCCTCTGATACAAAATACCACCCAGTCGAATCAGCAAATGGCAGCACAAATGACGCGCATGGCCAAATTTTTTGGGGTTCCTCAACCTATTCGACACCCCTAAAGAGAGCTGATAAGAGGAAATCAGGGTGCGGTCTTAGAGGATGACATGACCATTAACCAAATCCACAACCAGATGGGATGAACCATAGAGTGGAGGTCGAACAACCTAGGGTCGAAGTACCCAGGGTTTCCCCCCAAATCCCAAGAGCTATCGAACAAGGTGTAGTTGTGGTAAATAGAAACCGAAATGTTGATTAGGTAATACAACAAGTTCGACACCATAACCATGTAGCAGATAATAATTTGACAGCCATGGTCGAAAGAATCATGGCACATAATAGAGTGAACATCGGCTTTCATAGGCCAAAATTTACATCTCCATTATCAGATTATATCTTGCAATCAGATTTACCCCCCAGGTAGAAAGTTCCAAAGTTCACCAAGTTTTCATGGGATACGACAGAGTCCACTGTCGAGCATGTGGCATGGTATTTGATAGAGGCTAGAGAAATCTCAAATAATGAGAATCTTAGGATTTAATATTTCCCAAGCTCCTTAGCCAAAAATGCCTTCACTTGGTTTACCATACTCCCAGCCAATTCGATTTACAATTGGAATCAGTTAGAAAGATTGTTCCATGAACAATTCTATATGGGACAGACCAAAATAAGTTTGAAAGAACTGGCTAGTGTGAAGAGGAGATTCACTAAGCCAATTGATGAGTATCTGAACAGATATCGACTGCTCAAAGTCAGATACTTTACACAAGTGTCTGAACATGAGTTGGTCGAAATGGCTGCAGGAGGTCTAGATTATTCCATTCGGAAGAAATTAGATACCCAATACCTGAGAGATATGGCCCATTTGGCCGATAGAGTTCGACAGGTGGAACGCCGTAAGGCTGAAAAAGCTAAGGCGAATAAAAATCATCGAAGAGAAAGGGTAGCATATGTCGAAATGGATGATGACGATCCAGAGATATATAGTGACCCTATAAATTTCGAAGAGAGCGAGGTTGACCTAGAAGAATTAAAACAAGGGCCACCATATTCTTGCAGACTGTTAACACCCTCAAATGGGAAGAATCCTACTGAATCTGAAAAGAGTAGTGATAGGTTCCCAAAGAAAACATATAGTTCATACGTCACAAAATATGACGAAATATTTGACTTGTTAGTTAAAGATGGCCAGATGATAGTTCCCCCAGGGGCAAAAATGCCTCCTTTAGATCAAAGGAAAAAGAGAGGTTTTTATAAATATCATAATTTTTTTGGGCCATAAAACCTCACAATGTTTTCTTTTCAGGGATCTCGTTCAAGGCGCAATAAAATACGACAGACTCAAGTTTGCTGACAAACCACCCACGAAGATTAATGCAAACCCGTTGCAGGAAGATGCCCATTATGCTGAACCTTCATGCATCAATATGGTCGAAGTCTTAGAAAACTTCATCAACAACCCTGTTTTTGGCATTTTCATTGAGGACGTTAGCAGAAAATATGTCGAAGAGGTACAAAAAAAAGGATACTGAAGGCCTAAACAAGGGAGCCACTGAGGTTCAAACAAATGAACTACTAAAGGTTCCTAATTGGCCGCTGTCACAGGTTCGACAGAAAGCCTAGAGGCCAATATGCAGAAGCTAAGTATAACTGGAAAGAGTAACGTGGAAATAAATATGGTTGAAGTGTCTGAACCTAAAGTTGTAGATTTAGAAGACAACATCAGAAAGAGGAAATCAACAAGCTTGCATTTCCTAAGGAAAACGAAAATTTGGCAGATTTTCTACACAAATGCCAGAAAAAGAAGTCAGAAGTTATGCTGTGTCCCAAATGCAGTTCTATCTTCGACAAAAAAGTTGTTGAACACATACAAAAGTATGCGTGCAGCAAAGGAAAAATGGTGGCAACATTGCCCAACCTAACATGGATCCTGAAGTAAGGTACGACCCTAGAAGAGGATACCAAAAGGGGCCAGTAAACCAGGTGAATAGGCCATCAACCTTCAAGCCTCCAACAAATGTTCCTATGGACACTTGGTTGAAGAAAGCAAATAGAAAAAGGCCCAACGAGGGAAAATGGCAGATGTTCGATATGCCAAGAGGATCCTCTTTGGACTACAGAAAGGAATTTCATTCAACAACAACAGGAAAGGTTGCGCACGTGTTGAATAATTACAAAGGAAAGAACCCTATGACCCAGTCCCAATGGAGAAGGTATCAGAGACGCCGAAAGGCTGAAAGAGAAGCTGCAGAAGATCCCCAACCAGAAACAAGCACTAACATGCCGCAAAGAAAAGAAAAGGCTAAACCAAGAATACCTTTGGAGAAAAAGCCAATTGCTAGAAGGCTGTTATGGCCTGAACAAGATAAATCGAAAGAAGAATCCGATTCTGGGTTTGATGCTACATTAGACGTCATGGTAAATGTGGTGTATGTGCTGCCCAAAGAATACGGCCAACTGGTCGAAGTCGAAGAGACCGAGTGGGAGGTCGAATAAGAAATGGCCAAACACAGGCTAGTATGCTACTATGTTATGAAGAATGGATGTGTAGAAGAGTAAAATTCCTTTTTCGAGCATCCCACTGAAGCAATGAGGAAACATCTCAAACCCTTGTTCATAAGGGCAAAAATAGGGGAGGCGACCATCAACAAAGTCTTGGTTGATTGTGGGGCCACATTTAACATAATCCCTCAATGTATGCTGAGAAACCTGGGTAAGGGAGATGAAGACATCAAACCCCATAACATGGTTTTATCAAACCATGAAGGTGGAATTAGGACTACCATGGGAGTAATCCAATTGGACCTCAAAGTGGGGACCATAGTTTAACCAACAATGTTTATGGTCATCTCAGCAAAACCCAACTACAATTTTCTCCTAGGCAGGGAGTGGATCCATGGCATATGAGCAATGCCATCATCGATACATCAACGCGTTACAATCTGGCGCCCAGACGACATAGTAGAAAACATTGAAGCTGACCAAAGTTACTATATGGTCGAAGTCAACAATGTCGACAGAACAAGCTTTAACAGAAATTTGGGCCACATAGGGCCATGTAATCCTCCAGACATCGACTTGGTGCCAGCACCCAACGCTTTTTGCTCCCTATACCTACACTCAGATCATGGATTCCAATAGGATAGGGAGGATTTAATAAACATTGATTTCGGAAGAATTGATGATATATGGACAACAGGCTGGGGAAGTGATTTCAGTGATCATGACTGAGTCACAAGCATTACAAAGGATTTCGGCATATGTGGCCGAAAATAGAATGATAGTGGCCTTAGAGGCTAAAGTTAAGTATATGGCTGTCAAAGCCAATGAGCAAGTGCCACTTCCAGAAGGCCCTGGGAAAGATTTCGACCCAGAACCACCTGACTCAAGAGAGGAGGAAGCACAAGGCCAGAGGCTAGATTCCATCTATGATGATGAGCCTTTGGGTTTCGAGAAGGATACATTGGCAAGCAATATTAAAATGCTAGCACAAGATCCTCTTGAAGAGATAGACTTGGGCGAAGGAATGGTGAAAAGATCAACATATATCAGTGCAAAGATAGATCCAGAGCTTAGAGTCAAAGTAATCCAATTGTTGAAGGAGTTTAAAGACTGCTTTGCATGGGATTATGATGAAATGCCTGGCCTCGACAGAGGATTGGTGGAGCTTCAAATACCAATAAAGCCTGGGAAAAAACCTGTCAAGCAAACTCCAAGGCATTTTGCACCAAAGATCTTGTCGAAGATCAAGACGGAAGTAGAAAGACTGCTGAAATGCAAGTTCATCCGAATAACCAGGTATGTCGAATGGATTGCAAATATAGTACTTGTTATAAAGAAAAATGGTACATTAAGGGTGTGCATTGATTTTAGAGATCTAAATGCTGCAACACCCAAGGATGAATTTCTAATGCCTGTGGCGGAAATGCTTGTTGATTCTGCCGCTGGCTTCGAGTACATGAGTATGCTTGATGGATACTCTGGGTACAATCATATTTTCATTGCTGAAGAAGATGTGTCGAAAACAACATTTCGATGCCCTGGGGCTTTAGGCACTTACGAATGGGTAGTAATTCCTTTTGGCCTAAAAAATGCAGGGGCAACATATCAAAGAGAAATTAATTCTATCTTCCATGATTTTATTGAAACTTTCATGCAGATTTATATTGACGATATTGTTGTCAAATCTATTTCAGGGAAGAATCACATATACCATCTTTGACAATCCTTTGAAAGGATGAGAAGCTATGGTCTGAAGATGAATCCTTTGAAGTGCGCTTTCTGTGTAAAGGAAGGGGATTTCTTAGGCTTTATGGTCCACAAAAAAGTAATCGAAATAAACCATAACAAGACCAAGGCCATTTTGGAGGCAAAAGTGCCAACAAACAAGAATGAATTGCAATCTTTCCTTGGCAAGATAACTTTCTTAAGGAGATTTATATCCAACTTACATGGGAAAACATAAGCCTTCTCACCCTTACTTCGACTTAACAAAGGAGGATTTGAATGGGGGCAAGAACAACAAGAGGCCTTCGACATAATCAAAGGATACCTCACCAAGCCACCTACTTTGATGCCTCCTTGTAGAAATAGGAGTATGAGATTGTACATAGCTGCATCTGATAGAACTTTAGGGAGCATGTTGGCTCAAGAGGATGAGAATGGTGTTGAAAGGCCCATCTACTACCTAAGTAGAGTTTTAAATGATGCAGAAACTAGATATAGAGAAGTTGAAAAACTATGTTTATGTCTTTACTTCTCATGTACAAAACTCAAGCAATATATTAAACCAGTTAATGTTTACGTTTCGTCTCATTTCGATGTTTTCAAATATATGTTGTCGAAACCCATCTTGCACAGTCGAGTTGGCAAATGGGAACTTGCATTAACTAAGTATTCACTAACCTTTATGCCTCTCAAGGCTCTAAGGGATAAGTGGTAGCAGACTTTATAGTCAACTTCCTTAAATTATTTGGATATTGAACCCTGGAAGTTATACTTCGACGGTTCCAGTCATAAAGATGGAACTGGAGTGGGAGTTCTAATTATTTCTCCAAATAAAATTCCAACAAAATTCAAGTACAAGATCAAAGGTTCTTGTTCGAATAATAAGGATGAGTATGAAGCTTTAATTGTTGGCCTTGAAATCTTGTTGGAATTGGGGGCAACTCGAGTCGAAATAATGGGAGACTCAGAGTTAGTCATAAGGCAAGTTATGAAAGAATACAAATGTATAAGAGAAAATCAGGTCATGTAGTTTGTAATAGCCAATCGCTTGTTGAAAAAATTTGAAGTGATCAATATTCGACATAAACCAAGATTAGAAAATCATGTGGCTAATGACTTAGCACAGATTGCATCTGGATATAGAATTTCAAAAGGAAAATTACTACAAGCGATCAAAGTTAGAGGAAGGGTAGTATCAACCAAGTTATCTCCAACAAATTTGGAAACAACAAAGCTGAGGTATGCCGACCAAGAAAACTTTGAGATTTCGTTCATAGATAATCTAACAGAGCAAGATTGGAGAAAGCCTATAGTAGATTATTTGCAAAGTCCAACATCTTCGACAGAATGAAAGACAAAGTATAGGGCGTTGAGTTATATTCTAATGGGAAATGAGTTATTCAAGAATATGCCTAAAGGAGTACTACTAAAATGCCTAAGTCAAACAGAGGAATATATAGCCCTTTCGACTACACATGCTAGGGCGTGTGGGGTACATCAAGTAGGCCATAAAATGAAATGATTATTGTTTAGACAAGGATTATATTGGCCTACTATGTTGAAATATTGTGTTGAGTTTGAAAAAGGGTGCCAAGAATGTCAAGTTCATACAGGCATCCAACATGTACCTGCAAGCGAACTTCACTCAATTGTGAAACTTTGGCCTTTTAGGGGATGGGCTTTGGATCTTATTGGAGAGATTCGACCAGCATCATCTAAAAGCCAAAAATATATATTGGTGGGCATTGACTACTTCACTAAATGGATTGAAGCAATTCCTTTAGTCAATGTAGACCAATAAGATGTCATTGAATTTATTCAAAAGAAAATTATATATAGGTTTGGAATCCTTGAGACAATAGTAACTGATCAAAGATCAGTATTTATTGGTCAAAATGCAAGAATTTGCTACAAAAATGGGATTCAAGCTGTTAACAACTACACCTTATTATACGCAAGCCAATGGCCAAGTCAAACCGGCAAATAAGGTAGTGATTGGCTTAATAAAAAAGCATGTAGGAAAAAAGCCAAAGAATTGGCATAAGATGTTGGACCAAATCTTATGGGCATGTCGAACTTCTCCTAAAGAAGCTACCAATACGAAACCATTTCGATTAACCTATGGTCATGATGCAGTGTTTCCAATAGAAATCTGTCTGCAGTCAACAAGAATTCAGAGACATCAAGATATTCCTTCTGAATCTTATTGAAAAATGATGTTAGATGAACTAGTTGATTTGGACGAATAAAGACTGAGGGATATCGACCTCTTAAGGATACAGACAAAAAGAGTGGGAAAATCTTATAATAAGAGAGTAAAACCCAAGATATTCTTGCCTGGAGATTTAGTGTTGAAGGTAATTCTCCCGATGGATTGAAAGAATAAGAGCATAGGAAAATGGTCTCCTAAATGGGAAGGACCTTTTAAGATTATCCAAGTATTTTCTGGTGGTGCCTATGAGATTGAAGAATTAAGTGAAGATAAAAGACTCTTGAGAGTAAATGGTAAAAATTTGAAAAAATATAGACCTGTACTCCAAGAAGTTAAAATCATTAGCAATTAATCTTAATCGAAGTATATAGCCAAAATGGATAATTCATTAAGTTGGCCAAAATGGCTCCAAAACATTACATATACCCATTATGAGGGTTCGAATATTCATTACAAAAGCATGGTTGCACAAAAGTGAAGTCTAATCAAAATGGAAGAGTAGCCTTAATCTGGAGGTATTTGATCTTCTGAAGTTCCAAGCGCCTTTCACACAAAGCCCTCGACTGATGGAGAGCTTCAATCTTTGCATCCAAGGCTTGGGCTTGTTTAGCATACTTCAGTCCACTATCAAGTTTCTCTTGGCTCTCAGAGTCATTACTGGAAAGAAGCTCTTCTTTGCGTTTGTCATTCGCAACAATCTTGGCTTCTAGTTCTTTGATTTGAGCTTTCATGTTAGCAGTACTCTGGTCGATCTCCTCGACCTCTTTTTTCCTGGCTTCTTGTTCTTTCGATAGCTCATTTAACCTCGAAGTTGATTCAGCCACAACAACCTAGGCAGCAGAAACATGGTCATTTGCCTCTTCAATTTCGAGATCGAGAGTCCTGCGGCGAGTGTAGTCAGCTGAAGCTTGATCTATGATCGAAGTCAAGTCTAAGACGATGTTAGCTATTTCATGAGAAACAACAAGGAGATTGACAACTTTAAGATTACTTTTCAGAAAGGAATGGGCAGTGGGTTCTCCCTCTAAGGTCAACGTCAGATCTCTCTTGAAAATTTGAGCCTTAACATTTTGAAGTGCTTCCTCAATGGGAGAAGCCGAAGTAGACTTACCAGATGCAGTCGAAGCATCACGGCTTTGGTCGGAGGAAGTTACTCTACTTTCAAGAATGGTGTTCAGATATCCAAAAGGGTTATTCTTTTTTAGTAGTGCCAAGTCTTCTTTGGTGCGAGATCACGTCGAAGGAACTTTTTCATTGGTGGCATGAGCCACATTGTCAGTATTGGCACTTTCGACGTTTGCGGGATTTCCTTCCTTTTTTGTAAAGTTTTCTCTTTCAGCATTTGCAAGATTTCCCTTATTCTCTGCAGGATTCTATGGATTATCCTCATTTTAATCTTCTTTATTTTGTATGCCTTCCATTTCTGTTTCTACTTCATCATCAGCAACTTCTTCCTATTCTCCCTGATCATGAGCAACCAGTGAAGTTCTCAGATTAGCGGGTTGGAAATCAAGATCTTCCTCACTAAGGACTTCATTATTTTGCTCCCTAGTGACTTCAACTTGGTGCTCTGAAGTTTGGTTCACTTCACTGGTTGAACTTAAAAAAGACCCCTTTGCTGAAGAAGGCTTGTGAGTAGGATTTCCTTCGCTGTTTATTGGGGTGGTAGAATCTCCTACGGGTGTGGGAGCCTGTCTAGAGGTACCAGCAGTATCCTGAAGATTAAGAGATTATTGTTATAATTATTGCAAAATGATTCAAAAAATTGTCTTTGATGGTCGAAAGTATTACCTTGGGAGAAGCTTCAATACCAGGGCTTGAATTGTCGCTCTCACTTGGATCATTCATCCTTGCAGCTATTTCCTGTTCAGTTGGTTCTTGGATGATGATAGGAGCAGGTCTACGCCTGCTGGCTGTAACCTTAATTTTAGTTTTTGGGCAAGATTCAGGGATAGGAGTTGGTTTCTTAAACCTTTGTTTCTTGGGAGGGATAGGAGGTGTGTCTTCGCCATCACTAGAAAGTTAAACTTCTTGGACTTTTCTCTTTGTTGGTGTGGATTTCTTAGTACCCTAAAGGAAAGGAGTCGAAAGCGTGACCATTAGTGTTGATGTTAAAAAAATAAATAAATTTATGGTGAAAAGTATTTACCTGTGGTGGGGGTTTCATAGACAGGTCTCCTCCCTTTGAACTTTCAGTGACCTTCTTGATAACGAGTTTGGAAATGGTTCTCTTAACAACTAAAAAATAAGCAAATGTGAGCCAAACATCGAAAGGTTTAATTAAAACAAAACAAGGCATTTGCTTTAGGAAGAAAGAGTACCTTTCTTAATCTTGTCGGAAACTAACAGAAAAGCATCCATAAGATGGTTGGCAAAATCTTTAGCGTCGAAGAACTCTTCATCGTAGTATTGCCTCCACCAGTCTTCGAAGATGATTGAACACAGAAAGTTGGGTTTGAAATCGAACAAGGTTAAAACAGTTCGACCAACATATCTACCAATTTTCTTGGTGGCGGCCTCTTCAGAATAGTCTGCATTATAATATAGCAAAAAAATTTCTCGAGCATAGATGGGATTTAGAAGCGATTGAATAATGCCAAACTGGCGAGAAACAAGGTCTGGATGGTAAGAGATCAAGCTAAGTTGATTCTTGGAACTTTTGAATCTCAGTGGCATAATCCTTGGGCGTAAAAAGGACTCCCAAACAGCCACATATTCCTCGACATGGTCTTCCGTTGAGGGATATGGCTGAGTAAACCATGTTGGACCAACCTTTCGATTAGAAAATGGAGCCATGGTCGAAACAAACTCGTTTCACTTCTCAAACATCATCACGAAGCTGGAAAATACATTTTGGAATTGTTGGCCTTCATCTGTCGGAGTCAATAGAGCCAACCTGGTTCCTTCGACCCTCCTGTTGAGAATTTCTGGAGCCTTCTCATTAATTATGTTCTTCCGAGGAAGAAATGATTCGAAAGTGGCATTAAGCCAAAGTTGGAGAAGCCAGAAAGGGCCAGAAAGAAGCAGGCTTTCTCTATTGCCTATAACTTTGAGTTGAGTCACACCATTATTGATGGACTCATAAAGATTGGCCAGAATTAATTCATCCAAACAAAGGTTGTAGCCATGGTGAAGTTGAGTGGCTAGAGTAAGCATTTTCTTTGTCACTTGAAGTGACTTAGTGCAGAAAATAAAATGGTAAAACAATAAAGCTAAGAAAGCTCTATGTTCCACTTCATAGAAAGTATTAGTTGATTTATCATGAAAGTGGATGATGAAGGTGGTATAAGTGGGTTTTGTGGCTGAAAACCCAATGGTGTCTTCATACATATCATCAGGGTCGAAGTAATCACCAGTTGTTCGAAGGCCAGTGATGGCTGCAATGTCAAACAAAGTGGGTGTCACCATTCCACAAGGTAAATGGAAGGTGTAGTTCATGTTGTCCCAGAAATACAAATAAGACACCAGCATAAGAGGACAATAAGCTAACCTAGTCTTCGACAACATGACTATGTCATAAATTCCTATATCTTCCCAGATTTGGGATTGAGCTGCTTCCATCTTAACCAACCACTCTGAGTATTCTGAGGTCGAGTTAGGGCAAGACCTGAAGATTCTATTCCTTTTGTTCATGAACTGAAGGTTTATATCCTCCTTCGTCTGGGAATGTTGTTGGTTGGCAGATGTTGTATCTTCAGGTTCATTCCTAGGCTTCTTTGTGTAACCTATGGGGTTTGAGTCTAGGGTGAGTTTGGAAAAAGTTTATGTTTTGTTTACGGTTTTCAAAACACACAGACAATGGACCGGACATAGCATACATTTGTCCATAATATATGATAGGAATGAGTACCTTTGAGTTGTATGCAGTGTATTCTTCTTTGGTCATAGGTTCAGGAACAAACCTTCGTTCCCCAGACGAAGCAGGAATGGAGTTGGTTGGGAAAACATCTATTTATTATCGCGAATCAGAGGCGTCTTTTGTATTTGGGTTGTTTGGAGCTTTTGAAAGAAAGACCATGGCTTTGATGGTAGAAAGATTATGAAAGAGATGAAGTTCTTAAAGATTGCTTTGTGAATGAAAAAAGACAAAGAATATCAGACGGTTGTGTTGCACCCCAAAATTTTCCCTCCCATTTTATTCAAGGCATGCTCATTAAGGTCCTCAATTGCTCAAGTTTGACCAAGAATTGATCAGACAAATTCTCCTCCTAAGCAATGGCCTTTCAACTAGTTTTACTTTTCACCAAGATGTGTGAGCTCCAAAGGTCTCAAATGTTTTCCATGGTCCTAATATGTCTTCAAGTTTGTCCATGCCAAGTTTCATGCCCTACAACTTCTCTTTTATCCTCAAGCTCAAGAAATGCATCATTTGGAAGGTACAAGCTCATACATTACAAGAGGTTATTGTACCATATACGCCTTAACATAATGGAATAACTGAAAGACAAAATAGAAGGGTACTAAACTTGAGGAGATGTAAGTTGAAAGCTAAAAAATTGCCTAAGAGATTTTGGGTCGAAGAAGCTTCTACAACAATATACACTCTGAATAGATGCTCAACGAAGAAGATGGTTGAAAGGATACTACATGAGGCTTGGACAGGGTCGCAGTCAAATGTAAGTCATCTTAGAGTTTTTGGATCAATGTGTTTCAGGAATGTACCTGAACAATTGAGAAAGAAACTGGATGATCAAAGTGAAGTCATGGTGCTCATAGGTCATCATTTGATTGGTGCATACAAGTTGTATTCACCAATTGAAAATAAACTAGTGATCAATAGAGATATTCTTGAATACGAAAGCAAAAGGTGGGATTGGAGTCGAAGTTCAGTTTGACAAGAATCAGACACAGTCACTACTTTGTTCGAAGAAGATGAACATAACGAAGCTTCAACAAGTAAAAATGAACAAGGTGATACTTCGACTGCTCGAATTTAAGAACCACCTGTGTAACTTTGTTCGAAGAGGATGAATAGAATGAAGCTTCACCAAGTCAAAATGAACAAGGTGATACTTCGACTGGTCGAATCGAAGAACCACGTGTGCAGAAGGAAAGAAGATCTACAAGAATAAGAACTGAGTTCGACTAGGATTATTGGATATGAGAGGTTTCCATATCAAGCAATCGATGCAGATGGTGACTTAATCGAAGAAGCCATGATGGTGAAGCCTTAAGCAATTCGAATTGGTGTGAATCCATGAAAGAAGAACTTAGAGCCATCGAAAAGAACAAAACTTGGGAGCTTGTCGAAAGAACCAAGAAAAAAACCAATTGATGTGAAATGGAGCTACAGGTCAAAATGAAAACCTAATGGGATGAAGCTTGTTGGGCTTGGACTGATTAGCTTGAGGCCCAAATTCGAGCAAGACGCCAACCATAACATGTCTAGGTTCATTATGTTTCAAGAATGGCAAGAAAATGATCAAAATGACAACATTTCAAATCTTTTGATTTTGCTTTGAAAGCCATGGTTAATGGCTGATTCATGCCATATTTGTTCACCACTACACCCCAATATAAATACACGACCAAATCAAAAGCAGAAGACACACACACTACCTATCAAAGCTCCACAAAAAAAATCATCAAAGTTGTGAAACTCCCAAAATCCTTCCTCCATCCAAACCAGTTTTGTATTCGCATTCTTGAGACTCCAAGGAGTTTATTTCAGTCTGTATCCACACCTGAAGTGCCCAGAAGCTAGCCAATTGAATCGCTTCACTTTGGTAAAATTCTCCTTATCGAATCTCTTAATACATACAGCTTAAATGAATTCAACACGTATATTCTTGTCTATATCATTATTTTGATTTGTTCTAATGTAATACATGAGAGATTAGATGCAGAATTAGGGATTTACCAGGTTTAGGGCATAAACTGGATCGTAGCTCGAAATGGATGATATAGCCACGATCTGTCGAATCCAAGACCAAATTCAAACCTAGGTCTGGAATTTTGTTTTTCTAATAAGTTTCCTGCAGATCCAGTGTCTCAGATCAAAGGAGTACACTGTACACCATCATTCCCCTACTGCCATATGCTGGCCAATCCAGATCTAGTGCCCTCAACGTGCAATCCATCATGCACTTTCGACAACCTCCCTCACTGGATCGAAAGACAACCTGGGCCTCTTCTTGATATGGGCTTGCGTTTTGTAAACTATACTCCCTCTATCTCTTTTGCTATCAGGCCCATTTTCCTATTTTTTATTTACATATTTGTTTTAATTATTTATTTCTTTTAATAATTTTTTAATAACAATAGAAAAATAGAAAAAAAATCATAAAAAATATAGTTTTAGTTTTTTTATTAAACTAATTTTTGTAAATTAATTAATAATTATTTAACCATTTTCTTTAATTTAAAATTAAATAGATTTAGGTTAATTCACTTTATTTGCGTAATAAAAATTCCAAAAAAATTAGGTTTGTTTAGATTATTTTCAATTAATAACTTTTCTTTTCTTTCAATTAACTAGTCTAATTTTAACATTTTCCAAATAAGCAAAAATAAAAAAGGTTTATTTTCACTTAGGATTTAGACGTTATTTTCAATTTGCGCGCGTTTATTGCTTTCATTATCATTTTCATATTAATGTATCTGCTTATGGGATGTAATAGATTTCGTAACTAGGGATTTACTTTACTGCTTTACTTCCCCCAAGTTTTTGGACATGTAATTAATCCCCCTCCCCGAAGCCTTGTAATAGTTTAGGAGTTACATTTCCGCACTTTTAATTACTGCACATTATTAACTGCTTAGATGTATGCTAATTAGGATTGTATGACATGAATAACAAACAAAACGCTAGCAAACTTAACACAAGACAAAAATAACTGAATACAACACACTCTCACATATACACCTCTAGGGTATCCCACTTTGGTTGCCTTCGGAAAACAGTCATAACTCTCGAAACGTGAGAGACTTTAGTGGCTACCCTCCGGTTTAAAGATCATAAGTCCCTCGATGACCCTCTCGATGTTACCTCAGTATGATCTTAAAAACCCTAGGGTAGTTACTAAAGTTTCTTGCCCAGTTGCCTTTGTGACTGTATAAACTCCCCTTCGAATGTCCCTCAAACATCCAACGACTAGGGCTACCTACTCACTAATAGTAGGATAGAACTGTCTAAAGAAAAAGAGGAAAAGAACAACCTTTCGAATAAAGTAGATAGTTGTTAGATGCTTGCTCAAAAAATATTTACACTTACACAAAACTTCTTTCAAAAACATTTTCAAATACTTTGTATACGTTCTCTACCAATCCGAGAAACATTACAAAGTTCACCGTACTAAGGCGCTTTTCTTTCAAAATACTTTTCAAACACACAAAGCAGGAGGTATTTTTTTTCAAATGAGCTAGCATCTAAGA